>CM042398.1:27343009-27657002 GCA_023634145.1 Thymallus thymallus | reverse complement strand
TGGAAAAAAAAATAGAACGAAAGAAGTGAGAGAGGCAGATGAGAATAGAGAGAGAGAGAAATTGGGATGTGGGAGAGGGGTATTTGTGAAATTGTTAGATATTACTGCACTGTCGGAGATAGAAGCACAAGCATTTCGCTACACCCGCAATAACATCTGCTCTACACATGTTTGTGACCAATAACATTTGTTCTGTGTCATGTCTTTCTCGTTTTTGTTATTGATTTGGTACACCGCGTTCTGTTTATTGATTTGGTACACAGCGTTCTGTTTATTGATTTGGTACACAGCATTCTGTTATTGATTTGGTACACAGCATTCTGTTATTGATTTGGTACACAGCGTTCTGTTTATTGATTTGGTACACAGCGTTCTGTTTCTTTAGGTACACAGCATTCTGTTATTGATTTGGTACACAGCGTTCTGTTTATTGATTTGGTACACAGCGTTCTGTTTCTTTAGGTACACAGCATTCTGTTATTGATTTGGTACACAGCGTTCTGTTTATTGATTTGGTACACAGCGTTCTGTTTCTTGAGGTACACAGCGTTCTGTATTGTTTAAAAGCGCCCCCTTAGCGCCTAAGCACCTCATGCCAATAAAGTCTACTAAGCCTGTTTGACTGACTTTAGAATTGCAAATACAAATCTCTCCATGCCAACGAGGCACTATTTACTCTCTCAAACAACTCAGACAACATGACATGACAAATACAATGCATCTGTGGTGTGTGTGTGGTGTGTGTGTGTGTGTGTGTGTGTGTGTGTGTGTGCGTGCGTGCGTGCGTGTGTGTACATGTCTTACTATGCTTGTGATACGAAAAGTCAAAAGTAAAACCAAGTAAAATTCAGAGAAGTGAAAATAGTAGAAAATAGTATTTCGAATGGGATTCAATTTTGGTCCCAAAAACGTCCTCACAAGTATAGTAAGACATAGTTGTGTGTGTGTGTGTGTGTGTGTGTGTGTGTATGTGTGTGTGTGTGTGTATGTATGTGTGTGTGTGTGCGTGTGTGCGTGCGGTGCGTGCGTGTTTGTGTGTGTAGTGTATGGAATACATAATATATAGCTAGCGGTTAGAGCATTGGCCAGTAACCGAAAAGTTGCTTGTTCGAATACCTGAGCCGACAAGGTAAAAAAAAAAAAGAAACAGTCGATGTGTCCTTGAGCAAGGCACTTAACACTAATTTTGCTCCAGGGGCTGACCCTGTAGGTAGGCCGTCATTGTAAATTAGAATTTGTTCTTAAATGACTTGCCTAGTTAAAGAAAGGTTAAATAAAATACAACAATTATTTTTGTTTAGTCTTTGGGATATGTTTGATTTGACATGTCTGAGACAGTCAGTCTGTGTGTACATACATCTGTCTGTATGTATATTGGTGTTTGTGTGTATGTGTGTGAGCGTTGGGCGGGGCAGGTTGCTCTGTATGGAGACAGTTGTGTGTTCTGGTTATTTGCAGATGGAAGGAGTGAGGAAGGTAGTGTTTGCTCTAATTGAGGAGAGCAGGGGAGGGCACCATTTAGATTCATCACAGAAGCTCGCTTTGTCTCAACTCAGAGAACAGGAGAGAAGAGTGGGGAGAGAACTGAGAGATCTTTCTGTGTGGGTGAGATTTCACTGTTTCAGAAATGGCAACTAATTGTGTTTGGTCGGTCTAGTGGGGTGTGGGCTGGAGGCAGGCTTTTGTCCCACCTGGTGTATGGCTGCTTTTTAGTTACTAACATGGGTCACTTGAGATGGAATAGCCTCTGACACCTGAATAGATGAAATTGTCACCTGGAATCGGTGTGGTTTGTTTGTGTGTGTGTGTGTGGTGTGTGTGTGTGTGTGTGTGTGTGTGTGTGTGTGTGTGTGTACAAGTGTGAGGGAAAAATGTGTTATATGGTTGGTGTTTCAGAGCATTACTGTGTGTGTGCTCTTTTGTTTCTTAGTGTGTACACGTGTGTCTCGCAGTGTGAAGCTTTTCCAGGGGCCAGCTTGGCACGGCGCTGCTGGGTAATTGACTGAGCCCATCTTGTGGTCTTCACTCATGCCTTCTGTCTTTCACACCCCTTCCTCCGTCTTCCTCCATTGACAGAGAGCCTGTGATCTTTGTTCGACAGAGGAGGGCGAAGGGGCGGAGCAAGAGGAGATGAGGAAAGGAGCAAAGGGAGGGAGGGAAGACGGGAAAGAGAAGTGCAAGGCAAGTGAGAAAGAGGGAGGGATAAAAATAAACCCCATGCGAAACTGAATGGGTGGATAACGTGTTGGTAGTACGGAGAGAGAGGATGAAACTGAATGGGTGGATAACGTGTTGGTAGTACGGAGAGAGAGGATGAAACTGAATGGGTGGATAACGTGTTGGTAGTACGGAGAGAGAGGATGAAACTGAATGGGTGGATAACGTGTTGGTAGTACGGAGAGAGAGGATGAAACTGAATGGGTGGATAACGTGTTGGTAGTACGGAGAGAGAGGATGAAACTGAATGGGTGGATAACGTGTTGGTAGTACGGAGAGAGAGGATGAAAAGAGAGCGTAGTGAGGGAGAAGAGGAGAGCGAAGGAGGACCAGGGCTGGTCAGAGGGTGGACATGAAGCAACATGGCCCTAGATCCCCTCATGGCAAGGGCAGCGAGCCGCTGATAACACTGGGGCTCTGAGTCATTCCACAGCCTATTGAATAGAGAGCGCCCATGCCCGGCCACTTCAGACAAGGCAGAGGATTTTTGGAGATAAGGGTAATAAGGGTCCCAGCATTAGGCTGGCGCTCTGTCCAGAGGGTGGGGTGTGAGGATGGGGGGATGAGGGAGGCCAGGCCAACACCTGGGCATCTGGAGGACATCGGTCTGCCCCCATGAGCTGCCAGGGTCCAGGCCGAGGCACTGCCATTACCATCCATAATGACATAGAGAGAGAGGAGATGGAGACAATGAATGGAGATGTGGGAGTGATGGGAATTAGGGGGTGGAGAAAGGAAGGAGAGAGACACAGAGAGAGAGAGAGAGAGAGAGAGAGAGAGGGGGGAGTGAGAGAGAGAGAGAGAGAGAGAGAGAGAGAGAGAGAGAGAGGGAGAGAGAGAGAGAGAGAGAGAGAGAGAGAGAGAGACACAGAGAGAGAGAGAGAGAGAGAGAGAGGGGGGGAGTGAGAGAGAGAGAGAGAGAGAGAGAGAGAGAGAGAGAGAGAGAGAGAGAGATGAGAGAGAGAGAGAGGAGAGAGAGAGAGAGGAGAGAGAGAGAGAGAGACGAAAAAGGTAGAGAAAAGTTGAGTTTTAAAATGGTCTACATTCCAAATGGGCAGAGGGAGTCAGACTGGGGAAAATAGGACATGTATATTTAGGGCTCTCTCTCCTCCTCTCTCTCTTCCTCGCTCACACTCTCTCTCTCTCTCAAAAGGGGAACACACACACTGAACTGTCACTTTACTAAACCAGGGCAAAAAGAAGAACGGGGTACTAGGAGACAGGGAGGAATAAAAGAGGGTGAGGAACAAAGCCAAAACACAATGAAAAGATGGGTTAAATGGAGTGTTCCAGTGTGGTCCTTCCCTCCGCACCACGTCATGAACCAGAACCACAGCAACAGCACCTAATCACTCAGAGCCATGCCGCAAACAGAGAGCCAGCTGGACAGAGAGCCAGCCGGACAGAGAGCCAGCCTGACAGAGAGCCAGCCTGACAGAGAGCCAGCCGGACAGAGAGCCAGCCGGACAGAGAGACAGCCGGACAGAGAGACAGCCGGACAGAGAGACAGCCGGACAGAGAGCCAGCCAGACAGAAATCCAGCCGGACAGAGAAGCACTTTATTTTTAATTCCTTATCGTTTACAAATGCTTCTAATTGCGGCAGTGTTTAAGGGAGACATGGCTCTGTGGTGCAGAACGCACATTACTGTAATAGAATACAGAGCCTAGCTGATTAGTACAACAAAAGGTGCTATTGTAAGCCATAATTTATAATATAAATGCATGCAGAAAGACCAACTCAACAGGATTTAAATGAAAGCCCCCGGTAAAGAAAGGGGAGGAGAGTGTTCCTCACAGGAAACACGGTGCCCTTGTGTTCACATCATTGCCCTAAAATGACAACGGCTATAGTGCCCTAGGGAAGCAAGTGCCACTCCTCATGCCCCATCCCTCACAGAAGAAGGACATTGGCTTCCAAAAACAAGGCCTGGGCATAATTGGTGACAGTGAATTCACTGTTGTACTGTGATTAAATGTGTCAACTAGCTTGCTCCACTCATCCCCCCACAACAATTAGGCCTGGACACATTTCAGCACCATCATTTAACCCCATTTCCTCCAAACAACACACACATAAAGACACACATATACGCATGCACAAACACAAACAAAACTAACATACACACACATGCTCGCACACACAAACAAAAACACACACACACACACAGACAAACACACACAGTAAGCACCGTAACGTAAACACTGGAAAGAAAAAAAAAACGTTATGCTGTCAGGCAGGAACAGGAACTAATCGGTCACCTCGGTCACACCTTGACAGGCTAAATAATTAAGGTTTGTTTTGTTCCTCACGGTAGACTAGCGTTAGCATTACACACTCACTGTTACAAAACAACAGAGAGAGGGAGGGACCTATTTCCAATCAAATCAACGTTTATTGGTCACGGATACAGGTGTAAACAGTGCAGTGAAATTCTTACTTGATAACTCTCCTCAGCAATACAATATCAATATATTTAAGAATCAAACGCCCCAATACAAAGTCCAAAATAACAAGTAGTAATTTTTTATTTATTTTTATTTTATTGAACCTTTATTTAACTAGGCAAGTCAGTTAAGAACAGATTTTTTATTTACAATGACGGCCTACACCGGCCAAACTCGGACGACGCTGGGCCGATTGTGCACCGCCCTATGGACTCCCAATCACGGCCGGTTGCGATACAGTCTGGATTCGACCAGGGTGTCTGTAGTGACTCCTCTAGCAATGAGATGCAGTGTCTTAGAGTAGTTATGAGACGTACAGTAAGTACACAATCTAATATACAGTAGGATTTATCAATGTCTTATGCCAAATTATGATGGCTGTTATATACAAGTAGTAAAGTGAGAAGTGACTAATTAACTAATTATAGCAGCTTTAATAGCCATAAAAATAGTAACAGCAGTGGTGACCATGATGTGTGTGTGTGTGTGTGTGTGTGTGTGTGTGTGTGTGTGTGTGTGTGTGTGTGTGTGTGTGTGTGTGTGTGTGTGTGTGTGTGTGTGTTTGTGCGTGTGTTCAATGGCCTGGTGGTAGCGTGTGTGTGTTAGCGTGTGTGTGTTAGCGTGTGTGGTGTGTGTGTGTGTGTGTGTGTGTGCTTGTGCGTGTGTTCAATGGCCTGGTGGTAGCGTGTGTGTGTTAGCGTGTGTGTGTGTGTGTGTGTGTGTGTGTGTGTGTGTGTGTGTGTGTGTGTGTGTGTGTGTGTGTGTGTGTGTGTGTGGTGTGTGTGTGTGTGTGTGTGTGTGTGCTTGTGCGTGTGTTTCAATGGCCTGGTGGTAGGAGCTGTCTCAATGGCCTGGTGGTAGGAGCTGTCTCAATGGCCTGGTGGTAGGAGCGGTCTCAATGCCTGGTGGTAGGAGCTGTCTCAATGGCCTGGTGGTAGGAGCGGTCTCAATGGTGAGAATCTAAAGATCCCCAGGGAAATGTGCATTACAACAGCGGTTCGTTAATGTTCTTATTTACCATCGCCTATTACAACAATGCAGTGCAATCAAATATTTATGGTGTCACGCACGTCTTCTGTTGTATTGATCGTGCTGATGAAAATGTGTAGAGACCGTGATTCATATTGGATTAGATTCCTCGGGGGTCATTGGGTTACTTTTCCTGTTTGCATTTATTGCTGACGTTCTGATATTTAAATCCCAGCAGCACCGTAGGTCAGGATGCGATCTCTTCCATATTGAAGACGGGGCTGGCTGGCTGGTGTAGTGCAGATGAACAGTGGGATGCCTGAGGTGATAACCTACATAACTCGCTATTTGTCAGGCTATCAAGTTTACCTTGAAGATGGGTCAAGTAGCACAGCTAGAAATATCATTTATATCAGACTTTATATCATTTTTGCTAAGCTTTTGATCTAAACAATATTTTACCCGTGGTGCTAGTTTGAGAGGCTAACTTGGAAGAACTATCTATCCCAAACTGCTTCAATCTGCCTACTTCCATCTCTCTTTCCATCTCTCCTTCATCTCTCCTTCCATGTCTCTTTCCATCTCTCCTTCCATCTCTCCTTCCATCTCTCCTTCCATCTCTCTTTCCATCTCTCCTTCCATGTCTCTTTCCATCTCTCTTTCCATCTCTCTTTCCATCTCTCTTCCCATCTCTCCTTCCAGCTCTCTTTCCATCTCTCCTTCCATCTCTCCTTCCATCTCTCCTTCCACCTCTCTTCCCATCTCTCCTTCCAGCTCTCTTTCCATCTCTGTTTCCTTCGCTCCTTCCATCTCTCTCTCCTTCCGTCATGCAGTAATGCACTTGCTCCTCTCTCATCCTTCTCTCACACATCTTATTAATTGATACAGTTTGTGAGTACAGCTTCCCTCTATCCATCTTTCTCTTCTCTCCGCCTCAACCATCTTTCCCTCGTTCCTGGGGGGCACTGTCTGAGACCCACCAGCTGTCGCACCTTCCCTCTGTTCCCTATATAACACCAGCCTTTGGTCCATCCATCTATCCATCACCCATCACTTGGTTTCAAATTCACAAGGACACAAAAAAATATATATAGATACATATTTGGCCTTCAGAAAGTATTCAGACCCCTTGACTTCTTTTTCCACATTTTGTTATGTTACAGCCTTATTCTAAAATGGATTTAAAAAATAAATACAAAATCCTTAGCAATCTACACACAATACCCCATGATGAAGTGAAAACAGGTTTTTAGAAATGTTTGCAAATATATTTTAAAAAACTGAAAAAACGTATTAACATAAGTATTCAGACCATTTGCTATGAGACTCGAAATTGAGCTCAGGTGCATCCTGTTTCATCCTTGAGATGTTTCTACAACTTGATTGGAGTCCACCTGTGGTAAATTCAATTGATTGGACATGATTTGGAAAGGCACACAGCTCTTTATATAAGGTCCCACAGTTGACAGTGCATGTCAGAGCAAAAGCCATGAGGTCGAAGGAATTGTCCGTAGAGCTCCAAGACAGGATTGTGTTGAGAAACAGATCTGGGAGGGGTAACAAAAAATTTCTTCAGCATTGAAGGTCCCCAGAGAACAGAGTGGCCTCTATCATTCTTAAATGGAAGAATAGTGTGGAACCACCAAGACTCTTCCTAGAGCTTGCCACCCCCGGCCAAAACTGAGCAATCGGGGGAGAAGGGTCTTGGTCAGGGAGGTGACCAAGAACCCAATGGTCACTCTGACCAGAGCTATAGAGCTCCTTAATGAGAGGGGAGAACTTCCAGAAGGACAACCATCTCTGCAAGCACTCCACCAATCTTGGCCTTTATGTTAGAGTGACCAGACGGAAGCCACTCCTCAGTAAAAGGCACATGACAGCCCGCTTGGAGTATGCCAAAAGGCACCTAAAGACTCTCAGATATGAGAAACAAGATTCTCTGGTCTGATGAAACCAAGATTGAACTCTTTGGTCTGGAGGAAACCTGGCACCGCCCCTACGGTGAAGCATGTTGGTGGCAGCATCATGCTGTGTGGATGTTTTTCAGCGGCAGGGACTGGGAGACTAGTCTGGATCGAGGCAAAGATGAACGGAGCAAAGTACAGAGAGATCCTTGATGAAAACCTGCTCCAGAGCGGCTCAGGACCTCAGAATGGGGCGAAGGTTCACCTTCCAACAGGACCACAACCCTAAGCACACAGCCAAGACAACGCAGGAGTGGCTTCTCTGAATATCCTTGAGTGCCCAGCCAGAGCCCAGACTTGAACCCGATCGAACATCTCTGGAGAGACCTGAAAAGAGCTGTGCAGCAACGCTCCCCATCCAACCTGACAGAGCATGAGAGGATATGCAGAGAGGAATGGGAGAAACTCCCCAAATACAGGTGTGCCAAGCTTGTAGCGTCATACCCAAGAAGACTCAAGGCTGTAATCACTGCCAAAGGTGCTTCAACAAAGTACTGAGTAAAGGTCTGAATACTTATATGTAAATGTGATATTACCGGGTTTTTTTTACAGTTTTTGCTTTGTCATTATGGGGTATTGTGTATAGATTGATCAGGGGGAACAAAACTATTTAATCCATTTCAGAATAAGGCTGTAACATAACAAAATGTGAAAAAGTCAAGGGTCTGAATACTTTCCAAATGCACTGTATATATTTCACAACAATCCACTGTTTAATACTACTGCACTATTTCAGCATCATTCCTGTTTTCTATTCAGACATCAGCTATGAAAATGTCTTATTCCCCCTCGGCTCTCTGTCTCACTTAGGATCCTACTGTATAGGTAAGCAAAAGGTTGCCTTGCCAACTGCATCAGCGGCATTTGGCCTTGTATGAAAGAGAGAGCAAGAGAAAGAGGGAGAGAGTGTGTGAGAGAGAGAGAAACACCTTCCTTTTACATTTCCCATTCCCCCCTCTCGGTCTGTCCATTCCCAGAAATGTTCCATACACACAAAAAAACGTATTTCTCTCAAATTTGTTTACATCCATGTCAGTGAGCATTTTCTCCTTTGCCAAGATAATCCATCCACCTGACAGGTGCGGCATATAAAGAAAAATGTGGCTGTTTTGTCACACACAAGTTCTGAGAGAGCCGTGCAATTGGCATGCTGACTGCAAAATGCCCACCAGAGCAGTTGTGGCCCAGTCATGTGAAATCCATAGATTA
Organism: Thymallus thymallus; assembly: GCA_023634145.1. Taxonomy (NCBI): domain Eukaryota; kingdom Metazoa; phylum Chordata; class Actinopteri; order Salmoniformes; family Salmonidae; genus Thymallus; species Thymallus thymallus. The sequence goes on along the minus strand of CM042398.1, from coordinate 27,648,196 downwards.
GGGCCTAATTTATTTATTTCAATAGACTGATTTGCTTCTATGAACTGTAGCTCAATAAAATCATTGAAATTGTTGCGGTTAGCATAGTGTGCATAGTTCCCCAAACCTTACACCACATTGTTTCAAGCTCTCTGCTTCAACCTTTTTATCTCTCTCTCTCTCTCTCTCTCTCTCTCTCTCTCTCTCTCTCTCTCTCTCTCTCTCTCTCTCCTCTCTCTCCTCTCCTCTCTCTCTCTCTCTCTCTCTCTCTCTCTCTTCTCTCTCTCTCTCGTCTCTCTCTCTCTCTCTCTCTCTCCTCTCTCTCTTCTCTCTCTCTCTCTCCTCTCCTCTCTCTCTCTCTCTCTCTCTCTCTCTCTCTCTCTCTCCTCTCTCTCTCTCTCAGCTTCTTTATTTCTGTCCTCTCCACTCACCTCGTTGTCCATCTTTCCTCCAAGGTTACCTCTAAGGAGGAGAAGCTGTTCTTTCACCCTCCCTCTCTTATTCTACCATATTCTCAATCAATATTGTTTCAGCCCATTAAACAACAGACACAAATCCGTTTGGAGATGGAGACTAGCACAGCCTTGGATGGCACAAGCCTGTCTTCCTGGCGCATAGAGGGCACGTACACTTAATTAATTATATCTCAGTCTTGCATGCATACCCCCCTCCATCCGCCTCTTTATGAGCACCATCATGGTGTATCATAGGAGATGTTGTATGTGTGTAGGGCTGTGACACAAGGGGCGGGGCCAGTGTATGTTGTACGTGCCAATACAGATGTGTGTGCCATCCATCCTCCATGGTGTAATGAGAGGAGACCCTGTTGTACGCAGGGTCAAACGTGGAAGGGTGGATTTCTTCTGAAATTCCAGGAGTTTCTGGGAGCCCGTTTTGTACAGCTGTATGTGTTCAGGCTGAATACACAGTTATTCTGCAGAAAGAATAGTCCAGTCCAGCAGCACGGTCCAAACGCGGGATTCCAGCCGGCCAAGATAAAGCAGGGCCAGATTGCTTCATCCCATTAGACATGGCTAAAGTGAATAGAGGATGAGGATGAGCCATAGAGGGATCTGTGTGTGTCTGGTGACAGTACAGCTCTCTCTCTCTCTCTCTCTCTCTCTCTCTCTCTCTCTCTCTCTCTCTCTCCTCATCCTGTCTCCAAATTCCCCAACTCTGTCCAGTTTTCTTCAAAGGAAACAACCACTCCTGCTCTCTGTCAAACCTCTGCATGTGTTTTCCCATGAATGAACCAGCATAGTGGTAACGATGAGAGGCCTTTTGTTGCACCAACAAACCAAAGCCGCTTAATTTGTGAAGAGATCATTGTATAAGACAACAATGAAATACAGAGGATCAAGACAAGCAGATAAAAACATTGCCCTTACTTTTATCCTCTCTATCCACTCCTCTCACATAAACACACACACTGTACCTTGGCAGCCATGATCATGGAGGAGCCACCGCGGGACCCCCAGGATGGGGATGTGTTGTCTGTGCAGAGATGAAGTCCAGGATCTGGGCGATGGCCTCCTGATCCGTATCGTCCCCGAACACCCACGCCCTGCAGCCAGTGCTCTGTCATCAGGTCACAGATGCTCTTGATGATGCTCTTGGGGTCCGTCTCGTTCATGGTGAGCACCTCCACGTTGGGCGCCAGCGGCATGTGCAGGAAGTCGTCCTTCCTCCCCGGGCACCCGCCAACGCCACCTCGCTAGAGTTGCCCACCAGCACCACGGCGATGCTGAGGCCTTGCACCAGCTTGGGCAGCACCTGTTGGTGGGGGGGCTGGGCCACGGGGATGTAGTGGGCCCATGCCCCCGCCCTTGTCTCTGCGAGAGTGACAGGCAGGAGGCAGGTGGAACAGACACAGCAGGAGGCCCAGGAGGGACAGGGAGAGGGAGGAGAGGGTCGCACGGCGCCGGGGAGGACGTCTCACCTCCTGGGGGGGCAGGGGCGTGGGGGACGCTCGCCTTTCCTGAGGGTGGGAGGGGCTGTGGCAGCCGCAGACAGGCATAATGGAGGAGTGGGAATGTAATACCTGGGGGAGGGAGGAGAGGGAGAGAGAGAGAGAGAGAAGGGTTAATATGGCCTATACACATTGATTGACAAGAGCCTATAGCATGAATCAGTGTATATCACTAACCATGTTCCCATCCACAGTTTTTATGCGAGTGAAGTCATACCTGGTAAAAATAAATGACTACATCTGTGATGGAAAGAGGAAGTTTCGGTACAGATAATTTCTTTGTTCAACATGGTGGGATCTTTTTGCATTGGTAAAATGAATACTGAAATGGTGGTGGAAACGCCTTTATGCGCAAATATTGATATAATAACCATTATATCTAAGTAAACTTGGAGTCGCGCGATGATATGGTGTGTGGTTCTCCCACTATGACTCTGGAAAACCATTCCGTTTATTAGGCCGCAGATGAAATAAATGATGATGAACTTCACAGGGTGGTGAAAGCGTGCGGTGACATGATGATTGATGCTTGACTGCCATAATAAACTCATCATGTAGACTAGCCTACCCCACACTGTATCTCCGAGCTATTGGCTAGAGTGCACGTGCCAAGACCAGAGTAGGAATATTTGCTAACAGTTTTTGTGACAAAACTATCGGTAGAGTTGAAAATGCGATGGAAACACACTGAACTTTAGATTATTATTTGGTACATGAAAACTTAAGCGAAAATGTACATTTTGTGTGCACTACGTCATCACGCACTGACTTTTTCCGCAACAAGTCCAGTTCGGATGGAAACACACCACTGTTGGGAAATTTTGGGACTTTTTATGCAGATTTTTTTATATTTGCTTTAAAATCTGTCGCCAATTGGATGGAAACCTAGCTAGGACAGGTTGTATATGACATATGCCAAGAGTGTGCCAAAGCTGTCATCAAGGCAAAAGGTGGCCACTTCAAAGAATCTCAAATCTAAAATACATTTGAATTGTTAAACACTTTTTTTGTTACTACATGATTCCATATGTGTTATTTCATAGTTTTGATGTCTTCACTAAGTGTCCAAACTTTTGGACTGGTACTGTATGTAAATAGTGCATAAATGGATACAGGGAATACATACACTCATTCTGATCAATATCTCATGAGGTGTGTTTTCAAGCAGGATAATGGTCTTTATTATGGATGACATAAACTCTACCGCTGATGGGGGTGGCTGGATCCCTGACAGGGAAATAAGATAGGAAGAAGAGAAGGCAAGAGGAGGGAGAGAGAGAGAGAGAGAGAGAGAGAGGGTGAGAGAGAGAGAGAGAGAGAGAGAGAGAGAGAGAGAGAGAGAGAGAGAGAGAGAGAGAGATGCACATTGACTGAGGAACTGGCTTGATGAGATGAGTGAACACTGGCTCCCTGATACACAGACAGGAAGCTGGACAGATTCTGAGGAAGGCAGTGATGGATGCCCCGAGCGAATAACAAGTCTCAATATCCCCCTCGTATCTTCAACCCTCCTTCTCTCTTCTGTCCTATTTTACCCAAACACTCATTTACTCTCCATCCACTTCCCTCCAACGCTTTACTTTAATGACCACATACTATATCTCTCTTGTGCTTGTTTTATAGACCTCCATTAACAGTGATGCAGAGGGAAGGAAGAAGAGACAGATAAAGAAAAAAAGAAGAAAAAGTAGTTCAACATATCCTATTTGAGAAACTATACAGTGAAAAAGTAAGTACTTATACAAAAGTGTTGGGACAGTGACACTTTTTTGTTGTTGTTTTGGCTCTGTATTCCAGTGACTATGAGGTTAAAGTGCATACTGTCAGCTTTAATTTAAAGTTATTCCATCTATATCAGGTGAATTGTTTATAAATTACAGCACTTTTTATACATAGTCCCCGCCCATTTTAGGGGACCAAAAGTATTGGGACAAATTCACTTATGTATATTAAAAGTATTAAAAAGTTAAGTATTCGGTCACATATTCATAGCATGCAATGATTATATCAAGCTATTGTCATTACAAATTTGTTGGATGCATTTGCTGTTTGTTTTGGTTGTGTTTCAGAAAAGATTTGTTCCCAATAGAAATTAAATGGTAAATAATGTATTGTGTCATTTTGGAGTCATTTTCATTGTAAATAAGAATAGAATACATTTCTAAACACTTCTACATTAACGTGGATGCTACCATGGTTACGGATAATCCCGAATTAATCCTGAATTACGGTGAGAAAGTTACAGACACACAAATATAACACCCCCAAGACATTGTAACCTATCACCATTACAATAACAGGGGAGTTTAACAAACAATTCCCTGCAGGAACGAGACGGTGAGCAAGATAGAGAGTGAGATAGAAGTGAGAGATTGAGAGGCTGTTAGATGAAAGGGGAGGTATGTAGAGATGACTAAAATACTTCTTCAGGATAACTAATTGCTGGAGTTTCGTCAGCACTAATTACAGGTCCCTGTGTCAATTGCACACTCCTGTAAAGAGAGAGGGGGAGGGAGGGAGGGAGGGGATTGGGAGGAAGGGGAGGGGGGGGGAGGAAGGGGAGGGAGGGAGGGAGGGAGGGAGGGAGGGAGGGAGGGAGGGAGGGAGGGAGGGAGGGAGGGAGGGAGGGAGGGAGGGAGGGAGGGAGGGAGGGAGGGAGGGAGGGAGGGAGAAGAGCGACAGAGGAGAATATAGAACAGAAATACAGAACATATGCTAAACAGGGAGGACACCAAGAGACAGAGAAAGACATTCATGGAGAGAGAAAGGAGGAGGGGAGAGAAAGAGTAAGAGAGGGAGGATTGTCAGCTAGAGAGGGAGGATTGTCAGCTAGAGAGGGAGGATTGTCAGCTAGAGAGGGAGGATTGTCAGCTAGAGAGGGAGGATTGTCAGCTAGAGAGGGAGGATTGTCAGCTAGAGAGGGAGGAATGTCAGCTAGAGAGGGAGGAATGTCAGCTAGAGAGGGAGGAATGTCAGCTAGAGTGGGAGGATTGTCAGCTAGAGAGGGAGGAATGTCAGCTAGAGAGGGAGGAATGTCAGCTAGAGAGGGAGGAATGTCAGCTAGAGAGGGAGGAATGTCAGCTAGAGAGGGAGGAATGTCAGCTAGAGAGGGAGGATTGTCAGCTAGAGAGGGAGGATTGTCAGCTAGAGAGGGAGGAATGTCAGCTAGAGAGGGAGGATTGTCAGCTAGAGAGGGAGGAATGTCAGCTAGAGAGGGAGGAATGTCAGCTAGAGAGGGAGGAATGTCAGCTAGAGAGGGAGGATTGTCAGCTAGAGAGGGAGGATTGTCAGCTAGAGAGGGAGGAATGTCAGCTAGAGAGGGAGGATTGTCAGCTAGAGAGGGAGGATTGTCAGCTAGAGAGGGAGGATTGTCAGCTAGAGAGGGAGGATTGTCAGCTAGAGAGGGAGGAATGTCAGCTAGAGAGGGAGGATTGTCAGCTAGAGAGGGAGGATTGTCAGCTAGAGAGGGAGGATTGTCAGCTAGAGAGGGAGGATTGTCAGCTAGAGAGGGAGGAATGTCAGCTAGAGAGGGAGGATTGTCAGCTAGAGAGGGAGGATTGTCAGCTAGAGAGGGAGGAATGTCAGCTAGAGAGGGAGGATTGTCAGCTAGAGAGGGAGGATTGTCAGCTAGAGAGGGAGGATTGTCAGCTAGAGAGGGAGGATTGTCAGCTAGAGAGGGAGGAATGTCAGCTAGAGAGGGAGGATTGTCAGCTAGAGAGGGAGGATTGTCAGCTAGAGAGGGAGGATTGTCAGCTAGAGAGGGAGGATTGTCAGCTAGAGAGGGAGGATTGTCAGCTAGAGAGGGAGGAATGTCAGCTAGAGAGGGAGTAATGTCAGCTAGAGAGGGAGGAATGTCAGCTAGAGAGGGAGGATTGTCAGCTAGAGTGGGAGGATTGTCAGCTAGAGAGGGAGGATTGTCAGCTAGAGAGGGCCTTGATGAAAAGCAAGTGAGAGGGAAGAGGAGACAGAGACAAAGAATGAGGGGAAAAGGAGAGGAATGGCAAGCAGATAGGCTGAGAAAAGAAAGAGGGATGGGAGAGAGGGGGAGGAAAAGGAAGGAAGAAAGACAGAGAGGGGGAGATGCTCTCTTTGAATCTGTACTTCTCTAGCAGCACTCAGTTTCCATGGCAACAATTAAAATAGGCCTCCCTACACACTGTTGATGGACACAGAGATATATACGCACGCACACGCACGCACGCACACACACACACACACACACACACACACACACACACACACACAAACATACACACACAGACTGTCAAGACGAATGGGCCAAAATTCACCCAACTTAGCGTGGGAAGCTTGTGGAAGGCTACCTGAAACATTTGACCCAAGTTAAACAATTGAATTAAACAATTCAAGGCAATGCTACCAAATACTAATTGAGTGTATGTAAACTTCTGACCCACTGGGAATGTGATGAAAGAAATAAAAGCTTAAATAAATAATTCTCTCTACTATTATTCTGACATTTCATTCTTAAAATAAAGTGTTGATCCTAACTGACCTAAGACAGGGACTTTTTACTAGGATTAAATGTCAAGAATTGTGAAAAACTGAGTTTAAATGTATTTGGCTATGGAGTATGTAAACTTCTAACTTCAACAGTAATACACATATAGACACAATGTCCATTCAGATGAGGAACCCATGAACATCTAGAATTCCCAGAGCATCACTTAAAGCACACAAAGGTTGATCACAATAATAGAATGAGAAGTCTAAGAGAAGACATGTCTCACACACCATTTGGTTTATTTAACGCACCAATGCACACAGCGATATCTATTACACAGCGATGGACTCCTAGATAGGCTCCCACACTGATACCAGCCTAGGGGCTAAACTCTGCAGCGCTCGGCCTATGTGACTAGAACAGCCCCTGACCCAACACTGAATCCAAACGACAGTCTGCCAACTGCTACTGGTTGTTACCTCCCCGAAAAACCCCAGGTAATAAGACTAAATGGACTATAAAAAGTGTAATTGACATTAATGAAAGCTTGGGCTCGACTGCTGTAGAGACACTGTGGGGATATGAGGCATGACGCAGATATTATGGCTCTGTAATTGGACGCCTTCGTCAATCATAAATCACACAATTACAACTGGCATGGGGCAGGGGTGGTGGCGAGCACGCCTTGTCAAAATAGCCCGGAAATTAGACATAAATCTGACATAATAGAGCGCCATCACACTGGCAAAGGGCCACCGTACGCACAAAATAACAGTAGCACAGTGCGCTTTCTCCCTCTCTCTCTCTCTCTCTCTCTCTCGCGCACGCACGCACGCACACACACACACGGCTGTGCTGTTGTGTTTCCTGGATATTCATAATACTGAGAAGCTATCAAAAGCTTTCCTTTATAATTAATGCCCATTTGCCTTCTACAGTCACAACACAAATTATATTAGGAATAGACAATACAGGGTAATATTGACTTCCTGTACTATCTAACAGGTGAGGTTTGTCTGTGACAGCAGCATGCATTATCAGGCCCCTGAGGGGATGAGCTGGCCCCTAGAACGTAGGGCTAAACCACTGAGAGGAGTGAACTATGTTGGCTCTGGTGGGAAAAGTACACGCATGGCCTTTAGCTGGCTGCTGGAGAGGAGGAGGGGAGTCTATTTGAACCTGAGGTCTGGACGTGATGTTCTGCAGCAGCCACTCACAGCCCCCTCATTACCATACACAGCCAGGCATACATTCACATGTTTAGCGAGAGTCATTCAGTGTACATCCTCAAGAGAGAGGATGTTGGAGTGCCAATCGCTCACTCTCTCAGACCTGACAGTCGAGATATTTGCATGAATACGGAGAACAAATATAATATCTCATTTTTATTGCCTGTTTTGATATATAGGAGAGTGCAAGAGAACAACAACAAGAGACTCTTTGAGTCTAAACTGTTTATGACCTGTGAATTCATACACTCTCTTTGCCCGGAACCTCGTACTGCGGTACTGAGAAATTGTGTCAAAGACCCAAACATTTTCTCCAGAAGAAGCCATGAAGTTTGTGTCTTAATCTGTTTTCAGGTGGAGAAGGATTAGATTTTTATAATATGTACAAAACTCAAACAATGGACAAAAAAAACACACTGGCTTGCACACAAAACCCAATATCCATGGCTTGTCTTCAAGGAGAAAAGTACTTAAGAATGCCTGAAGTTGAGTAATGTGTTTTGACACAACCATGAAGGTAAGCAATTGGTCCTGTAATCACTCTTAGAGTAGATATTTTTATTTACACCTACTCTACTGATGGGAGGAGAAAAGTCTGCTTATCAGGGTACGTGAGCAATTCCACTTTAGCTGGCCTATTTTCATTTTAAACATCCTTTACAGGTGTGTATACTTTCACAGTGTTGCCTTTTGGAATGGTGAGAAAACCAGAGTGACCCTGTGCCAATAACGGCCCTGTAATCACTTTAAATGTGTTTTATTGACAGCTTTTCACAGACTAGAGCCGCAATAATCTGTCCTCCTCCATCCATCTCATTCCAAGATGTTATTTTTGGAACCAGGATCCTGCCTTTGGATTAGTAGGTTTGTGTGTGTGTGAGTGTGTGTGTGTGTGTGTGTGTGTGTGTGTGTGTGTGTGTGTGTGTAAGAGAGAAAACAGTGTGAAAATATTGTATTTGCGTTCATTGAATTTGGTGCTGCAGCAGTTGCTTAAAAGAAGTTATGGGTTATATATACACCCGAACCAACAGCTCTTGTGTACAGTCAAATTGATCAAAATTGTACCCTGAAATATGAGGATAACAACTGAGGATGACAACTCTATATTGTTCTCAATGGCTACTGGCCCAGTCTCGACCGAGTTTGGCCAGTGTAGGCCGTTATTATAAATAAGAATTTGTTCTTAACTGACTTGCCTAGTTAAATAAAAGTAAATAAATAAAATAATACTACGGCTTCGAAAAAAGTTAACTTAAGGAGTGCATGGATAGTGTCGTAACTGGTTTTCAAGAGGCTTGGACTGTAATATTGCTTTGGTGACAGATTGGATGGATGGTGACCAGGGTTTTTCAGTATAGTGTGTGATAGCTGCTGTTTAGTGTACCAGAGCAATAACAGCACTATCCCTTGACCTGTATCAAATTCCTCACGTTTCTATGTTCGATAATGACAAACTAGTAATACATTACCTTGTTCTCCACTCAAGTGAATGACTGATGGTTTTAATTTTCAAGTATTCATTTAACGTTTTAATTAATGGATTTTGATTAATTGTAAGCATTCATTCATGGGACATTTCATTTGTAGACTACGCCACATTTTGCAAAGGTGTGAGACAGACTACATTATTAAAGGGTGTAATTCAGCGCTGGAGCATCTGTTTTGGCAGCATGTGTTAAACCCTTGTGAGCGTCGCTGGAGACTAGGATTCCAGTACGGTATCTCTTTTCCGCCGTTGTTTTCATGCATGATCATCACTATTTCTTGCAGGCGTAAGGCTGTCATGCCTGTCTCCAGCCGTCTTCCAGGGCCGCGTGCATCTCCGCTCCCAGCCAATGATGAGACTCCCCAGGGGGAAAATGACATCTAGGAACGCTTCCCAATGGAAGTCCCGTGTTTAATCACACCCAGCACTCAGACACGAGGCACTACGCAGAGTAAGCCTCAGCTCCGTCGACAGCACCCCCACATCCAGAGCTGTCACTCCAACATAGTATCTGTGTGACAACTATCGTAATGTTTCAGTCAAACACACTTTGTTCGGAGTGTTCGTTGTACGGTTCTAAGAGACCCGCCTCCATTAACTACTGAATAAGAAGCCGTGCTTGACTTGGGCAGGAACTCACTGGAGCCGAGTACCGGCACCTCAAATGTTCTACTGCTTGAGCTCCTGTTCCTCTGACCGAATATTATCTCCAAAGTATCGTGGAGCTCCTGCACCTAAATATAAACAGTACCAGCACCCAAAATGAGTACCGACAACTCTTTCAGTCCAAATCAAGCACTGATAAGAAGGACAACACAAAGTATCTTTGACAATCTACTTTCTGTACTCTTTGTACGCCTAGAAATATAAGGTCAATTAAATAATGGTTAGTAATTGCATTGTATTGCCACGCAGTATATAGGCTGATGATTCATAGCTAGCTGTACGGAACGAAACTTTTCATGTCATTTAGTTACATACCAAATGGAACAGCTTACCTAACAGTATATTCATATATGCAAATAAACACAAATGACGGTACAAAAATTGAGGCCTCTGTGTCAAAGGTGTTCCTCAGGTCAAACCCTCCTGAGTTTTCACTGGCAGTAGTTACGAGTACCAGAGGACTTCATTTGCATCACCACAGTCAGTGAAGTGAGTCCGCCAACACCTTCAATTATGAAACAATTATCATTCATGAGTTTTGCTTGTTAAAAGCTGTAAGATTGGATTGCTGTTAGTCATCCTCTGACTGAATTCACGAAGCGCTTCCTATTCGCTACGCTCTACGGGGCTAATTTTCATCTGCTGGCTCATCCCTACTCTCTCTGGGACGGTGTCAGTTGTACTCGCAGACACCAGAAGGTGATAAATTAGCAATAATGACCATTGAAGTAGACATGTTGTTAAGCTTCAACCTAGTGGTACTTTTAAAAGGAGCTTAAAAAAAAAAAAACACACAGTTTTGCATATAAATATATTCATAGATGGTATTTAATTTATTTAATTTATTTAAAGGTGGAGAGTAAATCCCCCTGCTTACCTCCTTTCATAACTGGCCCTATTTCCATATTCCATGGAATAAAAGCCTTATTAAAACATGTATTGGTATGGTATGGTATAATCAATCTACACACAATACCCCATAATGACAAATTAAAAACAGGTTTTTTGAAATGTTTGCAAATGTATTAAAAATAAACTTAAATATCACATTTACATAAATATTCAAACCCTTTACACAGTACTTTGTTGAAACACCTTTGGCAGTGATTACAGCCTCGAGTCGTCTTGGGTATGACGCTACAAGCTTGGCACACCTGTATTTGGGGAGTTTCTCGCATTCCTCTCTGCAGATCCTCTCAAGCTCTGTCAGGTTGGATGGGGAGTGATGCTGCACAGCTATTTTCAGGTCTCTCCAGAGATGTTCTATCGGGTTCAAGTCTGGGCTCTGGCTGGGCCACTCAAAGACATTCAGAAACTTGTCCCGAAGCCAATCCTGCGTTGTGTTAGCTATGTGCTTAGGATCATTGTCCTATTGGAAGGTGAACCTTCGCCCCAGTCTGAGGTCCTGAGCGCTCTGGAGCAGGTTTTCATCAAGGATCTCTCTGTACTTTGCTCCGTTCATCTTTGCTTCGATCCTGACTAGTCTCCCAGTCCCTAACGCTGAAAAACATCCACACAGCATGATGGTGCCACCACCATGCTTCACCGTACGGATGGTACCAGGTTTTCTCCAGACGTGACGCTTGGCATTCAGGCCAAAGAGTTCAGTCTTGGTTTCATCAGACCAGAGAATCTTGTTTCTCATGGTCTTGGAGTCTTTAGGTGCCTTATGGCAAACTCCAAGCGGGCTGTTATGTGCCTTTTAATGAGGAGTTGCTTCCGTCTGGTCATTCTACTATAAAGGGCTGATTGGTGGAGTGCTGCAGAGATGGTTGTCCTTCTGCAAGGTTCTCCCTTCTCCACAAAGGAACTCTGGTGCTCTGTCAGAGTGACCATCGGGTTCTTGGTCACCTCCCTGACCAAGGCCCTTCTCCCCCAATTCCTCAGTTTGGCCGGGCAGCCAGCTCTTTTGGAAGAGTCTTGTTGGTTCCAAACTTCCATTTACAGTTTTTCTCGATTGCTAAGACACATTTCTTGAAACCTTCACCCATTCTTCTCAAAACTTTAAACACAAAACCAAATGTTCAAACTACATTCACAAAACCCCTGACTCTTCTGGCAAAATCAAACAATCGCCTCAAAACCATTTCATCTGTGCTCATGCTTTCAGATCATACACACAGCCAGTCAATATATAAACACTACAGAGCATCCATTAGACACTACATCACAAAATGGAGAACACAGCGTCCAGGGCATGTAGTTACAAGAAATGTGTATATTTCATTGTATATAGTAAATGCATTTTGCAATTAAAACTAAAAGTATAGTAATCACAACTTAGTCCAGTGAATATATTGTATACTGTAAGTACTGCAAGTAATACAGTATTGGATGTCTGTATATTCAGCACTTGCATTAAAATACAATAGTACAAATAAAATACTAAAGGACAAAGAAAACTCTAAATGAAAAGCCCATTACAGTACACTCAAAAATGTTGTGCAACTGCAAAATCAAAGTCAACGAGAGATTCATTCTGCCTCAGCATCACGTCTTTGTTCTGGTTCCGGCCAGAGGAACCACATCACAGGCAATGTTGTCCCTTGCCAGGCAACGGGGGAAAAAACCCTCTGGTGTGCCGGATCCAGCCTTAACAACACTCCACACCTATGTCACCACAGGCCAATTCCATTGCCTGTAAGAGATTTTCCCTGGTATATGGGTTTCGGTCACAGACCTTCCACCGCCACGCAGAGAAGAACTCTTCTATTGGGTTGAAGAAAGGGCTGTATGGTGGAAGGCAAACATTTATGAATGGCCAGTTGATGTTGAACCACTGGCGTATCTGAACACCACGGTGAAAGCTGACATTGTACCAAACCAGGACATAAACAGGATGCACTTCCTGCTGATGATCCTGCTGCTCACGCTCAAACAAAACATCCCGGAGAACACCCAGAAGATGTTCAGTGTTATATGGCCCCAGGGTTGCATGATGGTGGAGAACCCCACCATTACTTATGGCTGCACAAAGGGGGACATTGCCATCACGCTGGCCAGGGACTTCCACAATGGCACGTTGGCCAATTATGTTCATGCCTCTCCTCCTCCTCTTTGCCAGATTGAACCCTGCTTCATCTACAAAAATGTATTCATCAAAAATGTATTCTTTCCATGGAATCCAATTCAAACACTCTCTATTTATATAAAAATAGATAAATAAGTAGTTTAGTAAGAGATACAGAAAGACAGACTTCTGCAATAGTGTATTTGTATGCACTCCTGATTTACATACACTACAATATAGTGCAGTTTACAGTAACAGTAGGCTTGTAGCATAGAATTGTACTGTAAGCATCAGCGCTGAAAGTGTCAGTAGATCTTAGACCCTTTCTGAGTTGCGCTCAAAGGGCACTCTGTACACCTGCTTCATGCGTACACGGTCAATGGTAGAAAAGGCTGACACTGTTGATTCCTTCAAAGTATACATTGTGTTCAACAACTCTTTGCTGTATTTCATGCAGTCGGATGGCATTGTTTTGAAGGACCATATCAACAATGAGAGCCTCTTGCTGTTGGGAGAACATAGCAGTCCTTCCACCCTCATGTGGTAGTCGTGTAATTCTACAAAAGGTGAAAATGCACATACCATCGTATACATACAGTAAAAAGAGTCATGGACATTACTTCTAGATGTAAAATAAAGTATGGTAAGAAAAGTATTATTTTTTTCCCCAGTCCCCTTTCTATTGACAAAGTGATGTAGTGAATCAAATGTATACAGTAAACTTTCAATTACCAAAATAAAAATAAACAATGACCTGTTCTCTGAATGTCCTGACTACGGTGGCCACAGAGGATCAGTTCACACTGTCCTTTGTCCTGCTTCGCTCATTGTCATTCCATGAAGAACAACATGGTCTATCACAGTTGCTCTAATTTCATCTGAAATTACTGTTCTTGGTCTTCCTTGTACTCTTCCTCCTCGTCCACCACCTCTTACACGTAATCTTCCTCCTCTGCCTCTCAGATTGTTTCCATCCATCGTTAGTATCAACATTCAACGCACCTGTGCACTCTGAACTGGCTTATATTCTGTACATTTGGTTTGATCACATCATTAGAAACAAGTGTGAACAGTGTTGTAGTTGTGTTTAACCTTTGCCCCCTGTGTTTACCATTTTGTAACACAAGTGCATCACAGTGCGAAATGTGTTTTAGTGAGTGAGAATGTGTTTAGAGTTTTGCCAAAAGAGTGATTGATTCAACAAATAGGATTAGGCCACTGAGAATTTGGTTCAGAGAATGGGGTTTAGTGTTTTAGCAACTCAGAAAAACTGTAAGAACGATTGAGGCCACTGTGTTCTTGGGGACCTTCAATGCTGCAGACATTTTCTTGGTACCATTCTCCAGATCTGTGCCTCGACACAATCCTGTCTCGGTGCTCTACGGACAATTCCTTCGACCTCATGGCTTGGTTTTTGCTCTGACATGCACTGTCAACTGTGGGACCTTATAGAGACAGGTGTGTGCCTTTCCAAATCATGTCCAATCAATTGAATTTACCACAGGTGGACTCCAATGAAGTTGTAGAAACATGTACCTGAGTTAAGGGTCTGAATACTTATGTAAATAAGCTACTTCTGTTTTCGCTTTGTCATTATGGGGTATTGTGTGTAGTTTGCTGAGGAAATAAGGCTGTAACGTAATAAAATGTAAAATACTTTACGAAGGCATCGTATATATATATGTATGTAGCATTTGTTTGTGTTTGAAAAGCAAATGTTTCACATTAGTTGTGTTGAAAATAGCCAGTGGACAAAAGCACCTGAGCATCATCATTTTTTTTTATTTAGCCTTTATTTAACAAGGCAAGTTAACCAAATTCTTATTTACAATGAAGGCCTACCGGTGAACAGTGGGTTACCTGCCTTGTTCAGGGGCAGAACGATTTTACCTTGTTAGCTCGGGGATTCGATCCAGCAAGTTACTGGCCCAACGGCCTAACCACTAGGCTACCTGCCGCCCCTAAATGATAATAATCATGTTGTGTGTCAACTGACACAAATTTAAACATCATCAAAGTGTCACGATGTGAAACCTATGCATCTACGTCACTCTCTTGCCTAGCTGCAGAGCCAAAGCTCTTGTCGCTGCTTTGTGTAATATAACAGTGTTGACCCTAATGACTGGGGGCCTCCCTATTGAGTTATTATTTTTATGCAAGCACTAAGCTCGCAGACTCTTTCATAACACTGTCAGCCCAGCGCGCCCAACTCTCCCCCCAAAAAATGTAGAAGAGAAGTGAGCTCTGCATGTTTTATTCACTCGTGGCAGAGTACAATTCATAATACGGCTCGACTGATTCCCAGTTTTAATTAAAAACTAGCCTTAGCGCCGGTGGTAACATCCTGATTTATTAAGACCCAAAACCCCATCCACCCAAGACTGAGTCCACTGTAGGCGAGGGGGCGGGGGAAGGTAGTGGGCCAAATGCCTAGGAGGAGGGAAAGTGCTTTCTTTCACAAGGTGGTACAGTAGTCAGGCAGTGTGTGCGGTAACATTTCATGACAGATGGCTTTAGCGAGTTTGTTTTAAAAAAGAATAGTAAGGGGGAAAAAATGATATTTGGTGTTTACTGTATAAGAGACAGCGTTGGGGAATGGCCAGTGCAGCAAATGTCACATGAATTGATGGAATTTGCTTTGGTCTGACAGTAATGTTGGGTTTATGTCACGTTCTCGTTTAAATCACAGCTAAAACGAAATCCCTTGATGCGTAGAGATTTTAATTAAAAAACGGTGAGAGAGAGTGTGTGCCGGCAAGAGAGGGGGGGGCCAGATTGAAAGAAAGAGAGAGAGTTAGATCAGAACTGTGATACACATGATTGACAGAGGGAATAGAGAAAAAGCAGAGGGAAGCGTGTGAAAAAGAGAATGGCGACAGGACAGAGGAGCAGATAAGTGAGTGCGTATTCAGGGGTAAAACTTAAACAGGGAAAGTTTAAAGTCATTTCAACTTTTCTTGTTCCTTATTTTCCTCTCTATGTAACTCACTGCACATTTGGGGGATTCCCCCCCCCCCCATTCTGCTCATAGTACAGGTCAGATTTTCTACCGTGCGTGTGTGTGTGTGTGTGTGTGTGTAACTGTGCATACATGCATACCTTCCTCTATCTTCCTCAGTCACTCTCTCTGAGTGATTCTTTAAGGTTTGGCACACGCGCGATGCAGACCACAGCCGAAAACAAGCACACACAAACACACACAGCCACGCGCACCAACACTTTGACTGATGCATACGTATACAGTGCAATAATACATTAAGCCATCCTTAACCATACTGCCTTCTCAATTACACATCCTTGGTCACATGGACACAAACACGGTATCTAGATCAGGGCTTGGTAGCTCGTGCCCTAAGGAGCCATGGGGGATTCTGTTCCTTGTATCCCCGACTTCATAAGACACAATTCTCCTCCTCAACGAAGCCCAATCAATGGCAGCAACATGAAAGGTGGCTGATCGGCCCGCCCAACTGTGGCTGGCCCTCTAGCATACAGCCAGGCTCCTCAGACTAATGACTCAGCTCTGGGAGGCCTGGGAGGGCTGGGGGATCTGGGAGAGCTGGGGGAGCTGGGGGATCTGGGAGAGCTGGGGGGGCTGGGGGGGAGCTTTATGTCTTATTGCATGTTTTTGTATGTCCTTGTTAGATAGTGTCCATTGATCCAGTGATCTCTTATGACCGAAAAGAGCTTCTGGATATCAGCAATTACTCACCTCAATTACTCAGCTGCAAGTTGCCCAGTGACACGAGCCTACCAGACAAGCTAAATTACTTCTATGCTCAATTTGAGGCAAGCAACACTGAAGCATGCATGAGAGCATCAGCTGTTCCGGACGACTGTGTGATCACGCTCTCCGCAGCCGATGTGAGTAAGACCTTTAAACAGGTCAACATTCACAAGGCCACAGGGCCAGACGGATTACCAGACGTGTACTCAGAGAATGGGCTGACCAACTGGCAAGTGTCTTCACTGACATTTTCAACCTGTCCCTGACTGAGTCTGTAATACCAACTTGTTTCAAGCAGACCACCATAGTCCCTGTGCCCAACAACACTGAGGTAACCTGCCTAAACGACTACCGACCCGTAGCACTCACGTTTGTAGCCACGAAGTGCTTTGAAAGGCTGGTAATGGCTCACATAAACACCCTTATACCAGAAACCCTAAACACACTCCAATTTGCATACCGCACCAACAGATCCACAGACGACGCAATCTCTATTGCACTCCACACTGCCCTTTCCCACCTGGACAAAAGGAACACCTACGTGAGAATGCTATTCATTGACTAAAGTGCAGCTTTCAACACCATAGTGCCCTCAAAGCTCATCACTAAGCTAAGGACCCTGGGTCTGAACACCTCCCTCTGCAACTGGATCCTAGACTTCCTGATGGGCCGCCCCCAGGTGGTAAGGGTAACAACACATCTGCCACACTGATGACTGCATGACCAGGCACAACTCCAACATCATCATTAAGTTTGCACCGACGACGTAGATCAGGCCTAACACTGTTGTATCGTCGGCAAACTTAATGATGATGTTGGAGTTGTGCCTGGTCATGCAGTCATGGGTGAACAGGGTGTACTGGCGGGGACCTGGCCGTGTGGTGCCAGGATAACAACCTCTCCCACAAAATGATCAAGAAAAGGAGATGATTGTGGACTACAGGAAAAAGAGGACTGAGCACGCCCCCATTCTCATCGATGGAGCTGTAGTGGAGCAGGTTGAGAGCTTCAAGTTCCTTGGTGTCCACCTCACCACCAAACTATCATGGTCCAAACACACCAAGACAGTTGTGAAGAGGGCACGACAAAGCCTATTCCCCCTCAGGAGACTGAAAAGATTTGGCATGGGTCCTCAGATCCTCAAAAAGTTCTACAGCTGCACCATCGAGAGCATCCTGACTCACTGCCTAACTCTCTCTCTGCCTCCGACGCAAGGCACTACAGAGGTACGGCCCAGTACATCACTGGGTCCAAGCTTCCTGTCATCCAGGACCTCTATAGCAGGCGGTGTCAGAGGAAGGCCCTAAAAACTGTCAAAGACTCCAGCCACCCTAGTCATAGACTGTTCTCTCTGTTACCGCACAGCAAGCGGTACCGGAGCACCAAGTCTAGGTCCAAAAGGCTTCTTAACAGCTTCTACCCCCAAGCCATATGTTAACACCACCAGCCCCTGATGCGGTCACACAGCCAGACCCTGATACGTTCACACCACCAGACCCGGATACGCTCACATCGCCACACCCTGATGCGTTCACACCGCCAGACCTGGATATGTTCACACCACCAGACCCTGATGCGGTCACACCGCCACACCCTGATGCGTTCACACCACCAGACCCAGATACGTTCACACCGCCAGACCCTGAAGCATTCACACCTCCAGACCCTGATACGTTCACACCGCCAGACCCTGATGGCACATTTTCACACTAAGTGTGTGTGAGAGAGAGTGTGTTTTGTGGCTCAAGGAGTATTTCGTTCACCTGTGTAAAGCTTAAAGATCTTTTGAAAAAGTTTCACGAGTTTGTTTCTCTAGATCCACTGATCACATCCATCCACAACACTCCCTCATGTCTTCACATTGCACTTGACTGATCTTTATTACGGTCGACACGATGCCATATACCACATCTATCTTGTCCACTGCCCTTTCCCACCTGGACAAAAGGAACACCTACGTGAGAATGCTATTCATTGACTAAAGTGCAGCTTTCAACACCATAGTGCCCTCAAAGCTCATCACTAAGCTAAGGACCCTGGGTCTGAACACCTCCCTCTGCAACTGGATCCTAGACTTCCTGATGGGCCGCCCCCAGGTGGTAAGGGTAACAACACATCTGCCACACTGATGACTGCATGACCAGGCACAACTCCAACATCATCATTAAGTTTGCACCGACGACGTAGATCAGGCCTAACACTGTTGTATCGTCGGCAAACTTAATGATGATGTTGGAGTTGTGCCTGGTCATGCAGTCATGGGTGAACAGGGTGTACTGGCGGGGACCTGGCCGTGTGGTGCCAGGATAACAACCTCTCCCACAAAATGATCAAGAAAAGGAGATGATTGTGGACTACAGGAAAAAGAGGACTGAGCACGCCCCCATTCTCATCGATGGAGCTGTAGTGGAGCAGGTTGAGAGCTTCAAGTTCCTTGGTGTCCACCTCACCACCAAACTATCATGGTCCAAACACACCAAGACAGTTGTGAAGAGGGCACGACAAAGCCTATTCCCCCTCAGGAGACTGAAAAGATTTGGCATGGGTCCTCAGATCCTCAAAAAGTTCTACAGCTGCACCATCGAGAGCATCCTGACTCACTGCCTAACTCTCTCTCTGCCTCCGACGCAAGGCACTACAGAGGTACGGCCCAGTACATCACTGGGTCCAAGCTTCCTGTCATCCAGGACCTCTATAGCAGGCGGTGTCAGAGGAAGGCCCTAAAAACTGTCAAAGACTCCAGCCACCCTAGTCATAGACTGTTCTCTCTGTTACCGCACGGCAAGCGGTACCGGAGCACCAAGTCTAGGTCCAAAAGGCTTCTTAACAGCTTCTACCCCCAAGCCATATGTTAACACCACCAGCCCCTGATGCGGTCACACAGCCAGACCCTGATACGTTCACACCACCAGACCCGGATACGCTCACATCGCCACACCCTGATGCGTTCACACCGCCAGACCTGGATATGTTCACACCACCAGACCCTGATGCGGTCACACCGCCACACCCTGATGCGTTCACACCACCAGACCCAGATACGTTCACACCGCCAGACCCTGAAGCATTCACACCTCCAGACCCTGATACGTTCACACCGCCAGACCCTGATGGCACATTTTCACACTAAGTGTGTGTGAGAGAGAGTGTGTTTTGTGGCTCAAGGAGTATTTCGTTCACCTGTGTAAAGCTTAAAGATCTTTTGAAAAAGTTTCACGAGTTTGTTTCTCTAGATCCACTGATCACATCCATCCACAACACTCCCTCATGTCTTCACATTGCACTTGACTGATCTTTATTACGGTCGACACGATGCCATATACCACATCTATCTTGTCCTGGAGGTTTGAGCCAGAAAAGCCCATCTACCCCACACTCACAGTGTCAGTGTCCATTGATCTTACATGACTGGATGGGTAGAAGGCTAATGCTATGGTGGTAGCTATCTAGTCCACCTTCTCTCTACTCCTTGAGCCACAAAACACACTCTCTCTCACACACACTTAATAAGTGTGCCATCAGGGTCTGGCGGTGTGAACGTATCAGGGTCTGGAGGTGTGAATGCTTCAGGGTCTGGCGGTGTGAACGTATCAGGGTCTGGCGGTGTGAACGTATCAGTGTCTGGTGGTGTGAATGCTTCAGGGTCTGGCGGTGTGAACGTATCAGGGTCTGGTGGTGTGAACGCTTCAGGGTCTGGTGGTGTGAACGCTTCAGGGTCTGGCGGTGTGAACGCTTCAGGGTCTGGCGGTGTGAACGTATCAGGGTGTGGCGGTGTGAACGTATCAGGGTCTGGCAGTGTGAACGTATCCGGGTCTGGTGGTGTGAACGCATCAGGGTGTGGCGGTGTGACCGCATCAGGGTCTGGTGGTGTGAACATATCCAGGTCTGGCGGTGTGAACGCATCAGGGTGTGGCGATATGAGCGTATTTGGGTCTGGCGGTGTGAACGTATCAGGGTCTGGCTGTGTGACCGCATCAGGTTCTGGTGGTGTGAACGTATCAGGGTATGGCTGTGTTGACGCATCAGGGTCTGGCAGTGTGAACGCATCAGGGTCTGGTGGTGTGAGCGTATCCGGGTCTGGTGGTGTGAACGCATCAGGGTGTGGCGGTGTGACCGCATCAGGGTCTGGCAGTGTGAACGCATCAGGGTCTGGTGGTGTGAGCGTATCCGGGTCTGGTGGTGTGAACATATCCAGGTCTGGCGGTGTGAACATATCCAGGTCTGGTGGTGTGAACATATCCGGGTCTGGCGGTGTTAACGTATCAGGGTCTGGTGGTGTTAACGTATCCGGGTCTGGCGGTGTGAGCGTATCCGGGTCTGGTGGTGTGAACGTATCAGGGTGTGGCGATATGAGCGTATTTGGGTCTGGCGGTGTGAACGTATCAGGGTCTGGCTGTGTGACCGCATCAGGTTCTGGTGGTGTGAACGTATCAGGGTATGGCTGTGTTGACGCATCAGGGTCTGGCAGTGTGAACGCATCAGGGTCTGGTGGTGTGAGCGTATCCGGGTCTGGTGGTGTGAACGCATCAGGGTGTGGCGGTGTGACCGCATCAGGGTCTGGCAGTGTGAACGCATCAGGGTCTGGTGGTGTGAGCGTATCCGGGTCTGGTGGTGTGAACATATCCAGGTCTGGCGGTGTGAACATATCCAGGTCTGGTGGTGTGAACATATCCGGGTCTGGCGGTGTGAACGTATCCGGGTCTGGCGGTGTTAACGTGGCCTAATTGTCTCAGCATTTGAGGTGGTGAATATTTGTGGCTTTGGCTTAATTTAGCACCCCATCGTCTTCCTCTAGGGGCTTTATTTACAGCCTGTGTTCTCCACCCCCTCCGCCCTCATACCTCCACCACTGCACCCCATCCCAGCTCTCCTCTCAGCCACCATCTTTAACCCCCCCACCCCACCATCCCTCTCTGGTCATGGTTAATTAATTGCCAAGCTGTTCACTGCCGATGCCAACTGTAACATAGACAAGCACTCGTTGATACTCACATACATTCAGGCTCACCGACTCTCCTGACAGAAAACTTTGGTCCAGTATTGGAAGATGTTATAGGACAATAATGGAGATGTTATGCCTTCAGAATTCATACCCCTTCCCTTTTTTCAAAATGTTGTTGTGTTACAATAAGGGGTTAAAATGGATGTAATTGTGTTTTGTTTTTTTCCGAGCTGCATACAATATATACATATTCTGTAAAGTTAAAGTGATGGAAAAATTCTAACATTTGTAAAAAAAAAAATATTAAAAAAAAAATACATATATACACTAATATATCTTGATTAGATAAGTATTCAACCCCCTGAGTCAATACGTTACAATCACCTTTGGCAGCGATTACAGCTGTGAGTCTTTATGGGTAAGTTCTTAAGCGCTTTCCACACCTGGATTGTGTAACATTTGCCCATATTTTTTTTTACTTTAGGCAAATTAGTTGTTGATCATTGCTAGACAACCATTTTCAGATCTTGCCATAGATTTTCAGGCTGATTTAAGTCAAAACTGTAACTCGGCCACTCTTCTTGGTAAGCAACTCCAGTGTAGATTTGGCCTTCTGTTTTAGGTTATTGTCCTGCTGAAAGGTGAATTAATTTCCCAGTGTCTGGTGGAAAGCAGACTTAGCAAGGTTTTCCTTTAGGAGTTTGCCTGTGCTTAACTCCATTAAATATTTTTTTTTATAGTGAAAAACTCCCCAGTCCTTAATGATTACCATAACATGATGCATTCACCACTATGCTTGAAGAGAGTGGTACTCAGTAATGTGTGGTTTTGGATTTGTCCCAAACATAACACTTTGTTTTCAGGACAAAAGGTTAATTGCTTTGCCACATTTTTTGCAGTATTACTTTAGTGCCTTGTTGCAAACAGGATGCATGTTTTGGAATATTTTGATTCTGTACAGGCTTCCTTCACTCTGTCAATTAGGTTAGTATTGTGGAGTAACTACAATGTTGATCCATCTTCAGTGTTCTCCTATCACAGCCATTAAACTCCGTAACTGTTGGTGAAAATCCCTGAGCGGTTTCCTTCCTCTCCGGCAACCAAGTTTGGAAGGACGCCTGTATCTTTGTAGTGACTGGGTGTATTGATACATCCCCCAAAGTGTAATGAATAACTTCACCATGCTCAAAATGATTTTCAATGTCTGCTTTCCCCATCCCCATTTACCAATGGGTGACCTTCTTTGCGAGGCATTGGAAAACCTCCCTGGTCTTTGTCGTTAACTGCTCAACAAAGGGACCTTACAGATAATTGTATGTGTGGGGTACAGAGATGAAGTAGTCTTTCAAAAATCATGTTAAACACTATTATTGCACACAGAGTCCATGCAACTTATTATGACTTGTTAAGCAAATATTTACTCCTGAATGTATTTAGGCTCAGTTATTCATTTTTTATTCATTTGTAAAAAAAAACATAATTCAACTTTGACATTATAAGGTATTGTGTGTAGGCCAGTGACAAAACAATCAAAATGTAATCCACTTTAATTTCGGGCTGTAACAAAACAAAATGTGGAAAAAGTCAAGGGGTGTGAAAACTTTCTGAAGGCACTGTAAGTGAGTAGCGTCTGTATTTATCAAGGGGGACGTGCATCCCGGAAACTATGAAGCAGGTAATCCACATTACTTGGCAGTTTAACTTTGTTGAATTTGGGACACGTTGCACTGAGGTGTTTAAGCCACTGTCTTTGAAATTTGTCGCTTGCGTGGCTGAGCGGTGGTTGAGAAGAGATTCAAAATAAATTCTGTCAATTATTCAGTTTGCTTCCCAGATAAAAAAAATAAATAAAAAAAACTGGAGCGGGAAAAAAATCTAAATTAAATGCTGAAAATATTGCATGTATTCAACAAGGGGTTTGAAACTCAGTTGCGTTGCAGTTAAGCAGCGGTTGTGACTAAATAGAAAATGACAAGAGAAAAAGAGTGTTCCCTATAACATTGTGTTTAGACTAAATCTGTGCAAATTAATCTGTGGGAATGTGACATCCACAGAGCAAAGCGGTGGAGCTGTACTTTTACAATACAACATTTATAAACTATATTCATTAGCTCTCAACCATGTTTGGCTTAAGTAAATCAATGAGAGTTACATGTGAAATTGATTTAATACATGCAATTATTTACACCAGAGTGCTTTACATGATGATGTTGTGCTACATTGGCTGTTTTTCACATATTATAGTATCATACACTTTGACGAGCGTGTTGAGATTGAAACCCCCCTGTTTTCAATCATACCAAATGTTTACAGTGTGGCGACTTCTATACACTGTAACATACTTGTACGTGTCATTGTTTCACCAAGAAAGCACTATATAGGACAGAGAGAGGGTCAACCAGTTATTCCTCTCAGTGGTAAATATATGTCTGCAGTGCCCAACACCCGCAGCTCTTTGCTGCCACATATCATAGATCTTGGCAGTAACTGTATGGTGATCTCTCAGGGGAGAATTCAGTTCCTATTGGCAGTTGTGCTGGGAAACTCCTGGGGGCAATTTTCCCTAAAACAGTCCAATCAATAACTTCTAATATTATCTACTAGTCACATTTATCCTTCTGATTCATTAGAAGTTGCTGGCTGGCGGGGTTACTCAAGAAAAATGTCCATTAACTATGACATTTCATTACCAGTGGGAAGAGAGGCTGGACTGTGGCAGTGTTAGCCTCTCAGAAAAACCTGCACTTCAGGATGGACAAGGGTCACTCACTTGGTATATTTGTACTGTACATTTCATGGTTGTGACATCACAAACGGGCTTTTAGGAATGTAAATGTGTCGCTTGGTGCAAATGGCAACCTTATAATGTGGGACAACACAGAGTAATGTACAGAATACTGTATGTAGACTATTGCATCTATGAAAAGAGCTCGGTTTAGATATTTCGATATTTCAAATAAGTATGGGACATAAAACAAACTCCCCGTGGCTCAAGTTAAAACTGGTTTTGTATGTCCAGCACCAGAACATCATTACTGTGTTACAAACACACACTGTATTTTGTTGATATATAGAGATATCTGAAGATGCTGACATACATTATCATTGTACCGCAGAATGTTTTGTTGATATATAGAGATATCTGAAGATGCTGACATACATTATCATTGTACCGCAGAATGTTTTGTTGATATATAGAGATATCTGAAGATGCTGACATACATTATCACTGTACAGCGTAATGTTTTGTTGATATATATAGATATCTGAAGATGCTGACATACATTATCACTGTACAGCAGAATGTTTTGTTGATATATAGAGATATCTGAAGATTCTGACCTACATTATCACTGTACAGCAGAATGTTTTGTTGATATATAGAGATATCTGAAGATTCTGACCTACATTATCACTGTACAGCATAATGTATCACGTATAAAAAATAACAGCTTTTGGTTGGAGAGGAATGTAGGTACATTAACTGTTCAAAGTTATTGATGTACATGTAGGCTTTTCCAAACATACATACAGCAACTGGAGCATCAACTGTACATCTCTGAAGTCTCGACACGGCAGTATCCAAAGAAGTGCCTGAAGGTAACAGATGTCACCAAAGCAAATGTTGGAATGCAATGTTCAGCTAATGATTGGGTCTCGGGGCGGTTTTCCAGGTGACTTATGTTCCACTGTGGAGGATGAGTGAAGGTGTATTGATTCCTGTTGACAATTCAATCAATTCTATGCGCAGCCTGACATGTGTCAGGTCAATTTAAAAAGGTGATTCTGGTAGATCCAATTAATATTCATTGATAGCATTACCTCTGCAGTAAAACGTATTAAAGCCAATAGTTTCCATATAATTCCACAATACCCACTACATTCTTCAATAATTGGATATTAGCCAGATTGATGTTGAATGTACTCCACAGATCCTAACCCAGAAAAACTACACAGCAATCGTTTGTTTTTATATGTCCCCGAATAATATTCACAAATGGGCCTACAATATTGGAATAGTATTGTTGATGATCCAATACACACCACACCATACTTTCACAAGCCATCAAACACAAGCAACATATAAACAATAACCACTCTGTTCCCCACTTTACTATATTCTATGTACATCACCAGAAACTTGAAGAATAGTCTCTTCTCTATCCTTCCTTCCTCCTTTGTGCTAACTAGATCTCAAGATCTCCATTTTGCCATCTTTTATGGATAAGTTCAAAGAAAAAATCTCTCCCTCTCAAAAACAGAAGTGTCAATTATTGAGTATCCTACCAGAAGAAGCAAATTGGCTATTCAGCAAAGAGGGGAAAGCAGTATGAAACACTGGAGCAGGTGTCAACATACATAACTCCATGTGTAGTAAGTCTTACTCATCCTTTAATTAGGTTTTATGGTGAGGGGGAGGGTAGAGTGTGCTTTACAATATTTCAAGATCAAAGGTTGTAGCTGTATTGTATAGGCCACTGCATGTCTACCTCTGACGTGTGTTGGGATCTATGCTTGTATGTGCTGCTCGAGAGTCTATTTTTAAATCGCTTCGAAGACTTAGTAAAAGCAAACACAATTTTTAAAAGGTTTCCTTTATACCAGTTCAAATAACAATCTATTCTGGTGAACATAGCAGAGCGTCTAAACGCAAGAGGGTCTGCTAAATGACTCAAATGTAAAATGTACGTAAATGTAAGAGCCAAGCCACGAACTAGACCAATATCTTTATTTGCACCCTGACTCTAAAATGTCCTATTTAGTTTCTAAGTTTCAGAAAAGATCAGAGAAAAACATTATTGAATTTAGGCCTAATAGCCTCATGTAGAAAAAATATTGCTACTAAAAAGGCTTAAACGCACTCAATGTAAATGGAGTTGAAACGGAGTAGTGAAACGGATAATTTTATTCAATAATATTGTTGATTCAGTTATGTTCTGTATCAATGCTAGTTCTAATAATGCTACATCAGCCGTTAGCAACACAGCAAAGACTGTCACAGAAACATTAAAGAAAGCCGTTGTAAGGGTGGTGCTTTTCAGTCCTGGGAGTTAGTGTAATGGCATTTGTAGTGTTCTCACATCTAGAGCCCACGAGAGAAGAATTTAGTTTCTCAGTCTCACACTCCGTACAGTGGCTCAGTCTCTTGAAAGTCACGCCTGATTAACAGCGCATGGAGAAAAAGACCATATGAGGTTGGTAAAGAGAGGAGAGCGTACGTTCAAAGTCAAAATGATAGTGAGAGTCAGAGGATGTGTATGAGAGGGAACAATTATTGAGAGAGAGATAAGCTGAACACATTGCAAAGAGGGAAAGATGAAAAATATGACAATGGTTCCTCTGGTTATAATCGCTGTTTATGGGCCATTATTTACTGTTTCAGTATTCATATATGTAGCGAGGCCAATCTCAGTCGGACTTCAGGGAATAACAAATGTCTTCCTTCGTCGTATCACTCATAACAAAACACAGACACACGTAGGCCTGCATACAAATTCTGCACACAATACACACACAAACAAGCACTTACAAAATGGGCACACCCTTTAGCCACACCCTTTAGCCTCATTCAACAAATCCTTTAACTGCTTGATCGATATCCGTAGAGCCATGCAAATGAAGCTAGTAGTCAATAGCGGCTGGGTCAGGTTGAATAACCACCTAAAGCTCACACACTGACGCAGTCCATTGGTCAGAAAGGCCTGCAGGTCCCACACTGCATCACTACTCCCACAAACCATCTCCACGTTGATATGTTCAACCAAGAATGTGTAAACTTGAAGATGTTCTTAAATTTGATGTTGTTGACTCATTTTCACAGACAAGCAGAAGAATACGCACGCACACACACACACACTGTGTGTAACTTACAGTATGTGACTGACACACACACACACACACATACACACACACACACACACACACACACACACACTGTGTGTAACTTACAGTATGTGACTGACACACACACACACACACACACACACACACACACACTGTGTGTAACTTACAGTATGTGACTGACACACACACACACACACAAACACACTGTGTGTAACTTACAGTATGTGACTGACACACACACACACACACAGGGATGAGATGGGTTGTGTGGGTAGCTGCTGGAAGACAGTGATAGTCTAGAAAGGCCCATCAATGTGTCCTACCTTGTGTATTGCCAGCCAAAATGTCATCCCTGCTTCTCAGAAGTAGCATGGTGGTGTGGCCTGGGACTCCTCTCTCCCTCTCATAGCCTCAGACAGAGGGAGGGTGAACTGAGATGCACACACGTGGAAAAAGAAAGAGATGCATCACAATAGCCTAATCAAAAATCACAACTATAACATATAACTTTAAAACTGCTCTGTCATTGAACGATAACACAGGAAAATGTTACATCTGCAAACCAAGTAGCATTGAAGTATGCATTACATTGTGACAGCTATTTTGCATTATGATGGCTATGATGATACTGTGCCTAAATATCCAAAGACTGTGTGTAAATTGAAGGCCTTTTAGAAAAAGACTCAGCACATCGATAAGGTATGAGACACATCAGATAATATGAGCCATATTTTTGGTCTTGGATATAATCATGTACATAGGCCTTTGAGATAGGCTAGCTCTTGAGAACCCAAGGGGGCCAAAGGGGGCTTACAGCTTCCCCCTCTTGGGTTCTCAGCTGAAGGTATGGACCACAGCTGGCTCCATGTGAACTGCAATCCGGATGCTCTGTTTTAACGTTTGAAAACGTCAATAATCCTCGCTTGCGATACCGTTTTGGAAACATAAAGCCCTTCTATTCTCAAATCAAAATAACTTCACAAATGCAAAATATACACTTTACTGTACACTGTTTTAACTGGTTTTAACACAGGTGCAGTCAACAGTATTTTTCAATTACAACACCATTCTGACGTCCTTTTTCTGTTACACACAGGTGTTCGAAGACACTTCGATAGCTAATTAAAACAGGTGTTCAGAGACACTTCGATAGCTAATTAAAACAGGTGTTCGGAGACACTTCGATAGCTAATTAAAACAGGTGTTCGGAGACACTTCGATAGCTAATTTAAACAGGTGTTCGGAGACACTTCGATAGCTAATTTAAACAGGTGTTCGGAGACACTTCGATAGCTAATTTAAACAGGTGTTCGGAGACACTTCGATAGCTAATTAAAACAGGTGGTCGCCTCTGTCTCCGTAAACAAGGGCTCTTATACACAACGAAACAATTAGGGATCAAGCTCTGTCAAATTGGTTGTTGACCATTGCTAGAAAACGATTCCAGGTCTTGTCATAGATTTTCAAGAAGATTTACAGTGCATTTGGAAAGTATTCAGACCCCTTTATTTTCCACATTTTGTTACGTTACAGCCTTATTAAAAAAACATTTTAAAAGTTTTTTCCTCAACAATCTACACACAATACCCCATAATGACAATTAAATATAAAAGGTATTCAAACCCTTTACACAGTACTTTGTTCAAGCACCTTTGGCAGCGAATACAGCCTCGAGTCTTCTTGGGTATGACGCTACAAACTTGGTACACCTGTATTTTGGGAGTTTGTCCCATTCTTCTCTGCAGATCCTCTCAAGCTCTATCAGATTGGATGGGGAGTGTTGCTGCACAGCTATTTTCAGGTCTCTCCAGAGATGATCGATCGGGTTCAAGTCTGGGCTCTGGCTGGGCCACTCAAGGGCATTCAGAGTTGGACGTACTGACAAATTATCAAAACGACGTTGGAGGCGGCTTATGGTAGAGAAATTAACATTAAATTATCTGGCAACAGCTCTCTGACACATCTGTGGCATTGTGTTGTGTGACAAAACTGCACATTTTAGAGGGGTCTTTTATTGTCCACAGCACAAGGTGCACCTGTGTAATGATTATGCTTTTAAGCAGTTTCTTGATATGCCACACTTGTCAGGTGGATGGATTATCCTGGCAAAGGAGAAATGCTCACTAACAGGGATGTAAAGTAATTTCTGTACCAAATTTGAGAGAAATAAGCTTTTTGCGAGTATGAAACATTTTTGGGATACTTTATTTAAGATCATGAACCATGGGGCCAACACTTTACATGTTGCGTTTATATTTTTGTTCAGTGTCTATGCTATTTAGCAGACGCTTTTATCCAAAGCAACTTACAGTCATGCATGCATACATTTTACGTATAGGTGTTCCCGGGAATCAAACCCACATTCCTGGTGCTGAAAGCGCGATGCTCTACAAACTGCATAACCATAACATGATGCAGCCACCACTATACTTGAAAATATGGAGTGTGGTACTCAGTAATGTGTTGTATTAGATTTGCCCTAAACATAAAACTTTGTACTCAGAACAAAAAGTGAATTGCTTTGCCACATTTTTTGCAGTATTACTTTAGTGCCTTGATGCAAACAGGATGCATGTTTTGGAATATTTGTATTCTGTACAGGCTTCCATCTTTTCACTCTTTCATTTAGGTTAGTATTGCGGAGTAACTACAATTTTGTTGAGCCATCCTCAATGTTCTCCGATCACAGCCAATAAACTCTGTAACTGTTTTAAAGTCACCAATCCCTGAGCGGTTTCCTCCCTCTCCGGTTTCCTTCCTCTCCGGCAACTGAGTTAAGTAAAACACCAAAGTGTAATTAATAACTTCACCATGCTCAAAGGGATTTTCAATGTCAACTGAGGGACCCCATTTTTGGGGTACAGTGATAAGTTAGTAATTCAAAAATAATGTTATTGCAGTCCATGCAACTTATTAAGTACATTTTCACTCGTTAACTTATTTAGGCTTGCCATAACAAGACATTTCAGCATTTATTCATTTGCAAACATTTTGAAAAACATAATTCCACTTTGACATTATGGGGTATTGTGTGTAGGCTACTGACAAAACAATCTAAATGTGATACATTTTACATTCAGGCTGTAACACAACAAAATGTGGAAAAGGTCAAGGGGTGTGAATACTTTCTGAAGGCGCTGTATGTTTTACATTACCGTCTATGAATGGGCTAGAGATAGCCCTATAGTATTTTACTATTATGAAAAAGGAGTCCATTAAATGGGTGGGGTGGAGTCAACGGCTTACTAGACTCCTGCTACAAACGTCATGTGTCAAAACAAGGTTATTTTCAGCATCTAGGCCTATGTGGTAACATTACAAAATACTACTGTGTAGGCTATTCCCCCCACCCCATCCCTTCTATTTAAAAAATATATATAATATATATAGATTATCTGGTCTGTTGAAACCAAGATTTAATTATTTGGCCTGAATGCAAAGTGTCACGTCTGGAGGCACCTGGCTCCATCCCTACGGTGAAGTATGGTGGTGGCAGCATCACGCTGTGGAGATGTTTTTCAGTGGCAGAGACTGGGAGTTTAGTCAGGATCGAGGGAAAGATGAATGGAGCAAAGTACAGAGAGATCCTTGATGAAAACCTGCTTCAGAGCGCTCAGGACCTCAGATTGGGGCCAAGGTTAAACTTCCAACAGGACAACGACCATAAGCACACAGCCAAAACAACGAAGGAGTAGCTTCGGGACAAGTCTCTGAATGTCCTTGAGTGGCCCAGCCAGAGCCCGGACTTGAACCCGATAGAACATCTTTGGAGAGACCTGAAAATAGCTGTGCAGAGACGCTCCCCATCCAACCTGACAGAGCTTGAGAGTATCTGCAGAGAAGAATGGGAGAAAGTCCCCAAATACAGGTGTGCCAAGCTTGTAGCTTCACACCCAAGACTCGAGGCTGTAATCACTGCCAAAGGTGCTTCAACAGAGTACTGAGTAAAGGGTCTGAATACTTAAGTAAATGTGATATTGCAGTTGTTTTCTGCATAAATGTACAATATATATTTTTTTAACTGTTTTTGCTTTGTCATTATGGGGTATTGTGTGTAGATTGATGAGGGAAAAAACGATTTAATAAATTTTAGAATAAGGCTGTAACGTAACAAAATGTGGAAAAAGTCAAGGGGTCTGAATACTTTCTGAATGCACTGTGTGTGGTAACATTACACGATATTACTGAGTAGGCTACCCTCCCCCCAACCCTCAGTGTTGTTAAATTGAGAATATTCATCAACACATATTGGCCTCGACATCTCATGAGGTGGGGCGTTTATTAACAAATTTGGCAGAGCATGAATGGTGGGGGGGAGATTCAAAATGAACCTTCCTTTGATTTATCTCCTCGCCTAATCCTAATCCATTCTCTCAGTTGATTGAGAATGTGGTTGGTTTATCACGCCTCAAAACACTCAGTGGCACGAGCGCTAAATCCTTGTTGGGTCACAGTGTAAAGCAGCGTTCGAGGTAATTGCTCTCCAAAGCTCCACTTTTCTTATTTATTCCCCTTTTCCGTGATGACGTATTTGTTGCTATCTAGTTTCCATCTGACTGCAGTGGGTCTGTTATTGATGAACAAGGAATAGGGAGGATGGGAAAGGTTGCCAACCACACGCATGGTGAATTTGGTTTTAGATCCTAAACGTGATTCGTGGGAACTTCGAGATAGGCATGTGCTTTCTTGCTGGGTCAGACAGACACTGAATGAGAGCTTACATTAGAGGTCCAAATTCCAGCAAGCACTCTGATTGGTGCTTGCACACAACCACACCTTCTCGATTCTCTACACTGACGAGGCCAACAAGTGATTCTGTTTCCCTTAAGCATAAGCAATTATGTATTTTACCCCAATGTACTGTATGTACTAAATCGTCTCCATCTCCTCCTCCTCCTCCTCCTCTCTCATAGAACAGTAGGTGTGTAATGAATAACTTCTATTAATCCTAATTATAAACTGGGTAGTTCGAGCCCTGCATGCCGATTGGCTGACAGCCGTAGTATATCAGACCGTATACCACAGGTATGACAAAATGTATTTTTGCTGCTCTAATTACGTTGGTAACCAGTTTATAATAGCAATAAAGGCACCTCAGGGGTTTGTGGTATATGGCCATTATACCACACCCCGTCGTGCCTTATTGCTTAATTATAACCATGCATATGTCAATATTCCCCACAAGCAATTTCTCAATGAATAGAAATGAATTTGTCTGTTCAAGGTTGTTTTATAGGCCATACTTTAGGTAAATAAATGATTAATGAAATATGCTGATAAATAATGAACTATGTCTCTAGGGCAACATATTGTAATTTCTATATTTAATAGATTGACAGGCCTCACACAGACACATGCTGTACACAACATAATCACAGGGACATACACTTAACACATGAACCAAGAGGGTGACCACAACATACACTTAACACATGAACCAAGAGGGTGACCACAACATACACTTAACACATGAACCAAGAGGGTGACCACAACATACACTTAACACTTGAACCAAGAGGGTGACCACAACATACACTTAACATATGAACCAAGAGGGTGACCACAACATACACTTAACACATGAACCAAGAGGGTGACCACAACATACACTTAACACATGAACCAAGAGGGTGACCACAACATACACTTAACACATGAACCAAGAGGGTGACCACAACATACACTTAACACTTGAACCAAGAGGGTGACCACAACATACACTTAACACTTGAACCAAGAGGGTGACCGCAACATACACTTAACACATGAACCAAGAGGGTGACCACAACATACACTTAACACATGAACCAAGAGGGTGACCACAACATACACTTAACACATGAACCAAGAGGGTGACCACAACATACACTTAACACTTGAACCAAGAGGGTGACCATAAATGGAAACAACAGAGAAGAAGAATAGAAAATGCTACCATCCAGCCACTATTTCTACCCGTTAGTTAATACACACAAAATGGCATAAATGCTGTACACATGTTCCTTTAGTTATAGCCTTCCTTATGTCGTTGTGTCAATACGACTCTTATTTAGCTAAGATGAATTAAACATACTTTTTTATATCAGATCATGACCCATATACTCCAGTCTTGGAGTGAATAAACTGCCAATAAATAGTCTCCTCACCCCATATACTGTAGGTTCCTCCAATCACCAAGTGAACAAGCCCAGTGTTTGATCCCCATATGCATTCAGTGGGTTGAATGAGAGGGAGACTGATAGATTATTCAAAGTTTGAGATCCATAAAGTTCCATAATCTTAGGGCAGAAGTAGGCCTAAGACATGGGTTAGGCCCGGTCTGTGTTAGCCAGCATAGCGATTGACAAAGATTAGGGGTGGTTGAATGGAGATCATGAATGTCCACAGCCCCTGCTGTCTCCTGGCCTTGGCTACAGCGCATAAAGCATGAAAATGTAGAAGCTGCGGAACATTGTCTTTTTGATGATGGAGACCATATGAAAACGTCTATGTTCTAGGATGAAACTCCAGTGTAATTAAATGGTTACTTAGGTTAAACAATTTCAGAACGCATCCTGAATAATTCACGTCCACTGGTCCTGCAGTGCCAAATAGTATTTTAGAATATTTCCATTTATGGAAATAATAATATGTCACTTAGCAGACACTTTTATCTAAAGCGACTAGCAGTCATGCATGCAAATATTTTACGTACGGGTGGTCCCGAGGATCAAACCCACAATCCTGGCCTTGCAAGCCCCATGCTCTACCAACTAAGCTACAGAGGACCTGAATAAATTCAGGATATGCATAGACCACAGAAAGTCAACCCACCACGTGGAACTGAAGCCCAAGAAGATCAGTCCAATTCCCTTAAACCATTTCAGGTACAACCACAGGGGATGGGTGGGCCCATACAAACACATACAATATTAACATGTACTGTGTTCAATTCTATCAATTTAATGATAATCAACCTTCTCCCCATTGTTTTTCCCTTTTAGTAGACCCACAATAATTGTGTGGTTGAGCCCATAGTTACACATTGGCCAACCATCTAGCCTCACTGCGATGTGACTGACAGTTATAACAGACTACATGGGCTCCAGGGCCCATCTACAGGCTCCAGGGCCCATCTACAGGCTCCAGGGCCCATCTACAGGCTCCAGGGCCCATCTACAGGCTCCAGGGCCAATCTACAGGCTCCAGGACCCATATACAGGCTCCTGGGCCCATATACAGGCTCCAGGGTCCATCTACAGGCTCCAGGGCCCATATACAGGCTCCAGGGCCAATCTACAGGCTCCAGGGCCCATCTACAGGCTCCAGGGCCAATCTACAGGCTCCAGGGCCAATCTACAGGCTCCAGGGCCCATCTACAGGCTCCAGGGTCCATCTACAGGCTCCAGGGCCAATCTACAGGCTCCAGGGCCCATCTACAGGCTCCAGGGTCCATCTACAGGCTCCAGGGCCCATATACAGGCTCCAGGGCCCATATACAGGCTCCTGGGCCCATATACAGGCTCCAGGGCCCATATACAGGCTCCAGGGCCCATCTACAAGCTCCAGGGTCCATCTACAGGCTCCAGGGCCCATCTACAGGCTCCAGGGCCCATCTACAGGCTCCAGGGCCCATCTACAGGCTCCAGGGCCCATCTACAGGAAGACTCTTACAGTCACATGTAGGTCTAAAAAGAGAGCACCATGGCAAGCATTGCAAGACCAAGTCCCAGGTGGATTTGATGCGTATGTAGCTGTAACCTTGACCAATTCTCAGCACACAGTATAAATCCAAACCCTGTCAGCCAAATTATTGGAAAGTGAATGGAAAAAAGGGGTCAAACACACAGGACATACACCACCGTTCAAAAGTTTGGGGTCGCTTAGAAATTGTTGTTTTTGAAAGAAAAGCAATTTATTTGACCATTAAAATTACATCAAATTGATCAGAAATACAGTGTAGACATTGTTAATGTTGTAAATGACTATTGTAGCTATTTTAATGGAATATCTACATAGGCATACAGAAGCCCATTATCAGCAACCATCACTCCTGTGTTCCAATGGCACGTTGTGTTAGCTAATCCAAGTTTATCATTTTAAAAGGCTAATTGATCATTAGAAAACCCTTTTGCAATTATGTTAGCACAGCTGAAAACTGTTGTACTGATTAAAGAAGCAATAAATCTGGCCTTCTTTAGACTAGTTGAGTATCTGGAGCATCAGCATTTGTGAGTTTGATTACAGGCTCAAAATGGCCAGAAACAAAGAACTTTCTTCTGAAACTTGTCAGTCTATTCTTGTTCTGAGAAATGAAGGCTATTCCATGCGCGAAATAGCCAAGAAACTGAAGATCTCGTACAACATTGTGTACTGCTCCCTTCACAAACTGGCTCTAACCAGAATAGAAAGAGGAGTGGGAGGTTCCGGCGGGAGTGATGGTTGCTGATAATGGGCCTCTGTACGCCTATGTAGATATTCCATTAAAAAAATCAGCCGTTTCCAGCTACAATAGTCATTTACAACATTAACAATGTCTGTATTTCTGATAAATTTGATGTTATTTTAAATGGACAAAAAAAATGTTGCTTTTCTTTCAAAAACAAGGAAATTTCTAAGTGACCCCAAACTTTTGAACGGTAGTGTATGATGGATGGACTGGCGGGGGTGTTGCAGCAGACACACTGAGCTGAGGCTCTCAACCCAATGTGGAAACAGACAACAAAGAAAAGTGCATAATACTGTACGTTGCGACAC
This sequence comes from Thymallus thymallus, assembly GCA_023634145.1. NCBI lineage: Eukaryota > Metazoa > Chordata > Actinopteri > Salmoniformes > Salmonidae > Thymallus > Thymallus thymallus. Next base: position 27,612,146 of record CM042398.1, on the reverse strand, counting down.
ATTGACGTTTTCCTTTGAAATAATGATGTATTCACCGGATAAGCTGCAGGGAGAGGTAGGCGGAAAGGGCAATGGACGCACTCTCGCTCTTTCTCTCTCTCACACACACACACGCGAGCGCACGCTGTACATTAACCGAAGTGTCTAGAACTGCATTGGAGAGTGGGTGGGGAGAAGGTTTAAAGAGTACAGAGTACAGATATAGGCAAAGCAATAGAAGCTGGTTTATGAGGTGTGGAGATGGGTCATTCCACAAATAGAGTGAATTTTGGGAAGTGTAATTCAATCTTTTTTGTATCATTCTGTCATAGATATGTTCATCTCATTAAAAAAAAATACTATAGTAAAGTGCCAATTAAGTAACAAGGTTGATACTAAGAGCATTTACCATAACAGGGTTGACGATTCATTTTTTAAATCAGCCATAAATCAGGGAGAATGGAAGCTTGTTGTGTGCAACATGGAGGGGCAATTGAATGCAAGCTTCACAAGTTATAAAAACTTATTTTTGCCTACAGTGCATTCGGAAAGTATTCAGACCCCTTGAATCTTTCCACATTTTGTTATGTTACAGCCTTATTCTAAAATGGATTAAATAAATAAAAAATCCTCAAATCTACAAACATTATCCCATAATGACAAAGTGAAAATGTGTTAAAATGTATAAAATAAATAAATACCTTATTTACATAAGTATTCAGAACCTTTGCTATCAGACTCGAAATTGAGCTCAGGTGCATCCTGTTTCCATTGATCATCCTTGAGATGTTTCTACAACTTGATTGGAGACCACCTGTGGTAAATTCAATTGATTGGATATGATTTGGAAAGGCACACACCTGTCTATATAAGGTCCCACAGTTGACAGTGCATGTCAGAGCAAAATCCAAGCCATGAGGTCGAAGGAATTGTTAGTAGAGCTCCGAGACAGGGGAAGGGTACCAAGAAATGTCCCCGAGAACAAAGTGGCCTCCATCATTTATAAAATAAAAGAAGTCTGGAACCAACAAGACTCTTCCTAGAGCTGGCTGCACGGCCAAACTGAGGAATCTGGGAGAAGTGCCTTGGTCAGAGAGGTGACCAAGAACCTGATGGTCACTCTAACAGAGCTCTACAGTTCCTCTGTGGAGATGTGAGAACCTTCCAGAAGGACAACCATCTCTGCTGCACTCCACCAATCAGGTAGTGGGCAGACGGAAGCCACTCCTCAGTAAAAGGCACATGACACCCTGCACGGAGTTTGCCAAAATGCACCTAAAGGACTCTCAGACCATGAGAACCAAGATTCTCTGGTCTGAGGAAACCAAGATTGAACTCTTTGGTTGTGGGAATGTTTTTCAGTAGCAGGGACTGGAAGACTAGTCAGGATCGAGGGAAAGATGAATGGAGTAAAGTACAGAGAGATCCTTGATGAAAACCTGCTCCAGAGCACTGGGGCAAAGGTTCAACTTCCAACAGGACAACGGCCCTAAGCACACAGCCAAGATGACGCAGAATTGGCCTCAGGACAAGTCTCCGAATGTCCTTGAGTGGCCCATCCAGAGCCCTGACTTGAACCTGATCTAACATCTCTAAAAAGACCTGAAAATAGCTGTGCAGCGACGCTCCCCATTCAACCTGACAGAGCTTGAGAGGATCTCCAGAGAAGAATGGGAGAAACTCCCCAAATATAGGTGTGCCAAGCTTGTAGCGTCATATCCAAAAAGACGCAAGGCTGTAATCGCTGCCAAAAAATGCTTCAACAAAGTACTGAGTAAAGGGTCTGAATACTTATTTAAATGTGATATTTCAGTTTTTATTTTTTAATACATTTGCAGAAAAAAAATGTAAAACCTGTTTTTGCTTTGTCATTATGGGGTATTGTGTGTAGATTGATGAGGGTAAAAAAACGATTTTAAACATTTGAGAATAAGAATGTAACGTAACAAAATGTGGAAAAAGTCAAGGGGTCTGAATACTTTCCGAATGCACTGTTACTATGGGTAATAGGGTTGACGTGTTACGCTCAACATGCTCAGTTTTCCACAACAAAACACCAGAAAATGACCAAAGAGAGTAGAACCAGTTCACCTGCTTTTACACCATGATTTGACTATAAGATATTCAATGTTTCTTTATAAAAAAACATTGAAAAACAAGGAATTGTTTAACCATATTAAAACAAGAGTTTAGTAGAAGGTTGACCTTTAAAATGAGGAACACATGTAAATGAATTACTAATCACATGGAATAAAACATCTTCAGAAATGACTGTCAAAGCAACAAAATTACTTTATAAATGATGAAAACTTGAGGAAATGTATCGAATTTAACAGATATATAGAATTTTCTACGTGGTCTATATTAAAGGGAACTTCATTTAATATAACAGGCTTTTAAAATGCAATATTGGTGCACAATTTAAGATAGACTATGTAGCCTAAATGATTAGAAAGGGTATGATGAGATCAGAGTTTTTGATTATATAGATGGACGAACATACAGTATATAAGAGCTCAAACAAGGTATCAAAGGCTCAAGACATCAAAGAAATCTATAGATATGGTGGAATTTAGAGGAAATTACTTATCTTCAATATCCACCTCTATCACACACACACACACACAAACACACACAGCACACTGTGGTGCAATGATATGTAAGACTTGGAATATGTATGTTAACACCCACATTGAAGGACAAAATGTGTGCACACATACCATTAATCAATGAGAACAAAATGAAGTGATAGAGATAGCTTGTGTGTAAGAGAGACACTGTACTCACCTAATTAACCCTTAGTACTGAGTGATTCTAAATGTAATTGTGTCTGTAGATTGTAACGATCACAAATATTACCACTACAATATAAAAGATGCTGAGTCCTTAATCCTTGATAGTAAAATCCCATTAAAATAGAAAAAAAAAAGTATTCAAATCAGCTTTAGTCCATTGGGAAAAAACACCCAAAAAGTCCTGAATTTCAGTGCTGTTTATAATAACAGTTAATTAGAGGCTTTCATTTGGAGTCCAATCCGAGACAGAGAGTAATTCCTCAGGAAAACTGTTACATCCAGAACGCATTTATCATTGTGAAGAACTCCCCAATATCTTCATATAATGTAGAGGAGAAACATACAATTCTCCTTCATGGAAAAAAAGGAAATATAAATTGAGGTGGAGAGAGAATGAATTGTGGTTTGCTCTACTTATCTATGTATACATCTATTGCTTGTTGTAATTCTCTCTCTCTCTCTCTCTCTCTCTCTCTCTCTCTCAAAAAAAGTATGTTTTGTTTTTTTTGGGGGGGGGTTAGTTCGTAACAACTACACTAAATGATCTGCCCCTTAAAATATAAAACAGTATTCCCAGTAATAGCTTACAAAAATGATTCCCCTTAAGTAAACATAACTCTCAAATTATAATCAGAAAAACTAAATTGCCCTCTACCATTTAGAACATTGGGATATGTGAATCATTTTCTGATGACAAATGAGCAACTAAATTACTGGATCAATTAAGGGTGGGGGTGTAGGTGGAAAACAACGATGGGATGGAGATGAATGGCGCTCAAAGATGAGCGACAGATGAGGAAACCATTCAAAAAAATAATAATCCTCTGAAAGGTAAAGAATTGCAGCAAGGGTTTTAGCCTGTTCTTTTTTGAGTGCTTGTGTGTCAGAGGGAGTGAGAGGGAAAGGAGAGAGGGTTGGAAGAGAGAGAGAGAGAGATGCACACACAGGTGACAGACCAGTAGAATGAGAGACGCGTGAGTGAGTATTAAGAGCAGCGCTACAGCTAATGTTCGACAGTCTTCATCAGACAGCAGTGGTTTCATTAGAAGTGCAGGATGAGATGGGAACAGTATAATATCTTGGTTTATTCCTTTTTTTGCTAGATATGGAATTTGCCTTGGGACCTTGCATTAGTCTCCTCCTGTGTGCGAATAAAATGATTCAATATAAGGAAACGGATGCAGTTACAGATTTAATGAGAGAAGGAGAAGAGACTGTTGTGCAATACTGTGAGAGAAAATGTGCATTGCAGGATGAATCACTGGTTTTGATTGAGGTCAAAAGCAAAAAAGGTGATGTTTGTGATGGAGAGGAAGTGCAGAGTGGGGATGGCATGTCATGAAAACAAGTACCAGCTGAATGATTTGATGAAAGAACCATTCCTATACAGAGCCATAGTGTGGTTTAGCATGTGTGTGTTGATGTATGTTATATGGATACGTAACACAAACAGATTGAGACAGACACTAAACACTAAGAGACCTACCTATAAATACAAATAAGAGTCCCCAAAATAGAGATGCAAAGGATTGTGGGAGAAGAAAATAGGTACAAAATAGGAAGAGGTTAAAAAAAAAATGAAAAAAAAAGGTAAGTGTTTTCTGTCCAAAAAAACCTGGATAATTGAAACACTGGTGGATTGAAAAACTAGTCAAAGTTATGGGGTGGACAGTGAGTGGAGCAATGGGGGTGGGGGGAGGGGGAGCGTGGGTAAGAGGGGGAAAATATTGGTAGTCATAGGAATGGTAAGGGAAGGGAGAATGGATAAGGACATTTGAAAAAAATCTCTTTCCTTCCTTTTTTTTCGTTCATAAATAGAAGAAATTGTAGACCAGGTAAATGGAGAAATAGATGAGGAGGCAGAGGACGGAGAGAGCAAGCAGATGAAAAGATAAAGCACCTCCCAGCAAGGCGATGAGGAAGAAGAAGAACAAAGAACGAAAGAAAAAAACAAATACTCCAGTAGCCTCCGTTTTTTTCTTGTCTCTATGTGGAAGGGGGGAACGGCAGATGCCAGTTATTCCCCCTCCCAGCTTCTTCTTTCAACAAAAAAAGCCTTCCCATCCAGACGAAAGCAGGGCCTTTTCCTTTAACTCTGGTCTTTCACATTACCACTCACACAGGTTAGACATGTTGCAGTCTCATCAATATTGCTTACTGAAAAGGGGTTGTAAAACAAGAATTGCCTGCCTTATGAGAAAGGATACTGAACTGAAATTGCTATCTGTCCCCTCTCCCGCCCATCCCTGAGAAAGCTGGGTGGGAGGGAGGAGGGTCCTCTCGCAGCATTAGTATGCATTGAGAGAGTGAGAGAGGAGGAGGAGGAGGAGGAGGGGGGGTGCCTTTCCAACAAATGTCGAGGAACCGGTGTTAGTGTGAATAAAACTGATAAGGGACTAGCTCCCCCTAGAGTCAAGCATCAATACACCACTATAGTTTACAAACATTTTAATGAAAAATTACAATAGTCTGAATATTTCTTGGTACTTAACCTTTCGGTCAATCTGTTGTCAGGTACAATGCATCTACATGTTTCAAACCAGCCATTAAGACTTTACATGTCCCTATCAGACAGAGTATGTGATCAGCAGTCAGTGTGAATTGTGTCAGACCCAGGGGGGGTATCAGAGCCCTGAATGAGACATGAGTCCCCCTAAATGCAACAAAGTCAAACTTTGGGGTGGGAGGGCGGTCTCTAAATAATACTAACTGAACAATTCTACTATTTCTTTCAAATGAAATTTGTACTGCTACAGAGGTAAATATTAAAATGAAAAGGTATTCCAAATTAAAACGAACCGTCATGGTTTAAAAATATTTATATCCATGTGGCTGCACTTGTCATCCCAGGACAGTCCCGTATCTCAGCTCCTTTTCAGGCTTCCCAACTTTTCTCCCTACAAAAAAGGTCTTTATGTCAAAGACGCATCAATTAATTCAGGCTACAAGAGTGTAGACCTAATGAAAAATCGCTGATTGTCATTCCACTTTTGGTGTTTTGTAACGGATGTCTCTTTCCATTCATGAAATGGCGCGAGTGCACAGTGCACAGTTTGGATGCTGGAATTATTTTGGAGCAGACGAACATGAGCAGGTAGCCTACTTTCTGAAGTGATTTGTTTGCCAATATGAAAACATCATGACTGGTTCTTTTTATGGCAAATTAAAAGGTAATAAAAATTAAAAATAAACATTAAATAACATCTTTACTATTAAAGCCCAGAAAAAAAGTCACAGGATGTACACACATACGTATATCCGAGGCCCATTTTTTAGCTCATGTATAATATAATTGTAGAAATTTATCAGGAGGCAAAGACAGACAGCATAGCCTTTGGTAGGTTCATTTCTGAAAGAGACGCAACATTTCTGCGTATTACCATATAATAACATGGCCATACTGTCCTTCATTGTATGTTCTTTCAGTTAGACTGACAATTGCAATGAAAAGTTTGAACAAAGATTGAATTTTCAAATACATTCAGTGAACTTAAAGGAGAAGAATACTTTTGTCAATTTTCTTTCAGAAAAGTAATCAGGCCATTTCAGGTAAGATTTTCTCTTCCTGTCATAAATACAATTTTGGTACAATGCTGCTCCCATGTGGTCAAACACAAGGCAGGCAGACAGTGGTCAACTGATTTCACCAAGATGGTCAACAACATTTGCCATTAATATTCCAATGATAAGTCACTCTGGGCTTTATCACCTGGGCTCAAAGATGATTTGAGTGCACAATTCTGATCAAACTAAAATACCAAACACATTCATTTGAAAATCGAGCAATTAGTTCTGCCAGCAGCTTTACTGAACTTTTCTCTTTGGCTAGCTTGGTTAGCTGAAAAAATATACAGAATCAACATTTCTCCTCTTGTTTGAACTTGACATTTGAACTTGACTCAACAACAAATACATTTCAACTTAAATCTTAACGTGTGGTTAAATTGGAGCTTTCGGTGAAGGGGACGTTAAGGCGTCAGTGCATTGAGGCTCACAGAATGGTCCAAAGCGGCCATACACATCCCTGGCATGGACTGCAAAGTAGTACTTGGAGCCAGAGACAAACTGTGTGAGTGTACAGGCCATGGGCAGGGCCAAGGCCTTCACCTCCCCTATCTTCTTCCAGAGTAAGGGGGATGTGCCGGGGCCAGAGTGGTCCTGGTGGTAGGCGTATAGGTGGTAGCTGTCCACGGCAGCACCGCTCCTGTCTACCTCAGTCACAGACCAGGAGAGCACGATGCCGTCCTTCTGGCTTGGAACCCGGGTTATTTTGAGCAGAGGCTGTTGTGGAGGGCTGGTGCTGGCCGCTTCTAGGGGCAGGCTGATAGTTTGAGGTGGGACAGGCAAGGGGGGAAAGGGAGAGGGCTGGGGGAAAGGTGTGGGAGATGAAGAAGTGGTTGTTGCCGAGGCAACGCTTTTAGATGGCGAGCCCTGAAAGATGAATTTGAACAAAATTGTACTTCTTTCACTCAGCCTTTCAAATCCATTTGCTAGGTTTACTTTCTTTGGTTGATTACAGGTGTATGTGTACTTTTCTTCCAATTGGAAAACATCATTCTGGAACATGCAGTATTCTATGTATTGAAAGATAAAGTTGCTCTGCTTTCAAACATTTGGTAGTCTCACCTGCAGGGGGCGATGATAAACAGTGCGAGATCCAACAGCTGGGGTCTGACCAAGAGATGACCTCACTGAAACACAGCAATAAATTAAAGGGAAAAACAATCAGGGTATTCTACTGTCAACATAACCACAGACGGGGTTGGCACAAGACACCACTTACCGGCCTGTGTTCCGACTGAAGTGGAGGATTGCTGTGTGGCTGTGGTTCGCTGACCCGCTGTTGAAGGCGAGGATAAGGCCTTCAAAGCAATCGGAGCCTTCAGCACCCCAGTAACTGCACACAACACAACTCCGGGAGATGTAGTGCCGTATTCACAGTGTGTACAACCCACTGCATGTCTGGCCCCTATAATATCTTAAAATACTGCTCACCAAAAGGAAGAGGGAGGAAAAGAATATCAATCTTACCTAGAACATCATCATCATCCTCCTCCTCCTCCTCCTCCGTCAGGTCTATGAATACTTCTGATTTGGCAGGGTGAGAGGCCTGTGTGGAGTCTGAAGGAGGGTTTTTAGCTTGACTACCTACATGGGGGTGTAGGAAAACACAGCTTCTCAGTTCGAATGACACTGAGAATCCGGACCACAACAAACACTTTTACATTTACTCTTCCTAGATGACAAGCAAAACTTCTGAGGTGTAAGCTAACCTGTTTCCACAGGCCCCTGTGGTACGCGGGCAGCTAGATGCGCTGGGGCAGCTGGTCGCACAGAGGTCTGAGTGCCTGTGGTGGCTGGCATTGAGAATCTTGGTAAGGATGTAGTCGAAGTGGAGTTCGCCACAGAGACAAGCCGATTGGAATCACAGACAGAGAGAGACACACCTGAGCTGGGCCTGCTGACTGTCCCAATGGCTCCAAGGTGGGCGACATTGGGTGTGGCACAGAGTGTGGTTGTGGCCCTGCTCGTGGGTGTGGTTACGGTTGTGGCACTGGGTTTGGTTACGGTTGTGGCACTGGGTTTGGTTACGGTTGTGGCACTGGGTGTGGTTACGGTTGTGGCACTGGGTGTGGTTGTGGCCCTCAGTGTGGTTGTGGCCCTGAGTGTGGTTATGGTTGTGGCCCTGGGTGTGGTTATGGTTGTGGCCCTGGGTGTGGTTATGGTTGTGGCCCTGGGTGTGGTTATGGTTGTGGCCCTGGGTGTGGTTATGGTTGTGGCCCTGGGTGTGGTTATGGTTGTGGCACTGGGTGTGGTTGTGGCCCTGGGTGTGGTTGCGGCCCTGGGTGTGGTTGCATGTGTGGCCATGGTTGTGGTCCTGGGCATGGTTATGGGTGTGGTCATGTGGGAGGTTGTGGCAGCTGGTGTGTCAATGGGTGTAGTCATGCTTGTGGGTGTATTTGTGGGTGTGGCAGCGAAATGAGATAAGAGGGTGGATGCGGAGGGGGGCTCGGGAGCGGCAGGGGTGTGCAGGATGAAGGCAGTGGTGGGTGTCATGGTGGAACTCGTCATGGCGGTAAGTGCGGACACTGGGATTAGCTGGGAGTTGGTTGGGTTGGTAAGGATGGCTGTTCCTCCACCATGCAGCTGTATGACGAATGGCGGGAGAGAGAAGGCGGACTGGCGTGGTGCTGGGGCAACACAGGTGCTCAGCATCAGGGTTTGGGATGTGGGATGAGATCCGGTAGAGGATGTGGAAGAGGGGGAAGGTAGCAAGGGGGCTTGTGGAAGAGAAAGAAGTGGAGATTTAAAAAAATGAAGATAAGACTGTATAAAATAAAAGAATAATATCAGGGGGTTAAAGACAACACACAGATGAAGATGAGGGAAAAACCTGCCAATAGACCAACTCCCTCCTGCTTACCTGTGGGTACAGGAGTTTGACTGCTCTGATCATTACATACAGCAGTAGGGGTTTGACTGCTCTGATCATTACACTTTGGATCCGGTGTGTTGCTCCCAATTGTTCTGTTTACAAGGAAAGGAGAGGAAAGTGAGTACAGGCAGAGGAGTCAGGAAGCTGATCAAAAGTCTGCTCAGTGGAGAATGTTGGTGAACACAAACATAAGTGGATGCTGAGAGATGCACTATGACATCACTGTGCATCCAACCAATTGCTTTTATCCCAAATAACTCTTAATGACAAATTGATTCTTCGTTGTCAATGCACCTATTGCTTTGGGCTACCCTCCGGTGAAACATTACTTCCTCTGATTAATTGGGACACTCCGCCTCGTTGACTTACCTCAGGCTGAGAACTGCAGATCCTGCTGGGGTGGTTGCTGTGGCATAAGTAGAGGTAGGTGGCAACACTACCTGATGAACATAGGGAGGAGAACTTTGTATGGAGTTCCAATGGTACCATCAGCCTTTCAAAAAGTTCCCTCTGAAATGACTGACATCACAGTCATCATTGAAAGATCAATTGCCTCCATTTTCACTCACCTCTGCAGGTTTCTTGGCATTCTCCCTAGCCTGGTTGGCAGTTCCAACTTTCTTGGAAAGTCGGGCAATCTTTGCCTGAAAAGGCACACGTGGAGCATGGATTGGCTTGTCTAATGGGCAATACATTCCTATGTCTTCATCCTAGATGACCCTGTTTGTGTGTTATTTATCATCCTTTGACAACTAACCTGCAGGTTGTTGAGACTCGGGCATTTTCCCATTTTATCCACTCGGTCTCTGAGCCCCTGAAGACTGCTGTCAAACACTGTGAGCTGTAGAACACGCAACTGCTCCTCGACAAGCTGCTGCACCACCTACAGGGGAGAGGGATTTTAATGGGCGAGTGAGGAAAAATAAAGATGGAAGGTTATTTTATTTGTTTAACCTTTAAACCGGTCCAACTGAGATTTTTATAAATGACACCCAAAAAACAAAGGTGGCAGCGCCATAAAAAAAAAAAATGTCTCAGAAATATTAAATGTCTCAGAAATATGCCATGCAACTCAGAATACATGACTACAATTTGGGAACTGAGATGTGGTTTCTTTAAATTAAATAAAAAAGAGAAAATACATTTCATTTGAGGACCAACCTTCTTCAGCCTTTCAGCACTCCCTCTGATCTTCAGTTCCACATGAGCCTCCAGCTCTTCACAGTCTACTCTGGGCCTCTTGAGATGCCTATCCACCACATCCAAGTCTCTTTCTCCACCGCCATCCTCTGGATCGCCAGACTGAGGTCGTTTCCTATGTAGCGCAGAACTCTCCTGCTCTTGATTAGAGAACACAACACATTATAATATCATCTAACTATCAAAACAACACCGCTATTATCAAAAGCAAACATCTTGAAAAATTTAATATCTCAGCTAGTCAGAAATATGACCAATTCCTGCAACCTAGCTAACATATTAACTAAACTTGCCATAATCCCTTTGGTACTTCAGTTGGGATTGGAAAGGACTATAAGATTACCTTCATCAATCTGAAGGGGCATCGGTGATGAAGGGGATGGACAGTCAACTGGAGCACCGCTTTCAAATTGTTCTGGCTTCTCCATGTTAACCTCAACTTTTTTCACCCCTCCTTCTTCACTTTCCCTCTGTTCTTTCCCTTTCTCATCTTTTTCCTCCTCTTCGTCGTCATCTTCACTAAGCACCAGGAATCCTGGCCTGACCTCCTGGTCTGACTCTGCCGTGTATGACGGGGAAAGGGAAGGGGAAGAGACAGACTCTACAGCCTTGTTGGGGGACAGGAGGAGGATGGAGGAAGAGTTCAATATGGCCATTGTATCCTGAGTGGTACCTGTTTCCAGGTCTACTTCCATACCATCAACATCTTTCTCTTTTACCGCTTCTGTTCTCTCTGAACTCACAGGAGAGGCAGGGATAACATCCTCCTTGGGATCTCTATCCGTCTTCATCACTCCGTTCATCTGCTCTTCTACCTCGAGGCTGGGTGATGTAGACTCCTTGTCCCCCTCTCCTTCATCTTCCTGAACATTACTTACATGAGAGTGTGTGTTCTGTGACGAAGGAACCGGTAATGCAGAGGTTGTTGGTTCCTCAGTGGTCTCAGTCGTTAGGGATGTGGTTGTCAAGGAGGAAGGGGCAGGAGTGATGGTGTGTGTAGTTCCATGTATTTCTTTATCGACTTCCATGGACGATAAATCTTCAGAGTGCTTCCCATTTACCACTGCTGGCTGAGGTGGGGAAGGGAAAGAACATGGAGAGGAAAGAGTGCTGTGAAGGGATTCCAGTTGCCGTCGATCGCTGACTTTCATAGTCTTTTTTGCTCTGAAGATTTTCCTCAGCGTTTCATCTGTGACGGCAACATCCATGCTTGACCTGAAAGGTTGTGGAGAAGAGAGCATAATAACGACAATCATGTACAGTTCTGTTTTTGTTTTCCTCTAATTAACTGCATTTCAATGACTTTGATTCATGAAAAACTTAAATGTTTTCACGAATCAAGTGTATTAGATTCAAATAGACTTTCACACTATTGTTGAAATCCAAGATCGGACACACCCACATCATGTAGCTCCTCCTCCTCTTTACACCCTGTCAACTCTGATTGATAGAGTGCAACGCCTGCCTAGCAACACAAGCAGGCGATGCAGTGAGGGGATATGAATATCTGGCCCCGGATGAAAAGTGATTGCACTTGTTTTGGAGCCAAGTGCCCTACCCTGGCCGACTGCGAAGTCGGCTCAAAAACAAAAAAGCAGGTGGAGTAATGAGTAGGATTCTGTTTCGACATGCAAAAGTGATTGATTGATAAAAACGCTTTATCTGCCTTCTCAATGAAAGCTAGTTTGAAAATTCTAACATTTTTTTTATGGAAAAGAGATGTACGTTTCTGAACGATGCACCACGCTGCTTTGTTGACAGCCTGAGTGTCCGGCGCAGAATACTGTTCGATTTTGCCCTTTCATGTCACGGGCCGTTGCACCGGGCGATGGTGATTGTCAGACGATTATCCAATTCTGAGAGTTTTTGTCAAATGTGTATTCATCTATCAAGTAAATCCGTATGATGTTTGATTTTCATTAACAATTTTCAAAGTAGATCGGCTTGTCCATGCATGTCGTGTAAGAAATGCTATGCTAGTGCAAAACCTAGCAACATTCAAAGGTTGCTAGTTTCTCCAAGCCTGCAGGCAGAAGGGTGGAGAGAAGGAAGGTACACAAGAACCCTTCTTCACCTAAAAGCAATAGCCAACCAAGCCTGGGTTGTATTGAAGGACGCACACGAGATGAAAATACACGCACGCGACACATGCATACTTGCCAGGCACATGCCTACAAGGTTCTGAGCATGCTTCAGGTGAAAAACAAATCTGATTAAACAAATCTGAACACACTACCAGCGCTTTAAAAAGTTGATTTAATTATACTTTCCTGTGGATATTGTCCCACATTCCTACCTGCAAACAGACCAACCACACGGATGACCGATAAAAGTTAAAATATAATTTTATTAAACATTCTGGCTTGTAGAGGTCGTGAGAGGAAACTTTCCTGATCCAAACACTCATTTATGCCCAACATAGAATTAATCAAAATAGGAATGAAAACAAATCAAACAATCAAGTAGCCTTGCATAGTGCCATGCCATCTTAGCCAACATTTAGGACCGCTGTTAAAAACAGTCTAAGATTTCCAGTGTTTTCAAGCAAGAAAATAAACCCTGCTGAGTTGAAAGAATCAGTAATGACATTAGTAAAAGTTTTCAAATCTTCTTTGAAAAAGTAATGTTGCTCTCATGGAATGTCATTCCTTAAACTGCCCCATCAAAAAAGAATCCAGTACTACCTGCAGCTGAAAACGTAATGTGATGCACGTAAAGAGTTTCTATTTAAGAGGGTGGAGACTTGACTTTGAGCATTTGACTCAATAACGCAAGATTAGTTCCGGGTTTCAGAGATTAGCACACCTGAATATAATTTCATTATACTAATTGATTACTGTTGATTTGTGGCACCAGGCGTTGGCTGAGTGGCCAACCTTGTCCTACAGGGTATGTCACAAAACAGAATCAATAAGTTAGCCAGTTAACTGTAACACACTTTCAGATATAGCCGTTTGTTTTCTGGTTTATTCAAAAAAGCTCAAGTAAATGATGGATTATAGTGAATATTGAGTCGATACCGTTTACATTTCAAGTCAATCTTTCTCAGTTAGCTGGTTAAGTCATTGATGCTGGTATTACTTCTCAGAGGGCCAGAGAGTGCACAGGCTTTTGTTCTAGCCCAGTAATCACATAATCCCGTATTTCAATTATGAAGTGGTATATTTCACACAAATCTGCTTTGCACTGGCAAAATAAGATCTCTAATGCAAACATGTATAAGGAGAATGGCCGTAGGAACATTGCCCTTGAAATCAAGACGTGCAGGATCTGATGACCTGAACACATATTGACAGACAGTGGTGGCTGTGCTGGAGGAGATGGTCTCATGGGACAGGCCACGGACTGTGGTAAAAGACACTACACCGTTAGAAGATGAAGAGGACTATGTAAATGTAAGTATACTTCATTGTGAAAATTCTGCGTTAACGGACCTACAATTGCTACATCAGTAAGTATGAGACATCTGCAGATTCTTTCAATGGCCTCACCAATACATCACCACTTACATACAAGTATACATTCAGTGTTTTAAAAAGTATCTTAATGCACTAACTCAGTATTACACATATTTTAGAGGCCACTCACCCTTTACATCCAGTTTCAAAACAGCATCCAGCACTGACCAGAACTTGCTAAGTGCTAAATTGAATCAACAAATGCTAACTTGCACAATAGTCATTTAACAACCTAACTTAACCTGTCTGCTTATCCTGTCTGCTGTTCCAGTCAGTTTTGTCACTGATTGGGAGTGAAGCACAACCACTCAAAAGCAGCTCATTCTCAGTATGTTCTTAACTTCAGACCACAGCTAGCCTTACTCAGTTCCTCAATTCTCTCCCTCTCGAACAAAGCAGGAAGTGTGATGGGGGCAGGGCTTAAAAAGATGGAGGGAAATCCAGACAGAGGAAGGCGGGGCTAACATATTTTGAGAATGTGCACTTCATTAGGCTCCTCCTACAAACTCTCACCATAGAATTACTGGGACCAGATACTAAATAAAGATACTGGTGTATGTTCAACATTCAAGCTTAAAATTAAAAGAATCATTAAGATTCAGATTTCTTATTTTAGTACTGAACCCACCCCTTAGGGCAGGTTTGTTTGAGTGTAGGTGTATGAATGAACAGAATTCCACGACAGAAAAGTGAAACAAAGGTGTTTCAAGGCACTTTCAATGACTCCTTTTCATGAAGAATGGTGCAGTCTACATTTTCTTAGCTACTCTCCAACTCTATGCCCCGAGTTAAATAAATAAACAAACACGATTCAAAACCATCTCATATTGTTTCATGTTTACTACTACTTTTTCTTACTGTTAGTATAATATAATTATAATATAATTAATATTATAATATTTGATGCATCCTGTAATTTTTATTTATATATATATATATATATATATATATATATATATATATATATATATATATATATATATATATATATATATATATATATATATATAGTTTAACACCAATAAGCCTACAGTACATCAACAGCCTAAGTTCTGCAACCTCATTATACATGTCAAGCTTTTCTAGTCAGCCATATTGGCAGCTGTCAGAGAACAGAGATACCTAGTGTTATAGCTAGGCATCATGTAATTATGAATGAACGACTATAGGCTAAAACATATCTTACACAGCAACAATCTCCACAACATTGTCTCAATTGGAATTACTTATCTTGGACACAACTTTTCTCCTTCTGCTCGTTGCCCATTCAAACGTAGGCAAACACAAGCAATCAAGCTATGAATGAGGGATATAGCAATTGAGATTCCAATAAAGTAGGCTATTGGCCAGACAGGTAGGTCCGGCCGGCCAGACAGCTAGGTAGGGCCTGCCGGCAAAATAGCTAGATCCGGCTGGCCAGACAGCTAGGTCTGGCCGGCCGACCAGATAGCTAGGTCCGACTGACCGGCTGACCAGATGGGCAGGTCCGGCCGACCGACCGGCCAGATACTGTGCATTTGGAAAGTATTCAGACCCCTTGACTTTTTCCACATTTTACAGCCTTATTCTAAAATGATTTAAATACTTTTTTTACTCATCAATCTACACACAATACCCCATAATGACAAAGCGAAAACAGGTTTCTAGAAATGTTTGCACGTTTATTAAAAATAAAAACCCAGAAATGCCTTATTTACAGAAGTATTCAGACCCTTTGCTATGAGACTCGAAATTTCCATTGACCATCCTTGAGATGTTTCTACAACTTGATTGGAGTCCACCTGTGGTGAATTCAATTGCTTGGACATGATTTGGAAAGACACACATCAGTCTATAATGTCCCACTGTTGACCAAGCAATGATGTTGAAGGGATTGTCCGTAGAGCTCCGAGACAGGATTGTGTCTAGGCACAGATCTGGGGAAGGGTACCAAAAAAACTCTGCAGCATTGAAGGTCCCAAAGAACACAGTGGCCTCCATCATTCTTAAATGGAAGAAGTTTAAATAAAGGAATGTTTATATATATATATATATATATATATATATATAATAACATTCTATTGGTTGCAATAATTTTGTATAATAATTTAAATTGAAACGTTCTCAGTTTTCCCACTTCCACTTGCCTCTTCCATTTTTGTGGTAATGCTGCAATTAGTTGGTTGTAATTCTGGGTAGAGCAGACATTTCCATATGTCTGTGTTTTCTGCAAGTGTGACATAACTCCACAATTCCTATTTATGATATAATTTACAAAGATTATTCTTTTTTTATTTTTTTAAAATAAAAATAGTTTTTTTTTTTTTATCAATTAGTATATTTGAGTTTAACCACAATATTAGTTGTATTATTTGTTCTGTATTTTCAGGAGGATTAAACTGAAATTGAAGCCAACTTTCTATGGCTAATAGTTTTGAGATTATTTAGTTTTCAAATAGCCGAAATTGAGCAGTTGTAATCTGAATAAATGGAAAAAGGCCATTCTTGAACATGGGGTGAGACATTCTTACTAATTTACTAGAGAACCATTTTGGATTTAAGTATAACCGTTGTATGACTGATGCCATTAGTTAAAGATCAAATGCTTTAATGTTTAATAATTTATGCCCTCCGAATTCATATTAATTATATAAATAGGCCCGTTTAATTTTGTCTGGCTTGACGTTCCAAATAAAATAGGTGTAGGCAAAACCATAAGCAAATAGGTGAACTGTGATATAACTAAAGAGTTAATCAGGGTGATTTTTCCAGAAATAGACAGGTGTTTCCTTTCCATGGTAGCAAGATCTTATCTATTTTTGCTAACTTTCTATTAAAATTGATTGGAGTGAGATAATTTCTTTATTTCGGGATATGTATACAGAGTATGTCCACATCACCATCAGAGTATCTAGATCCTCTGAGGATGTGAAGGGATTCCAATTGTGGATTTAAAAGAAAACACGAATCATCAGCGTACAATGACACCTTTGTTTTTATGCCATGGATTTCTAATCCCTTAATGTTATTGCTGGATATAATTTTAACAACTAACATTTCAATGGCAATAATAAATAGATATGCAGACAGTGGACAACCTCGTTTTACAGTTTAAAACTGTAAGGTCCTGACTGAGGGCAGGTCTCTGACTCCCTCTAGGGGAGTGGGATGGCCACAGTCAGATCCTTACATTCACTAGGTTGGTGTTGGGTTTTGGGTGATCAACCAATTAGAGACAGCTGTCTTGAGTTGTCTCTAATTGGGGAGTCTATTTATGTGCACTTCACGTCCACCTGCGTGTGGATCATTGTGTGTGTTAGTATAGTGCTTTGTCTGTATGCACTAGACGCCAGCTCACGGTTTCGTTTATGTAAGTTTGTTGTTTTCAGTTTATTAATAAATAAACTATGTTTTCACGGACCTATCGCTCTGCGCCTCGTTCCCTCACCACTGACCGTGACAGAATGATCCACCACCAAGGGAACCCGCAGCGAGAGGAGGAGGAAAGGATGCATGGCACTACGGGCTTCGCGGAGGAGCGTGGACAGCACCGGCGTCGTCAGCGGAGACGTCGAGGAGAGAGGACTGTGGAGGTTGCACAGCCACTGGTGGTAGGGAGCATCTGGGGCTTCTCGACGCCTGCATGGGAAGAGGAGCTTGTGGCTGGACCAGCGTGGGGGCTTGGGACAGAGCCCTTACCAACAGAGTTTGAGGAGAGGAAGGACCGACCATGGACAGCCCCGAAGGTCCGCCATATTGACGGTGGGGGGGGGGGGGGGGTTGTGGGGTCCTTGGGACACGAGGGACACAGAGGAGGAGCAGCGGCTGAGGAGGTACAGTGGGGAGAACAAATATTTGATACACTGCCGATTTTGCAGGTTTTCCTACTTACAAAGCATGTAGAGGTCTGTAATTTTTATCAAAGGTACACATCAACTGTGAGAGACGGAATCTAAAACAAAAATCCAGAAAATCACATTGTATTTTTAAATAATTAATTTGCATTTTATTGCATGACATAAGTATTTGATCACCTACCAACCAGTAAGAATTCCGGCTCTCACAGACCTGTTCGTTTTTCTTTAAGAAGCCCTCCTGTTCTCCACTCATTACCTGTATTAACTGCACCTGTTTGAACTCGTTACCTGTATAAAACACACACTCAATCAAGAGACTTCAACCTCTCCACAATGGCCAAGACCAGAGAGCTGTGTAAGGATATCAGGGAACAATTGTAGACCTGCACAAGGCTGGGATGGGCTACAGGACAATAGGCAAGCAGCTTGGTGAGAAGGCAACAACTGTTGGCGCAATTATTAGAAAATGGAAGAAGTTCAAGATGACGGTCAATCTCCCTCGGTCTGGGGCACCATGCAAGATCTCACCTCGTGGGGCATCAATGATCATGAAGAAGGTGAGGGATCAGCCCAGAACTACACTGCAGGACCTGGTCAATGACCTGAAGAGAGCTGGGACCACAGTCTCAAAGAAAACCATTAGTAACACACTACGCCGTCATGGATTAAAATCCTGCAGCGCACGCAAGGTCCCCCTGCTCAAGCCAGCGCATGTCCAGGCCCGTCTGAAGTTTGCCAATGACCATCTGGATGATCCAGAGGAGGAATGGGAGAAGGTCATGTGGTCTGATGAGACAAAAATAGAGCTTTTTGGTCTAAACTCCACTCGCCGTGTTTGGAGGAAGAAGAAGGATGAGTACAACCCCAAGAACACCATCCCAACCGTGAAGCATGGAGGTGGAAACATCATTCTTTGGGGATGCTTTTCTGCAAAGGGGACAGGACGACTGCACCGTATTGAGGGGAGGATGGATGGGGCCATGTATCGCGAGATCTTGGCCAACAACCTCCTTCCCTCAGTAAGAGCATTGAAGATGGGTCGTGGCTGGGTCTTCCAGCATGACAACGACCCGAAACACACAGCCAGGGCAACTAAGGAGTGGCTCCGTAATAAGCATCTCAAGGTCCTGGAGTGGCCTAGCCAGTCTCCAGACCTGAACCCAATAGAAAATCTTTGGAGGGAGCTGAAAGTCCGTATTGCCCAGCGACAGCCCCGAAACCTGAAGGATCTGGATGGAGGAGTGGGCCAAAATCCCTGCTGCAGTGTGTGCAAACCTGGTCAAGAACTACAGGAAACGTATGATCTCTGTAATTGCAAACAAAGGTTTCTGTACCAAATATTAAGTTCTACTTTTCTGATGTATCAAATACTTATGTCATGCAATAAAATGCGAATTAATTACTTAAAAATCATACAATGTGATTTTCTGGATTTTTGTTTCAGATTCCGTCACTCCCAGTTGAAGAGTACCTATGATAAAAATGACAGACTTCTACATGCTTTTTAAGTGGGAAAACCTGCAAAAATCGGCAGTGTATCAAATACTTGTTCTCCCCACTGTATATCGGGTGGGCCGAGGAGGACAACGAAAGGATGCGTTCGGTCTCCGGCCCCAGTACCAGATCTCCAGCGCACTCCAGGCCTATCCGACCAGCGCCTTCTCAGCCCGGTACGTCCAGCGACAGCTTCCCGCACAGAAGATCCAGTGCGTGTTACTGGCCCAGGGATCCCAGTACCAGCTCCATGCGATCAATCGTCGGTCAGCCACCCCAGGTTGGAAGATCAACTCCCACCACTTCCACCTCCGACGGCCGATAACCAGAAGACGCCGGAGGGTTTCTTTGATCGGTCGAAAGAAGAACAGGCGAAGTGGTGGAGAGCCTGGAAGGCCCTTCCTCCCGCGACCGAGCCCAACCCTCACGTTCGGGAGATCGAGAAGGCGGAGAGTTTTGAGGCCAGATTGGCGATCTGGAGGAAGCGTCTGGCTCACCTCTTTCCCGAGAAGAAGGAGGAAGAGCCGGAGCTCCTCAACCAGGCCGGTGCCTAGTCCGGGACAGGCAGCCAGGTCGATTAAACAGCTGGAGCTGTCATCTACACTGCTGCCCGGGCTGGTCACGGCAGCCGATCCAGCTTCAAAACTCGATTTGTCCTCCGTTCGAGTCTCCAGTCCGACATCGCCCGTGCCTGCTCCTCACCCCAGACCCCCGGTGCACCTCCACAGTCAGGTACAGCCCGAGCTCCAATGCGTGTGAATAGCCTGACGTCTCCAGTGCCGGCTTCACGCACCAGACCACTGGTACGCCTCCATAGCCCGGAGCCTCCAGCTACGGCCCACAGTCCGGAGCCCCTAGCTACGTCCCACAGCCAGGAGCCTCCAGCGACGTCCCACAGCCCGGAGCCTACAGCGACGTCCCACAGCCCGGAGCCTACAGCGACGGCCCACAGCCCGGAGCCTACAGCGACGGCCCACTGCCCGGAGCCTCCAGCGACGGCTCACTGCCCAGAGCCTCCAGCGACGGCTCACTGCCCAGAGCCTCCAGCGACGGTCCAGAGCCCGGATCCCCTAGCTACGTCCTACAGCCCAGAGCCTCTAACTACGGCCCATAGCCCCGAGCCTCGACGAAAGGATGCGTTTGGTCTCCGGCCCTAGTACCAGATCTCCAGCGCACTCCAGGCCTAGCCGACCAGCGCCTTCTCAGCCCGGTACGTCCAGCGACAGCTTCCCGCACCGAAGGTTCAGTGCGTGTTACTGGCCCAGGGACCCCAGTACCAGCTCCACGTGATCAATCGTGACGGTTCACAACCCGGAGCCTCCCGTGACGGTCCAGAGCCCGGAGCCTCCCGTGACGGTCCAGAGTCTGGATCCTCCCGTGACTGTCCAGAGTCCGGAGCCAGCAGCCAGCACATCTACGAGGCTCAAACCCTCCTCTGCGTCGGTGCCCAGGCTGGGCACGGCGTGCAGTCCCGCTTTGGAGCCGGATCTCCTCAGCGCGCCGGTGCCCAGTCCGGGGCCGGCAGCCAGCCCAGCTACGTGGCTGGAATCCTCCTCTGCGCTGGTGCCCAGGCTGGGCACGGCGTTCTGTCTCGCTGGGGAGTCGGAGCCTCTACCCAGGGTCGGAGCAGTCCGCGGCAGTCAGCCCAGCGACGTGGCTGGAACCCTCCTCTGCGTCGGTGCCCAGACTGGGCATGGCGTTCAGCCCTGCTCCAAGGTTCGGGCTGTACACTGGACCGTGGGGTCAACCGGGACCGGTCGTCTGCTCCACTCCATCTCCAGAGCAGTTCGCTCCACCGGTGCCCAGTCCGGGACCGGTCGTCTGCCTCTACCCAGGGTCGGAGCAGTCCGCGTCACCGATACCCAGTCCGGGACCGGTCGTCTGCCCCGCTCCATTGCCGGAGCAGTCCGCTCCACTGGTCGTCAGCCCCACTCAGGATCGGAATCTCCCACACCAGGGTCCAGACAGGACTTGGTGCGTCATGGGAGTACTGAGGCGGTGTTCATCGCGCCGGGGTCCGGACAGGACCGGGCGTGCAACGCGGAGGCAGGGAGGGAGCTGCCTTCTATGCCTGCGTCACGCCCGAAACCGGAGCCCCCACCAACATCCTCTCCAGTACTCCGCCCTTTCCCCCCTTTTTGTGTTGGGACTTTGTGTCTTTTGGTTGGGGGGTAATATCGCGGCTCAAGACAGCTGTCTTGAGTTGTCTCTAATTGGGGAGTCTATTTATGTGCACTTCACGTCCACCTGCGTGTGGATCATTGTGTGTGTTAGTATAGTGCTTTGTCTGTATGCACTAGACGCCAGCTCACGGTAAGTTTGTTGTTTTCAGTTTATTAATAAATAAACTGTTTTCACGGACCTATCGCTCTGCGCCTCGTTCCCTCACCACTGACCGTGACAAAAACTTCCTGAGATGTAGACATAAATTTACAATTTTACATCTAGGGTTACTATACATAACTTTAACCCATTTTATAAGATATTCTCCAAAATGGAAATATTCCAGGCATTTATATATAAACTCCAGTCATACTTTATCAAAAGCCTTTTCAAAGTCAGCTATGAAAACCAGGCCTGGTTTCCCAGATATTTCTTAGTGTTTTATTGTTTCCAGTACTTGCTTTATATTATCTCCAATGTATCGTCCGTGTCAAAAACCTGTCTGATTAGGATGAATAATATCTGACAAAACCTTTTTAATTCTATGCGCTAAGCATTTAGCTAGAATTTTTGCATCACAACACTGAAGTGTAAGAGGCCTCCAATTTTTTTTAATGGACTGGATCTTTATATATACCCGTTTCAGTAATAATGAAATCAGACCTTCTTGTAGAGTGTCCGATAATCTACCATTTATATAAGAGTGGTTAAAACATGCTAATTGTGGTCCTCTGAGTATATCAAAAAAAGTTGGTATGCCACTGGTATGCCATCCAGCCCTGGATGTTTCCCGGACTTAAAGGCTTTAATTGCATCAAGAAGTTCCTCCTCTGTAATTTTGCCTTCACATGAGTCTTTCTGTACAGGTATTAATTTTACATTATCAATAGGAAAAAAATCCATACGATTAGTTTTGGTTAGTGGAGATGGAGGAGACTGAAACAAGTACTTTACTTCCTCTTTCAACATCTCATTCGGTGAGTCTCATTCATGAGTGACTCCATCATTTGTAACAAGTTTCAGTAAAAACATTTTGGTAGCATTTCTATGTTGAAGATAATAATATATTACACTTGATCTTTCTTGAATAAGTTCCTCCATTTCTTTCTGTTTTTCCTCTCTTACTCTGAACCTCTCAAGTACAGTTTTTATTGCTATCGATCTGTACTATTAGTCCTTCAATTTCTTGAAGATACTGGAGGAAAAGGTACAAGATACTGGAGGAAACCGGTACAAGATACTGGAGGAAACAGGTACAAGATACTGGAGGAAACCGGTACAAGATACTGGAGGAAAAAGGTACAAAAGTATCTATATCCACAGTAAAACGAGCCCTATATCGACACAACCTGAAAGGCAGCTCAGCAAGGAAGAAGCCACTGCTCCAAAACTGACATAAAAAAGCCAGACTACGGTTTGCAACTGCACATGAGGACAAACATCGTACTTTTTGGAGAAATGTCCTCTGGTCTGATGAAACTAAAATAGAACTGTTTGGCCATAATGACCATTGTTATGTTTGGGAGGAAAAAGGGGAAGGCTTGCAAGCCGAAAAACACCATCCCAACCGTGAAGCACGGGGGTGGCAGCATCATGTTGTGGGGGTGCTTTGCTGCAGGAGGGACTGGTGCACTTCACAAAATAGATGGCATCATGAGGAAGGAAAATTATGTGGATATATTGAAGCAACATCTCAAGACATCAGTCAGGAAGTTAAAGCTTGGTCACAAATGGGTCTTCCAAATGAACAATGACCCCAAGCATACTTCCAAAATTGTGGCAAAATGGCTTAAGGACAACAAAGTCAAGGTATTGGAGTGGCCATCACAAAGCCCTGACCTCAATCCTATAGAAAATGTGTGGGCAGAACTGAAAAAGTGTGTACAAGCAAGGAGGCCTGCAAACCTGACTCAGTTACACCAGTTCTGTCAGGAAGAATGGGCCAAAATTCACCCAACTTAT
Source organism: Thymallus thymallus (assembly GCA_023634145.1). NCBI lineage: Eukaryota > Metazoa > Chordata > Actinopteri > Salmoniformes > Salmonidae > Thymallus > Thymallus thymallus. The sequence continues at coordinate 27,588,823 of CM042398.1, read as the reverse complement.
TGTGGGAAGCTTGTGGAAGGCTACCCGAAATGTTTGACCCAAGGCAATGCTACCAAATACTAATTGAGTGTATGTAAACTTCTGACCCACTGGGATTGTGATGAAAGAAATAAAAGCTGAAATAAATAATTATTTCTACTATTATTCTGACATTTCACATTCTTAATATAAAGTGGTGATCCTAACTGACCTAAAACAGGGAAATGTTACTAGGATTAAATGTCAGAAATTGTGAAAAACAGAGTTTAAATGTATTTGGCTATGGTGTATGTAAACTTCCGACTGTATGTTATCCAGTAAGCTTTGATAAAATTTCCAATATCCTCGCCCACATGGAAATTCTGTAAGAGTAATATATATGCCAATTATGTGATGTTCCGACCACATTCTGTCCCCTATCAACACTTTTTTTAAATTTATTTGTTTTACTTTTGGTGCCAGAGAAAATGACAAAGTAATCAAGACGACTAGCTTGGTTCAGCCTCTGCCATGTATATCTCACTAGGCCAGGGTATTTCAGCCTCTGCCATGTATATCTCACTAGGCCAGGGTATTTCAGCCTCTGCCATGTATATCTCACTAAGCCAGGGTATTTCAGCCTCTGCCATGTATATCTCACTAAGCCAGGGTATTTCAGCCTCTGCCATGTATATCTCACTAAGCCAGGGTATTTCAGCCTCTGCCATGTATATCTCACTAAGCCAGGGTATTTCAGCCTCTGCCATGTATATCTCACTAGGCCAGGGTATTTCAGCCTCTGCCATGTACATCTCACTAGGCCAGGGTATTTCAGCCTCTGCCATGTATATATCACTAGGCCAGGGTATTTCAGCCTCTGCCATGTATATCTCACTAGGCCAGGGTATTTCAGCCTCTGCCATGTATATCTCACTAGGCCAGGGTATTTCAGCCTCTGCCATGTATATCTCACTAGGCCAGGGTATTTCAGCCTCTGCCATGTATATCTCACTAAGCCAGGGTATTTCAGCCTCTGCCATGTACATCTCACTAGGCCAGGGTATTTCAGCCTCTGCCATGTACATCTCACTAGGCCAGGGTATTTCAGCCTCTGCCATGTATATCTCACTAGGCCAGGGTATTTCAGCCTCTGCCATGTATATCTCACTAGGCCAGGGTATTTCAGCCTCTGCCATGTACATCTCACTAGACCAGGGTATTTCAGCCTCCATATATCCACCAATTCCAATACATCCATGACATTCATGATTTCCTTAAGTGCCTGTGGGTGATCATTTGTAGTGTGATTTCCTTTACGGTCCATAGAGGTATTTAAAACCGTATTATAATCTCCCACCATAATAATATAGTCTTGTGTTGCTTGTAGGGTTGATACATTCTTATATATATTTTCAAAGAAGAGTGGATCATAATTATTTGGACTGTATTGGTTAATAAGCCATATCTGCTTATGGTCCAATAACATATTTAAAATCATCCACCTACCTTTAGCATCTCAGGACAATTTGCACATTTGGATCAACATGACTGTTAATATCATCACCCCCACGGGAGAAATATATCTCTGTGAGGTCAGACCTTTAATTATTTTGTGCCACCAGGGTCACAATATTATTCCCCCTCTCTGAATGTCTGAGTGGGACCCCCCCTCCCCATGGGTTACTGCAGCCAGTGTTGCCAGCTCTGCCATTACCTGGGTGGGGGTACCCCACCGGAATCCCCACCGGCTAGGTACAAGGTCGTCAAGGTTCTCCTTAGCAGCTTTGAGATTTTCCTTGTATATTATGCTCTCCCATCAGGGGGCTCTGGCTCTGCAGGACCAACCCTGCCAGGCAGGCTCAGCGTCTTGAGGGGGCGGTGCTGCTCTAGTAGGGGGCGGTGCTGCTCTAGTAGGGGGGGCGGTGCTGCTCTAGTACGCATTTTGGCTGTACACAGGCAGCTTACAGCAGGCCCACAAAACAGATAGGGACTTCTCTTTTAGTGTCTGGGTCGTTCAGGTGGGTGTCTAGGGTTGTGGACCGTTCCATCAAGATAAGACAATAAGTAACTAAATAAATTATATGTATAATCTATTTTTAAAAATGTAGTTCCACCATGACGAGAAAATAAACAAATTAGATGTATAATTAATTATAAAATGTATATGCCTCATCTGCACAAAATTGAAAGCCTCCTCATACCTTAACCCCTGCTCACAGACATACATTGGTTCTGGGATATGCAACCATTTCCTTTCTCACTCACTTAATGCCAAACTTTCCAAAACGCCCAAAAACACACACCACGCCTTCCATCACAATACATCCACACATAACCACATACTGTGCCTTCTGTCTGCTGTGTTTTTATCTCCACCATGTTGAATTAGTACTTATGTGTTCCAATTCGTTATATTTTAAGGTTGCTTTTCTATCTGTGTATTATTACATTCCTTACAATGACAAGTATTGTGTTCCATTACTCGCCTCCTCTATGAGCACTTTGTTTTAGAATAGCCATGGGGTAGTCTTTGTGTCTCTGAACATCTGGTTATCACTATACCGTTTATCTACCACCAGAGCAAGCCTATTTTTGTGGCAGCAAGTCTTTTACCCAGACTTTTAACCATTATTTTATCTTTAAATTAGGCAAATTTGCCAACGATTGGGCGTTCATACTTCTGTACGAAACGGTTTACACCTTCGAGCTGGATTTTGTCAATAGATTCGCGTGGGATCTGAAGCGCTGTAAGGAGGAACTCCCTAACTACACATTCAGGAACTTCTTATTATTTGATACCTTTAAGTACCAGAATTTCTCTCACGGATCTAGTCTGTATGTCAAGTAAAGTTTTTCGCAGAAAGATGTTCTCCTTTTTAAGTTCATTAACATCGGTTTCAATCTTATTGACTGTCAGTTTTAGCTTGTTTTGTATCTTTCTCCAATGTCGCAACTTTTTCGTCACTCATCTCGAGGCTTGCCTTCAACTCTTTTATATCCTTACTGACTAGTTGAAGCTCAGTTTTTCCATTTATTTATTTTTAACATATCGGTTTCGACCTTTAACATTCCCGGCGGTGAAAATATTAAATCGTCTGTGTCTGTAGAAGAGTACCGTTTTCGTTTTGAGATTGGTTCCCGTTTTCTCCTCTGTCATGTTTGGGTATTGCTTTTTTGCGTAGTATTTATCGATACATTTCTCTAGTCTTATGATTTTGTTTTGTGGTGTTATCCAGATTGAAGGTTATTACCTACCAGTTTGAAGTGTTAATATTTAGTCTAACTTACCGATTTTGAATATTACGTTTTATCTTGAGGTGGTCTACACTGCTGTGTTCAGTCCGCCATCTTCTGATGTCCAGAAGTTATTTTCACTTGAAAGTATTAATTAAAACGCTTGTTTCCAAAGTGGTCCTCGGTAGAGATTTGCATTGTGGCCAATGGAATGGATCGAGTAAGGTCCTGGTGGCGCAGCGGTCAAAAGCTTTGGGGTTCGATCGGCTGTGGCCTGGAGCTGCATAGGACGGTGCATAATTGACCAAGCCCGTCCGGGGTAGGGGAGGGTTTTGCTGGTGGGGCTTTCTTTGGCTCATCATGCGTTTGTGGCAGGGCTGGGCGCCTGCAGGCTGACCCCGGTTGTCAGTCGAACAGTGTTCACTCCAACACATTTGTGTGGCTGACATCCGGGTTAAGCAAGCAGTGTGATAAGAAGTAGTCGGCCAGGTGGGTCATGTTTCGGAGGACGCATGACTCGACCTTCCTCTACCCGAGCCCATTGAAGAGTTGCAAGGATGAGCCAAGGGACCTAATTTGGGGAGAAAATGGGGTATAAAAACACACTTGTGGTCACACACATTCACCAACTGACACTCACAAGTGCCCCTCCATATTGTGTCTTTCTTTGATAAGCAAACCTGGAAAGGGCTAAGATTATCCCATATTAATATACACTATACATACAAAAGTATGTGGACACCCCTTCAAATTAGTGGCTTTGGCAACATCCGTCGCTGACAGGTGTATAAAATCGAGCACACAGCCATGCAATCTCCATAGACAAGCATTGGCAATAGAATGGCCTTACTGAAGAACTCAGTGACATTCAACGTGGTACTGTCATAGGATGCCACCTTTCCAACAAGTCAGTTCGTCTCACAAGCTCACAGAACTGGAGCGTCGAGTGCTGAAGCGTGTAAAAAACTAAAAATCAGGACCAACTTTGTGGCAACAGTTTGTGGAAGACCCTTTCCTGTTTCAGCATGACAATGCCCCCGTGCACAAAGCGAGGTCCATACAGAAATGGTATGTCGATATCGGTGTGGAAGAACTTGAATTGCATGCACAGAGCACAATGGCTGAGTCGGGATGGGGGTGTGAGCATGCGGATCTGGACAGATGAGATTGAGTTGATGTTCATATGTGTATGTTTATCTGGTGTGGATTTTTTTTGCATTTGTTTGAATTCAAATGTGTTTTTTTTAATACAAATCAACTGTACTAGTTGTTCAGGCTCTGGTCTTGTCTCATTTTGATTACTGTCAGGTAATATGGTTAAGACCTAGCAAAGCTGCAGCTGACTCAAAACAGAGCAACACACCTTGCCCATAACTGCACATACAGAACTAACATCAACAATGTGCATGCCAGTCCTTCCTGGTTGAGGATTGGCGAGAGAACTGCTTCTCTCCTACTTACAATAATGTAATACAGTGCCTTCAGAAAGTCTTCACACCACTTGACTTCTTCCTCATGTTGCTGTGTTACAGCCTGAATTGAAATTGGATTCAATTGAGATTTGTTGTCACTGGCCTACACACAATACATAAGTTGCATGGACTGTGCAAAAAGTGTTTAACATGATTTTTGAATGACTACCTCATCTCTGTACCCCACACTTACAATTATCTGCAAGGTCCCTCAGTCAAGAAGGGAATTTCAAACACAGATTCAAGTTATTTATTTCACTTTGGATGGTGTATCAATACACCCAGTCACTACAAAAAAATACAGGCATCCTTCCTTACTTAGTTGCCAGAGAGGAAGGAAACCGCTCAAGGCTTTTAACATGAGGCCAATAGTGACTTTAAAACAGTTCCAGAGTTGAATGGCTGTGATAGGAGTAAACTGAGGATGGATCAACAACATTGTACTTACTCCACAACACTAACCTAATTGACAGAGTGAAAAGAAAGGCATTTGTACAGAATAAAAGTCACTAAAGTAATACTGCAAAATGTGGTAAAGCAATTAACTTTTTGTCCTGAATACATAGTGTTATGTTTGGGGCAAATCTAACACAACACATTACTGAGTACCACTCTCGAAATTTTCAAGCATAGTGGTGGCTGCATCATGTTATGGGTATGCTAGTAATAATTGCTGCCAAAGGTGATTCTAACGTGTATTGACTGAGCGGGTGTGAATACTTATGTCAATTAGATATTTCTGTATTTAAATTTCAATAAATTTGCAAACATTTCTAAAAACATGTTTTCACTTCGTCATTATGGGGTATTATTGTGTGTAGATGGGTGAGAAGAAAAATCTATTTAATACAGGCTGTAACACAACGAAATAGAATAAGGCACTGTATTATGAGAAATATTACTGTGTGGTGGAAAAAACGCTTATAAAGCAGTCCAATCTCAATATACAAAAGCTTTATTTGAACATGCATGGGGAAAAAAACTATTAAATTCGCTATTGGTTCTCAGACAGGCATCTCATACAGACCGAGGATGGTGGTGTGTTTCACATGCCCTTCAGATGAGTCTGTTTCTTCTGCTTATCACCACAGATAGTAGAGAAATACCAATTATTTCAAGGACATGTCCACTCTCCCACACATCATGGGATAACTGTAACCATGAAACAGTTATAAAACAGACTACAAAAAACGAGTCTGGGGAACTTGAAACCATGCAATATAAGAGGAACAGGATGACCCGTACCTTTCTTCAGACCTTATAAGATATCAAAACATACATGTTCCTCTTCCACAACAGTGATGAAAATGTCAGATTGTCTTCATAATCAAATAACATACAGCTCAGACACCCATACATACCCAGTGGTGTAAAGTACTTAAGTAAAAATACTTTAAAGTACTACTTAAGTAGTTTTTTTGGGGGTATCTGTACTTTACTTTACTATTTATATTTTTTTAAACTTTTACTGACAGAAAATAATGTACTTCTTACTCCATACATTTTCCCTGACACCCAAAAGTACTCGTTACATTTTGACAGGAAAACGGTCCAATTCACATACTTACCAAGAGAACATCCCTAGTCATCCCTACTGCACCTATAGGCCTACCGCTGGCCAATCAGATAGCTCAGATCACTGTGTCTGAACAGTTTCTTCGAGCCATAGACTGTAAAAAGAAGTCTGGAACGTACAGCAAAGTTGATACGGTGAGATTTACAAACATTTAAAACAATGACTAGAGAGAGACTGTCAACGAATACAGCAAAGAGCTGCTGTTTGTATGAGTGTGTTCATGTTTAAGTTCTTACTCAACACTATCAACCCTTGTATAAGCCATAAAATGCTACAACTAGCAATGCAGCTGCAATGAATGAGTATAGCAAAGTGTTCTGATAAGCTTGCGTTGTTGTTATTATTAGCAGCTTGTGTCTTTTATGATATTGAGGAAAATGTCACTTTCTCTGGTCATAGAGCAACAACATGAATCGGTGCATGAGGCAGAGATAATGCAATGCGACTTGAAGTTTCGCCTTCAGCTAGAAGACTGTCTGTCCCCTTTTCTCAGTGGAGTGAGGTAGAGAGGAGGGACAGAGAGTCGAGTGAGAGGCAGCCATAGCCGCAGGAAGTAGCGGTACTGAGGGTGCTGAAAGAAAAATATACACTACCTTTCAAAAGTTTGGGGTCACTTAGAAATGTTGTTGTTTTTGAAAGAAAAGCATTTTTTTGTCCATTTAAAATAACATCAAATTGATCAGAAATACAGTGTAGACATTGTTAATGTTGTAAATTACTATTGTAGCTTTAAACGCTGATTTATTTTTATTTTTTTAAAGGAATATCTACATTCCAAAGGCACGTTGTGTTAGCTAATCCAAGTTTATCATTTTAAAAGGCTAATTGATCATTAGAAAACCCTTTTGCAATTATGTTATGTTTTTTTTCATTGCTTTCAGTATATCGAATGTGCAATACATGCAGTTATCTATAATTAAACCCTGCGCACTAAGGACTGTATTTTAAGAGAATTACTATTATTACCCTAAATTATATCATACACACATTTAGCTATTTAAGTATTTCTTCCTGTCATTTACCTGTACAGTTAATGTAACCATGCTAATATTCACTTACCTGTACATTTAACTGTATATTTACCTGTACAGTTAATTTAACCATGCAAATATTCACTTACCTGTTAATATATCATGTATATTAAGAAAACTATTATTACCCTCACTTATATCATACGCACATTTAGCTATTTAAGTATTTACATCGACCTGTATAGTATAGTTAACCATGCAAATATTCCTTATTTATCTATATCAACTTGCAATATTTGTATCTTTGTTTTTTATTTTATTTTCACCTAACACTCTGTAACAATGTATAGTGTACATATTCAGCCATCCACCCATACTATGCAATGTCTTTTTATAGCTTTTTGCTCTGCAAACTTCTTGTAGTTTTATACTTCTTCATACTGCCGCTCTATGTATTATGTATCGTGTATCTGTCTATTTTCGTTCTGGCATTTTGCACCTGCCTTGTTTTTTAGTAGCTGCTTAACTACGAAATTTCCCCTCGGGGATCAATAGAGTATCTATCTATCTATCTATCTATCTATCTATCTATCTATCTATCTATCTATCTATCTATCTATCTATCTATCTATCTATCTATCTATCTATCTATATATCTATCTATCTATCTATCTATCTGTTAGCACAGCTGAAAACTGTTGTGGTGATTAAAGAAGCAATAAAACTGTCCTTCTTTAGACTAGTTGAGTATCTGGAGCATCAGCATTTGTTAGTTCGATTACAGGCTCAAAATGGCCAGAAACAAATAACTTTCTTCTGAAACTCGTCAGTCTATTCTAGTTCTGAGAAATGAAGGATATTCCATGCACGAAATAGCCAAGAAACTGAAGATCTCGTACAAAGCTGTGTACTACTCCCTTCACAGAACAGCGCAAACTGGCTCTAACCAGAATAGAAAGAGGAGTGGGAGGCCCCGGTGCACAACTGAGCAAGAGGACAAGTACATTAGTGTCTAGTTTGAGAAACAAACGCCTCACAAGTCCTCAACTGGCAGCTTCCTTAAATATTACCCGCAAAACACCAGTCTCAACGTCAACAGTGAAGAGGCGACTCCGGGATGCTGGCCTTTTAGGCAGAGTTGCAAAGAAAAAGCCATATCTCAGACTGGCCAATAAAAATTCAATATTTAAGATGGGCAAAAGAACACAGACACTGGACAGAGGAAGATATAGCTTTTTCTTTGGTACCTGTAGACTTTCCATCACCATGAAAAAAAACAATGCACAATACAGTAATTGAGTACATTGAGACATCAAGTGGTTTGTGATGATGTGGCTCAGTTGGTAAAGCATGGCGCTTGCAACGCTAGGGTCGTGGGTTTGATTCCCACGGGGGACAAGTACAAAAAAGTATGAAAATGTATGCACTCACTACTGTAAGGTGCTCTGGATAAGAGTGTCTAGTGAAAGGAATTAACCATTTCAGTTAACACAGACATAAGTTTGGAAAGTATTTCAAGAAATTGTAAAACATACATTATATCAAGCAAGTTTTTTTTATATTCAACAAGTATTACCAGAATGACAGTTTTTTTGTATAGATAGTTGTCAGACTCAAGTTACAAATGCTGGTAAACATTTGAGTTTTTTCAAAAATCACAAAAGTTGTGCACTGGGCCTTTTACAAGTCATGAATTAGCGGACCGATATAGATCCCAATCTACTTCCCGCGGCTATGATGGTGGTGTAATGGTGTGGGGAATGTTTTAATGGCACACGTTAGGTACTTTGATACCAATTGAGCAACGTTTGAACCCATTCCAGGGCACCCGGTCCTTCACAAAGAAAAGAGAATGGCTCCGGAGGGGATGGCCGCAGTTTTACGGGCTCCTGACCAATTGTGCTGTTTTGTGGGTTTTGTTTGCACTGTTTTAAACTTTTTTTGTACATTATGTTTCTGCCATCGTTTCTTATGACCAAAATGAGCTTTTGGACATCAAAACAGCTATTACTCACATCGAACTGGACAAGGATTTCTTCTTTAATGAGTCTGAGGTCGAAGGATATACTGCTTCTCCTGGACCAGGCCCAAATCCCGTCATTCGTATGAAGAGGAGACGCCGTTACAGTGGCGAGACTGCGCTGGTAAGATCAGTGGTGGTGGTGTGTGTCTCTGTCAACAACAGGTGATGCACAATCTCTAATATTAAAGTCTCAAGGTTTTGCTCGCCTGAGTTAGACTACCTCATGATTAACTGTAGACCACTATTTACCAAGAAAGTTTTCATCTATATTCTTTTGTGGCTGTCTATTTACCACCCCAAACCGATGCTGGCATTAAGACCGCACTCAGCGATCTGTATTAGGCCATAAGCCAACAAGAAAATGTTCATCCAGAGACGGTGCTCTTAGTGGCCAGGGATTTAATGCAGGAAAACTTACATTAGTTTGAACAAATTTCTACCAGCACTAAAGAGGAACAAACTCTAGATCACCTTTACTCTACGAATCTGACCATAACTCTGTCCTCCTGATTCCTGCTTACAAGCAAAAACTCAAACAGGAAGTGACGTGCTCAAAATGGAAGTCGTCCGCTGAGGCGGATGCTAAGCTACAAGACTGTTTCACTAGCACAGACTGGAATATGTTCTGGGATTCATCCGATGGCATTGAGGAGTTTACCACATCAGTCAACGGCTTAAGTAATAAGTGCATTGATATGGATTACAGCCAACATCCGCACTGAGCTAAGGGCTAGAGCTAGCGCTTTCAAGGAACGGGACACTAATCTGGACACTTATAAGAAATCCCGCTACGCCCTCTGACGAACCATCAAACAGGCAAAGCGTCAATACAGGACTAAGATCGAATCCTACTACACCGGCTCTGATGCTCGTCAGATGTGGCAGGGCTTGCAAACTATCACGGATTACAAAGGGAAACCCAGCCACTAGCTTCCCAGAGATGCGAGCCTACCAGAAGAGCTAAATGCTTCTATGCTCACTTTGAGGAAAGCAACACTGAACCATCCATGATAGCACCAGCTGTTCTAGGTGACTGCATGATCACGCTCTCCGTAGCCAAGACCTTTAAACAGGTTAACATTCACAAGGCCGGAGGGCCAGATGGATTACCAGGACCTGTACTCTGAGCATGCGCTGACCAGCTGTATTACCTACACGTTTCAAGCAGACCACCATGGTCCCTGTGCCCAAGAATGCCAAGGTAACCTGCCTAAGTGACTACCGCCCCTTAGCACTCACATCTGTAGCCATGAAATGTTTTGAAAAGCTGGTCATGACTCACATGGCTCTATTGCACTCCACACTGCCCTTTCCCACCTCGACAAAAGGAATACCTATGTGAGAATGCTGTTCATTGACTACAGCTCAGCGTTCAACACTATAGTGCCCTCCAAGCTCATCACTAAGCTAAATACCCCGGGACTGAACACCTCCCTCTGCAACTGGATCCTGGACTTCCTTACATGCAGCCCCATGCTGACCCTCAACACGGGGGCCCCTCAGGGGTGCATGCTTAGTCCCCTCATGTACTCCCTGCTTCTATACCAGGCGGTGTCAGAGGAAGGCCCTAAAAACTGTCAGACTCCAGCCACCGAAGTCATAGACTGTTCTCTCTGCTACCGCATGGCAAGTGGCACCGGAGCGCCAAATCTGGGACCAAAAGGCTCCTTAACATCTACCCGCAAGACATAAGACTGCTGAACAGTTAATCAAATGGCTACCTGGACTATTTGCAATGCCCCGTTATTTTATTATTTATTCATATTTTTTTGCACGGACTCTCTTGCACAGGCTCGATGTACACTCACTGGACTCTAACCACACACTCACACATACTACACTGACACTCATGCATACTAACGCCACACACACACACACACACACACACACACACACGCGTTTTCACATTCCTTCACACTATTCACATACGCTGCGGCTACTCTGTTTATTATCTATGCATAGTAACTTTAACCCTACCTACATGTACATATTACCTAAATTACCTCGACTGACCCGTACATTTGATTTGACACCTTGAATCCATGCCCTGAAGAAATCCGTCTGTTCTAGAGGAAAAAGGGGGGTCCGACCCAGTACTAGATGGGTGTACCTAATAAACGGACATTGCAATGTTTTGAAATGTGGGCGTTATTTTTTGAAGGTTTCAGTATTACCATACGAAACTGACGTCATTATTTGTACTCCCGGTAGTAGATGCGCAACAATTATTTCTATATCGTTTGGTGCGCACCCAAAATATCCAGTCCAACATGGCGGCGTTGTCTTCACCTCTCCGCGTTTGCCGAGGGATCCTGAGGGAGATACGAGCGCTCAAAGGACCGGAATATAAGCAATCGTTGGCATACAATTATGTTTTAGATCAATTCCGTAAAAACCAGGTAAGTCGTGTTGTTGATGAGTAAATTAGGTTAGCTAGCTACAACTTTAATGAAACCACGACATCTATCCACCCTCCATGGTAACGTAAGCTAATGTAGTTAGCCAACGTTAGATTTCCGTGGTTAAAAATGTTTTAGCGATCCCAGACACAATTTAGCCATCCGGGAACGGGTTATCTCCAAGAATAAGCCGCATTGGGGGCTTTGTTATGGGACTAACTAGCTACATTACCGTGGTTAGTTAACTTTATCATGATTAACGTTGGCTGGCTAACCAAGGCAAGGTGACCGTGACGAGCCTGTGTGTCTAACGTTAACATTGGTGCACATTACGTTAGTGCTACTTTTCCTCCGATGCAATATTACCAGCCCTATATATTGCAGGATTACCGGCATGATGATTATAAATAGCCATAGTCAATGTTAATTTGCTGCAACAGTGAAGAAAAGTACAGTGATTCTCAACAAGGGCCCTCGGACGCTTCAGAGGGCTTTGGGGGTCCTTGAAAAGGCAGGGAACTAGGTAACAAGTTGGAAATAACAGCAGGCCAAAATATTTCACATTGTAATGTAATATCTGTTTGACAGGCATTGACGTTGTCATTGAATATGGTCCGATGTTGAAGGGTTGCTGGATTTTATTTGCAAACGTGGGCTTTTGATAAGCTAAATGATATAGATAGCCAAACTAATTATAGCATTCCTTTCTTCTTGGCAAATGTGTTACCAACCATTCATACTCAAACTTAACAAATGTAGGCTACATTCAAAAATTGGCCAAGAATACTAGGCTAAATCGTCGGCCATAGCCCAACCATGAGATGGGATACGATACTCTCGTCATGCAGTAAGGCTATATTCCCTCTGACCCCATCGACTACATCCCCTTTAGTTAGTAGATTTGATGTAATATACAACGTAATAAAGTTAGACTTTTTTTTTATTCTCCAAATTTTATGTGTTACCTGCTCTGTAAACAACGGGTCCTAGAAAGTCTACACCCCCTTGGAACTTTTTCCACATTTACTGCCTTAAAATTTAATCTAAAAATATATTTTATTTTATTTCTACAAATCTAACAACCCACTGAGTTAATACTTGGTGGAATCACCTTGGGCAGCTGTGAATAATTTGGAATAAGATTCTACCAACTCTTTTGGTTACATACACTCAGTTGCTAGTTCATTAGGTACACCACCCCATTCATGACAATGGTTCGCTCCTAGAGACCGTGAGTCATGTGGCCATGGGTTGCTATATAAAGCAGGCATCGAGGCATTCAGTTACTGTTCGATTTAACGTTAGAATGGTCAAAACTAGTGACCTAAGTGACTGAGCGTGGTATGATCGTCGGTGGTTCCAGTATCTCAGAAACGACCGGCATCCTGGGCTTTTCACGCATGAGTGTCTAGGGTTTACTGAGAATGGTGCGACAAACAAAAAAACATCCAGTCAGCTGCAGTCCTGTGGGCGAAAACAGCTCGTTGATGAGAGGTTGAAGGCGGGCCACAAACAGGGAAATAACAGTGCAGATGACAAGCATACCCATAACATGATGCTGCCACCACAATACTTGAAAATAGAGAGGCTTTCAGTGGGACAAATGCATATTTTAATACAAAAGACACACTAGAATGGCTTTCAAAAGTGGTTGATTGTTCCTGAATGTTCCACTCTCAGTCCTGACATGTCTCAGATTTTTTTTTAAGCAGATTTAAGATTTTATATATTGCTGTCCATCAATGATTCAAAACCAAATTTACTGCGCTTGAGAAAAACGATGGATATACAGAATGTTGCCTTAAGAGGTAGAATCTTAATGAAAATGATTCACAGCTGTAATGGCTGCCAAAGATGCTTCCACCAAGTATTAACTCTGGGGTGTGAAGACACGCAATCAAGACACCATGTATTTGTTTATTAATTTGGAAAATGTTCTAGAACTTTCATTTTGAAATCGTGCAGTACTGTAGGTCTAATTGAATCCCTTTTTAGGTTGTTTTACGGCAGCAAAATGTGATGACCGTGGAAGGGGTGTGCAGACTTTCACTTTATATTTCTTTAGTAAATGTATCATGTCTATTTGCAAGTGTAATTGCTGCATAAATTCACCTTCAATATAGCAACGTTAGTCCTCTATGTTAGTATCATTGTTATGCATGCCGTATACATAATTTTTTATCTTAATTCTGCCCATATTAGATCACTGGGGAGAGATATTGTCGTGCCCAGGAGGAGGCCCTCCATGCTTCGCACAGCTACCTCTGTCTGCTCACCTCCACCCGGCAACACATGGCTCTCTACGACATATACCATGGGAAAGGGCAGCGTGACACAGAGGAGATGGCAGGGATCGTGGGGCTCAGGCTGCCCACCCAGCCTGGAGGGAAGGGCTGGGAGACGTGAGGGAAGGGAGAAGACGCTCATACAGCACCAGAGGGTTGGAATCATCACACTGGACCTAATGCTATATAGCTCTTTTACAGAAGAGATGAAGGCTGCGATGAAACAAGGACTGAATTGTGATTAGCTATTAGAAATATGAGATTCCCAGCTCCCCCTACCACTCATCCCATTCTATGTATGTCTAGAGACAATGGCTGTAATTAAAATCTTTGTAAATACAATGGGACAGATTTTGCCAATTAAAAGTGTTAATCACTGTTTCATTGGGGCACAATGACATCTCGCTTTTATTGCAATCCGTATGCTGCTAGTGCCTGTTAATAATCTACTAATAAACCATCACCAATTCAATCCAATGCCATACAAAGTTAGATAATGATACCCGTTTCGACCTCTAAATTCAGAAAGGTTTACTTGGAGCGAAGTATGATTTTCAGGGAGAGCACTCGTACTCGGCAGATAAAACCGATGAGAGAACTAATTCAGTCGTGTGTATATTTTTGAGGATATCAGGCCATTTTAAATTCTTGCTTAATTAAAAGACCAAGCATTACAAAGAGGGCATGTTATGTCAGATGGATGTGAACTCATTGCGTGGCCTTTGATATTTTACATGTTATGTTCTTCACTTTTTGACCAGTGGATTAAACCAAGTGTGAAGACCAGCCAACAGTGAAATAAAGGAAAGGTCTTAGATAATGCTAGGGCATGCAACATACATAAGAGAATTATAACAAGATGCTTTATTTAGTCGCTTAGGTAGGCATTTATAATTATCAGAGTAGAGTATTACCAGCACAATGGAAAACAGCAGATAGGAGTTATGTTGCTTTGTACTGGCAAACTCATTTGTTTCATTATTGTATTGTTTCAATGGCAAACTGGCATTTCTACCAACTCCTTTTGCCATATTTATATATATTTTTTATATTAGTGACATGTATTACCTTCGTTCTTTGCTCTTTGCTGCTATGTTTTCATCCTAGATAATCGTTAAAAAAAGAAACCCTCCGTCATTAACAGTGCCCTTATTGGACCATTCATTATCTTCTATGCATCCCTTTTTCTTAAGTTAAATCTGTGTAGCACTCCCCATTCCATTTTTTACACGGTGACTAACATTGCCTTCTGTGTGGGTTTAAATAGATTGACCCTAGAGCTACGCAACACACTGTGACACATAGGGACTAGAAATATGCACGCACATGCGCAGCAGCTCCCACAGTCCACACGCATGCAGGGGAACTATAATGCATAGTGGCACACCAACAGATAGCATCAAATGATATTGTTATAAAGTTGCAAAATAACACGTTTCTCTACATCCCACTCATCCTTGCACAACGAGACATTGAATTACTTTGACGCACACTAGGCTACACCGCTACATTAAGTATTCAGTGTAAGAATGTTTAATGTGAGCTTAAACTTTGGTTTAAGAAGTGGGGGGACATAACAATATATATATTTTTTTAATTCAGTCGGATAAACACTCCAAACAGCCTACCCGACCGTTCGGAGATGTCCGCATGGTCCTAAAGCACACGTTTCTTCATTTTGTATCACATTCCAATTATAAAACTGGGGGGGGTTCAGAATGTGGGGTGTCCCAGTCCCCCGTCCCCAGTGAAAGTTGCGCCCCTGACCTTACGCAGAGGATATCTAAATACCAATTCTAGACTAGACCATGTTACCGCCTGCAATAATGTGCATGATAATCGGTATGAATCATTGTGAATGAAAAGTAGGCTATATATTAAGTGGAAAGGGTTAAAAAAAAGTGGAGGCGGGGAAGGGAGGGCAGAGACAGTTTATTCTTGTGGCTGTAATTCGTCAACTCTTCCAGTGAGCTTGGATCAAGATTCACTATTTCAACCTAGTTGGACTACTAGGTAACAACATCTATATAAATAGCGGAAAATAATGGATTTGTAGATATAGGTTCTGATTTCATTTGTCCAATAAGGATCAAGGAAAGAAGTGTACAACATATTTTAAGAAAATTTCCTTATTTATATTTTTAAAAGGAGGACAAAAATAAGAAGGTAGTCTAGATTATGAAATAAGAACAAGTTATTTCACAAAGGAACCAAAAGCTACAGAAACACAGGCGGCAACATAAGATACGATAAAGGGACAACGCGCGCAGCAGAGTGGTGACCTGGCCAGAGCGCGATGTTTGGAATGATAAAGAATACCATTTTCGGGAACACGGAAGAAACGGACTACAAATTGCTCAGCAACGAGACCAAGGTAGGATACACATTGACCTGTCAGTTTCAACTAAGCGTGTGTCTGTCAGTCAAGCATTGCGTCACTTGATCGCGCGCGCCACTTTACACCTGCGTCTTGTTTGGTGCACAAAACAACTGTCTGGTCGTTACAGCTCATATTTTTGATTCTAATTTGTTACTCACTTTGGTTGCAGTGACACTAGGCTATTGGCCGCAAACCTTCCATGGCCCCAAGCCTATCAAGAAAAATACATTTTGATTATCAATAGGCTTAAGCATTATGCATTTTAAGGGTTCTGTAATGCCAATACCTTTAACGTGTTTGACCTTTGAAACCAACCATTATTAATTACACCTTACCTCCTGGCACCTGTGAGCTTGCAGTAAGGGGTGGGGGCAGATCTCTGTCTGTCTGTGTGTGTGTGTGTGTGTGTGTGTGTTCCCCATGACCTCAGTAGTGGCACCACTACCTATACTGGTACACTGATCGTACCTCATTAAGAGTTTGGCATAATACTGAGGTCCTTGAAAGCAAGGTTATGTTCTCTGAGAGAGACAGACAGATAGCGACAGATCATTTTTGAGGTTGGTTGGTTGGGAAAGGGTTTGGTGAAACTAGTGATGTGTGAGCTTCCATATCATTTACTTGTGCACCCTGACAAAGTTCTTAATTAAATACTACATTTGAGACGAGACAAAGCCAGACAGATGGAAGCAAAGACGACTGCCAGATCAATTGACTGAGAGAGCGTAGAATCAAGTGACACTGACAGACACATCTACAGACATTGGCCTGACGAAGAGACTGATCATGAATCTGGAAGTATTTCAAACATGCAACCAGAAGACCAAAAAGACTACATGCCAGAAGACCAAAAAGACTGTATAACATACCAGAAGACCAAAAAAACAGTATGAGGATTATGAAAAAGAGAGACTTTCAATAGGCACGAGTGGCCATTAAATAGGTGACAGACAGGCTATTGACAGTTTTGAAGTCAGTCAGTGCTAAATCTTTTAACTTCACTAGTGCCTAAATGATCACACTGAAATCTCATACAGACACCCGATCAGAGTTGAACTTGAGTCTAACACCGTACACTCTTAATTAAAACTGACATTGAATACAGATGAACTGTCTGTCTGCACATGCTCAGACACACACACACAGCTTGGTGGGCCCTCTCATATTTCAGGGCTTACAAATGGAAGGAGATGGCTTTAAAGCTAGAATCCTTAGTTGCTACATCCATTTTTGAGCTTAGTTCAACTGTCGTACCCTCAACTGTCGAATCCAATGTTTGTAAACAACACAAATGGTAACAAACACTGTATATCCTCAAAATAAGGTTAAAACTATAATTTTGATATCATGGATGGTCAGTCCTTGAATCCTTTCTCTGTCTATGAGTTTAAGGGGGATAACGTTTCTCCAGGCCCATCCCTTAGCTTTTTACCAAAACAGATTGTGACCACTTTGTTATTGTTTCACCTAAGGATTCTAGTTTTAAATGCTATTCTTTTTATTTTCATGTTTTTTTTAAAATATTATGCTATGTTTTAATTCCTCTGATATTATCTTACTTGGCACCATGCTTTGTTTAATAATAACAATACATTTGATTAGATGGGCACGTTGACAGCACAATATGCTTATTATATAATGACAGCACATTATCTATTTCTTGATACACAAGACAGGCTCATACTCCAAGCCAACTGAATGGTTATAGAGGCCATAGTTATCATGTAAGATTAAAATGTTCAACTTCTCTGTGTGAGAAGTTGACAAACTTCACATGACATTGTGTGGTGACATTCAAACCAATTAAAACCATTTGTTTAAAAGTTAGAGAAAGAAAGAGAGTGGGTTGAATGTGAATGAGTCGCTAATGTTAGCACATCTACAATAATTATGGCCCACGTCTACCCAGCTGAGACACAGAGTAATTATATACAGAGGTTGGAGGATTCCAGCAAAGGACACACGCTAATTGCAACTTTAGACTGAACTCAGGAACAAAGTGTTCAATTATTGCTGTTGAAACATGTCACCAACAAGTATTGTTCATGTTGGTCACAGTGACAGATACAGTGGGCTCCAAAGTATTGGGACTGTGAATTTTGTTGTTGTTGTTTTGGCTCTGTACTCCAGCACTTTGGATTTGAAATGATTCTGAGGGTATTTTCATCCATATTGGGCGAACCGTTTAGAAATTACAGCACTTTTTGTACATAGTTCCCCCCCATTTTAGGATATTTTTTTTGGTAAATAAGAATAGGCTGTTTCTAAACACTTGTACATTTTCTCGCTCACCATTATTCACGATTCATTCAGGATTATCTGTAACCATGATAGCATCCACGTTAATGTAGAAGTGTTTAGAAACATATTCTATCCTTGTTTACAATAGAAATGACTCCAAAATGACACAATACTGTACATTCACTGTAGCATGGGCCATCACAATGGGAATGACTATGCAGTGGGCCAGTTGACACCAGTGACACATCATAGCATAATTGCAGTGAAGTAAGAAAATGTGTTGAAGATATGTCATTACTGTTATCCCACCTTGACTGTAGTTATTTCTTATGAGCTTGCGTTTACATTTATTTTACAGTCTCAAGGATGGGTTTCAGCCACAACGCCTTCATGAATATGAACACCAAACACTAGTCAGAAGCACTATGAACAAGTTCTCGACATCCCAATTAGACCACCTGGAGTCAATTATTAGCGTCTAGACAATTCTGCTCAAATAAACCTTTTAGCTACAAACCTTTTAGTTAATCAGCAATAGGTTTAAATCCCTGTATCAATCAATAAAATTAATCCCAAATCAATATTGTTGCTAGGGCCAAGACGATACCAGTATTGCGATACTCGTTAGTGTCGTGGCAAGGAAAACATACCTAACGTTGGAAACAAATATATTTTTGTTGTCATCCAGTCACATGTATTTAAATATCAAGTTATAGTACACAATATTTTACATACAGCAGGTTTTTAAGGGACCAAAGAGTTTGGTCTACTTTGTGTTTTCATTTTTGCCATGGAAAATAATATTGCGATACGGGTATCGTCACAGCCCCAATCGTTGCTTTGTGTATTGATGCAATTCTATGTATTTACAGCACTAGTTTTAAATAGTGTTTTCAGGACATAATGTAGTATTTACATTGCATTATATGTATAGTCGTGTAGCAGGCATCCTTATTCAGAGTAAGTGATTTACAACACAAGGGATAACTTAGTGGATAGTGGAATGGGTCTGAATCAACAATTAGGCGCTTTCAAAAATGTGGCCTTCGTTGAGGTCCCTTTCATTGGAACAGATTTACTCAAGACTGGTTATGGAGTGTGTGATTATTGTGAAATGTAACATTCCTCTGTTATTTAATGGTTGATGTTTCTCAGCATAAGCCTGCCTCTTAGGACAAGATTATTATTTGTTTTATTTTTATTTAACTAGGCAAGTCAGTTAAGAACAAATTCTTATTTACAGTGACGGCCTTCCCCGGCCTTCCCCATTAAACCCTGCGGGGCCCTGAGAGCAGAGCAGGAAAGAACTGGAATCAAATCAGCGTAATATGTTTGATCTAAATGGGGGCATTTGGCTGTCCTCTGTTCGTTTCCACTCCAAGTGTTTCACCGGCATCAGTGAGCACAGATTCTGCCCATTGCACATAGCCAATCACAGCACCCCAGCCCCACCTCCCTCTAACCCCCCAGTAGTGTGTGGCTTCCTTCTCTCTGAACAGTTTGTCAACATGTGTGTCATTGGTGAATCACGTTTGGCCTCCCGCTCTCTTCCCCAGGAGGGGGTCAGCTACGAGGTGCGGCGGTACGACGGTGCAAAGTATGCGTCAGTGAGCTCAGAGGGGCGGACCTTTGACCAGGTGACAGGGGAGCTAGTGAGGAAGCTGCTCGTGTACATTGGGGGAAGCAACGACCAAGGTGAGCCAATCAGAGAGCAAGGCCTGTCCTAAAAGTCAGTGGCCCTAAACTCAGAAAGGTCTAGGGGCTTGGCTCAATCTGTATGGTGAAAGCCGGAAACATTGCTTTTAAATGTATATATTGCGCTGTAGTGCAGGTCTTCAGCGCTACGGATTGAATCTAGCCACAAATGTAATGTGCATATCTGTAAAGTATTGCGTTGACGTAAGCAAACAATATGGTGAAAACTCTTCCTAGTCTACCAGAGGGTTACATAGTGTAATTACCATGTTACTGGCACCTATTCAATACTTTCAGATCTTCAAGGGTGACTGAAGAAGTGTCTACTCTGTTTGATGCTAGAGGTCCGTTTTGAAACTGGGCCTAAGAGACAATGAACTCAATGCACATAATAACACTGTTGCAATAAATTGTCTGCAATCCCTTCTATCTGACCTCTGTATCTTTTTTTCCAAGGGGAGGCAATGGGGACGACAGCACCGGTCATCATCACAGTGTATCCCAGGGACGATGGCGTGATGTCACGCCGTTTGGTGGTCAGCCTCAGGATTCCCACCAACTACCAAGACCGTCCACCTGTGCCCAACGACAGTGCCATCAGGATCGAGGATCGACCTGGCATGACTGTCTACTCACTGTGGGTGTCTCCATGCAGTCTTCTTCACCTTCCCTGACGAGCACATGCCATCGTTTCTCATTTTAGAATTCACGGGCTTAAAGAAAGATCTCACTTTTGTTCTTCAATTCTTTACGATTAAAAAAAAAAGTACTTTAATATTCATAAATTATTTGATTACATGTCCTCTTTCTCTCTCCTTTCCAACCCACCTCGATGTTCTTTTCACAGGCAGTTTGGAGGCTTCGCAGGGGAGACTGAGTATCGAGCAGAAGCCTCCCGCCTAACCAAAACTCTGGGTGAGACTGCCCCCTTTCAGCGGAAACAGTACTTCTGCTGCACCTACGACCCACCAATGAAACCCTACGGCCGACGCAACGAGGTGTGGTTCCTACAGGAGGAGCCGTAAGGGAAGCATTAAGACCGACTCTTAATGATAGTCTATAGTCGCTTCCTCTCCTTCGTCTTCACTGATCACTCCACATCTTGATCTTCATCCCAAAAAAAATGTAATATGT
The DNA here is from genome assembly GCA_023634145.1 of Thymallus thymallus. Taxonomy (NCBI): domain Eukaryota; kingdom Metazoa; phylum Chordata; class Actinopteri; order Salmoniformes; family Salmonidae; genus Thymallus; species Thymallus thymallus. The sequence goes on along the minus strand of CM042398.1, from coordinate 27,567,455 downwards.
GAAAATAATATGGCAGCTCAACAGGGGATTTGTTTTCAAATCAGTGCAAATGAAGGCGAGGTGTTGCAACGAAGAGTATTAGGCTATTGAAAGGTCATAAGGGGGAAGAGATGGGCAGTGGGTTACATAATTACTTGCCAAAGTAGTGCAATATTACAGTACCATTACCAGTAACTGGATATTAAGTGGCCTTGTGGTAGGAGCCACTAACCACAAAGTACTGCTGTGTTATAGGTGGTACAGATGGTACATCGTTATCTCGAGTTTGAATAAAATATGCTTCATAGTGCTTGGAAGAAAAGCACATTAAATCAGGCTGTACACATATCACTAATCAACAGTCTAATTAAATTACTTCACTTCACACACCATAAAAACTAAATTACAGTTAAGTATTCAATAAGTAATTTATTTAAGTTTTAAAAAGCACAATTCCTTTTCCCCAAGGGAGGGAATTAGATAGAAATAAACTAGGAATTGAGCCATTGAGTAGGGATAGTCAAATGTTTTCCTTAGTATGAATTAGTTGGTGTGGTGGATATAAAAAGGTATTTGTCATTCCTTAAGTGTTATCATTCAAGATGTCTAATCCTTCTGTGATGATGACATGAAACATTTTCAAGACAGCAGTTGTGTGTAGTTAATGTTTTGGCGTGCTTGTATTTGGAGTCTTCTGTGATTTTCTGTGAAAATATGGAGTGACGATGTAGTCAGGATTTGATAGCGTTTCATTTCATAATAAATATGTTATTCAAGATATAATACTGACGTTTTATTTGTTCTATACACACAAAATATAATGCTCAAAATACTGGTACACCACTGTTTTGGATAGGTTCTACATAAACATTTATTCTTCATTATTAGATTTTTAATCAAAACGAAGAACTCAAAATATGGAATAGGATTTACAAACAATATATTTCACAGACATTTGATTAATTTAAGCAGATAATAATTAAAACCAACCAAACCTTTAACCTGAAAGTCCTCTCTATGCACTGATAGAATAGCAATTATATGGTATGTTAGTCACTACAACCCAGTTTAAATCAGGAATAAATTAGTGGTTTTCACAGGTTAATTCGTCACAATTGCAAGAAAGCACTGTTTAGCGGGCTAGTGGCTAAATAAATACATGGCCTAGTAACCCCACACTTGTGTGATTACACAGAGAGTAGTGTTATGGTTTAAGCCGGGCTTTGCATTCATCAATACAATATACAGGGTTTGACTAGGGCATGGGTTATTCAGGCGAACAGTTACATCATCTCTAGGCTCAACACGTTATTTGCGAGAGCTAGGAACATTGCACATGAAACGATAATCTCACATATGTAGCGGTACATGTCAGCACTCCATCCAATTCCCATTTCAAACAACATGCACTTCCTTCCTTCAATAAAAAAGGCAGAAATAATCTAGAAAGGTATCGTGTGCATCTGGAACAAACTTAAACCACGCACAAACACAACGGGAACACTTACTCTGAACGTGAATGTAAAAATACTTTACAATACTACTAAGAATAGAAATTGTCGTTGTTAATAAGCGTCATAATTTCAATCGAAAATTGTTATAAAATGTATTTTGGTAATAAACATCTGGATTTTAAAAAAATGCAGTAAATATTTGATGCCTATACATTCCACATACTTACCATCACATGTACTTCAACTCAACAGGGCAGTTAGATACCCTTCCCCAAATACCAATCTAACAAACTGAAGGGGAGACCCACCATGATAACTGGAAAGATTGAATACTTATCTGTTAAATGAATAACCATTTAGTTGTCAATTTTCAAAATAAAATAAACTGAGTGGAAGGGGGGCCTCAATTACTTGTGAATTGCCAGAAAGATTATCTTACCTTTTTTGTCAATGTAGTACTTTATACTTTCCTTTACAGTCTAATAATTATCATCCCCTTAATCATTTGCTGTTGTGTTTATTAGGAGAAGGGGGGTAATCAGCATGATGGTTAGTGTGCTTTAGTTGTTCTTCTTCTCTGGATAGCCTGGGTAAGGAGCAGGAGAGGCAGACGGCGCATAGGGAGGAGGCTGTTCCTACGTGGGAATAAATAGAGTCTCTTAGAAATACTGAACTGAAAACATCAACACAGCTTAAAGTGCATGCGCTGAATGGACATGGAGGTCCCTTACCATGGGCATGTAGACGTTGTGGGGGTTGTTGGGGTTGTAATAGGCACTGCCTGCTGCCTCTGCTGCCTTGGCATTACCTGAGGATCAGGGAGAGACAGAGAAATTAGGGGAATAACGTATAGTTACTGTAACGGTAGAGTAGGAGAGATAATGGAGCACACTCAGCACAGTATATTGCAGCAAGATACTTCCGGACAGAATGATGCTCATTTCCAACTCTTTCAATTATCCAGAACCCACAAACAGACACACAAACTGAAATCTAAATGAGGCGTACTGAGTTAAGGCCCACTGGGTTGTTTCACGGTGTAAGGGAGACTAGGGGTGATTGGTATTGTGTTTGTTTCTCCATTTTAATATGCGTATCGGTTACGACATCAGCACTCCTTTCTCAGTGCCATGCGTCATGTGCTTCATATTGAAGCAGACTGATTGGATCAGACAGATGCGACAATGCAGACATACAGAGAGAGACAGGGACACAGACCTGCAGGGGGAGCAGCCCAGTTTTGGGGGGGCCCAGGATACGGGGGAGGTGGGGCCATGTAGGCAGGAGCAGATGGGTACATTCCTGAAACACGAGAGAGAATACTCAAAATACAGCCTTGGGGACACATCTTTACTTTAAGTAGTTATAAGTATTGACACCAATCAATCAAATTCACACACTCATAAGAATGAAGGCATTAACCAAAATATTTCCGTATTTAAGTTCTATGCAATCTCTGATGTAAACTCTTCTAGCATCACAGCATTTGATTCTCAATTATTATGACCCAAACCTGCATAACATACAAACAGTTTTATAGTGAATATAAAGGTATTTAATAACAGACCTGCGGCTGCCATAGGGTAGGGATAGCCCATGTTGCCTGGGGGAGCCTGGTAGAAACCATTCTGCTGGGGAGGGGGTGCATGTGGGTAGTTCTGAGGAACAGGTGGCGGGCCGTATCCATTCATCACTCCAGGTGAGGGGTAGCCAAAGGAGGCACCTCCGTTTTGAGCAGGAGGGGCACGAGATGCTAAGACAAAGATGAGGGTTAAACCCAAATACAGACTAGACTTGACATAAAGAGTAACATTGTATAACAAATATGTAGCCTAACAAATAAACTTTGACTGCATTACTAGGAAGTGTTTAGTGATGTATATGTTCAATTCATTATTTAATTGTACGATATAAACTGAGTAAAACAGATACTGTATGTTGAATGACAAATAGGCACTGTACTGACAAACATGGCAATGATGAAATTACTTACCATTTGTTGCCAGTTTGAAGAGGTGCTGACCTAACTCGATGGCTCCCCCACTGGAAAAAGACATCTTGAAGCTAGCCTGGCCTTCCCAGCCTCCTGAAACCAAAGAAAGGAGTGTCAAAAAATGGATGAGCACTGTGTAACTTTGCATTAAATGTATGTTATTGAATTATAAATCAGTGCTCTGGAGGAGATGCCACACTTCAATGTCTACCACTGCTGCTAAAAACTGACACATAGACAGACATTATAAAGTAAAATGAGATAGTGGTTTTACAGACTGATGTCAGCCTCGGAAGATATCTGGCCTTGGCAAAATCACCTTTGTGTCATTGATTCACTTCTGCATGTATTCCTAGGACACCAGGCCATACCCGGGGCTGGAGGCCATAAACGCTGCATGCTCTACAGTTTTTTTCCCTCATTACTGGTGTTGAATGCTACGGGAGGACAACAAACTGCTGCCTACCCCCAGCCTCAGCCGACACTGTGCCCCTGATGTAATTGGCGGCAAAGACTGGTTGCTCGATGCTGCAGCCCTTCATCAGGTAGTAGGGGAACATTACAGACCCCAGGCTGTCCTTGGCATTACTGGACACAAACACCAACTGAAACGAGGACAAACAGAGAGAAAGAGGGCAATGAGACGGAACACAGAGCAATGGATTTTCAACCAGTTTTGTGATGCTCGTTGTTTGGTGCGACGCAGACAGAGTCGTCTGTCATTTTGAGTGGTTGTTGAGTCTTTGCCCAACAAAGTGATGTTAGGATATAGAAGTTACCCCGTAGATATAGAAGTTACCCCGTAGATATAGAAGTTACCCCGTAGATATAGAAGTTATCCCGTACAAGCTTTTGTGCCAAATACATTACGTTGTTACAGGTGTCAAGCTTATGGGCACGTGGCAGCAGTGTGTAGGAGGGAGGTTCCTAGGTGTGATGAGTGTGCAGAAGGGCATGAGACAAAGGAATGTCTAGCATTAGGGAAAGTAGTGGTATGTGTTAATTGTAGGGGTGGCCATGGGGCTGGGGATCAGAAACGTCTGGTGCGAGAGAGGCAGGTGGAGGGATCCTGAGAGGAGTGGTGTGAGTAGTAGAACTGTACCAGTACAGAGGGATAGGCCAACAAGTGCTGCCCAGTGACGCGAGCCTACCAGATGAGCTTAAGGCCTTTTATGCTCGCTTCGAGATAAGCAACACTGAAGCATGCATGATAGCACCAGCTGTTCCAGACAAGTGTGTGATAACGCTCTCACATCAACATCATCATCCCGGATTCCATAGACCCACTCCAATTCGCATACCGCCCCAACAGATCCACAGATTACGCAATCGCACTCCACACTACCCTTTCCCACTTCGACAAGAGGAACACCTACGTGAGAATGCTGTTCATTGACTACAGCTTAGCGTTCAACACCATAGTGCCCTCAAAGCTCATCACTAAGCTAAGGACCCTGGGACTAAACACCGCCCTCTGCAACTAGATCCTGGACTTCCTGACGGGCCGCCCCCGGGTGGTAAGGATAGGCAACAACACATCTGCCGCGCTGATCCTCAACACTGGGGCCCCTCAGGAGGGTGTGCTTAGTCCCCTCCTGTACTCCCTGTTCACCCACAACTGCGTGGCCAAACACGACTCAAACACCATCATTAAGTTTGCTGACGACACAACAGTGGTAGACCTGATCACCGACAATGATGAGACAGCCTATAGAGAGGAGGTCAGAGACCTGGCAGTGTGGTGCCAGGATAACAACCTCTACCTCAATTTGAGCAAGACAAAGGAGCTGATCGTTGACTACAGGAAAAGGTGGGCCGAACAGGCCCCCATTAACATCAACAGTGCGGGGCTGTAGTGGATCGGGTCGAGAGTTTCAAGTTCCTTGGTGTCCACATCACTAACAAACTGTGGTTCAAACACAAAAGACAGTTGTGAAGGGGGCATGATAACACCTTTTCCACCTCAGGAGACTGAAAAAAACTTGCCATGGGTCCCCAGATCCTCAAAACGTTCTACAGCTGCACCATCGAGAGCATCCTGACCGGTTGCATCACCGCCTGGTGTGGCAACTGCTCAGCATCCAACTGCTCGGCACTACAGAGGGTAGTGCGTACAGCCCAGTACATGGCCAAGCTTCCTGCCATTCAGGACTTATATACTAGGCGGTGTCAGTCAGAGGAAAGCCCAAAAAATTGTAAAAGACTCCAGTCACCCAAGTCATAGACTGTTCTCTCTGCTACCGCACGGCTAGCGGTACCGGAGCGCCAAGTCTAGGAACAAAATACTTCTTAACAGTTTCTACCCCCAGGCCATAAGACTGCTGAACAATTAATCAAAACGGCCACTCTCCCTCCCTCCATTTGTTTTTACATTGCTGCTACCGGCTGTCTATTATCTATGCATAGTCACACACTGGACTCTACCCACACACTCTCACTGGACTCTACCCACACACTCTCACTGGACTCTACCCACACACTCTCACTGGACTCTACCCACACACTCTCACTGGACTCTACCCACACACTCTCACTGGACTCTACCCACACACTCTCACTGGACTCTACCCACACACTCTCACTGGACTCTACCCACACACTCTCACTGGACTCTACCCACACACTCTCACTGGACTCTACCCACACACTCTCACTGGACTCTACCCACACACTCTCACTGGACTCTACCCACACACCCTCACTGGACTCTACCCACACACTCTCACTGGACTCTACCCACACACTCTCACTGGACTCTACCCACACACTCACACATACTACACTGACACTCCAACACACATATACAACATACGCTCACACACACACACAAGCATATTGACGCCACACACACACACACTCTCTCTCCCTCTCTTCACATACGCTGCTGCTACTCTGTTTACTATCTATCCTGATTGCCTAATCACTTTTACCCCTACCTATGTACATATTACCTCAACTACCTTGTACCCCTGCACAATGACTTGGTACCGGTACCCCCTGTATATAGCCTCGTTATTATTATTTTGTTACTCTTTCTTGAACTGCATTGTTGGTTAAGGGCTTGAAAGTAAGCATTTCACTGTAAGTTCTACACCTGTTGTATTTGGTGCATGTGACAAATACAGTTTGATTTGATTTTGATATACATTTCAGTAAGATTGGATTTTTTGCATTCATAGCAATGGTTATCAACTGTACTGCAGGGATGGAACGTAAGTCGCAGAAAATGTAGGTTGCGGTGGCAGCTGCAGAGAGGTATTTGTGTGTGCGAGTCTTGACGTCAGGGGTTACAGGATGTGTTAGGTGGTGGTGTCCCATCCTTTCAGTCTGATTTAAATAGTGGAGTATGGTGGTGGGTTTTTAGTGATCTGAGTGTTAGATTGTAGGGTAGGCTATATGTTGATTTTTTTTTTGTTGGTAAAAAAAAGTAGTTGTACTCCAGTCTGGTAGGTGGCGGTAATGCAACATTTATTGAATGACAACCTCTTAAACCTCATTGAAGAAAGAGGATTGTCTTCCAGCATCCCAACAGTCATATAATAAACATACCCTGTATGGAGTGAGGTAAACAGTCCCCTTCTTGGTCCCCCTCAGCAGGTCTGTCTTGCTGGTGACATCACTGAAGGACAGCTCCACATTCTTGCATTCCCTCAACACACTAGTGGTGGATACATGTTCAGTTTATGTGAAGTGAATTCACAGACATATAGGTATAGATCATCCATAGGTATGATAGATCATCCATAGGACAAATACTGTAGTAGAATCCTAGCAGAACAGACTGTCAAGGGAAATAGTGGGATTCTGTATGGTCTACATAGACCTACTATTGGCATTTCACATACTGGCTAGTTGGTTAAATCTGACACTTCCAGATTGTGTCAATACTAACTATTATGAAAAGTTCTTTCTTCATATATTTCTTGAGATCCTGTACCTTTTATCAACTCGCTCTCACTGTGTTGTCAGTCTACCTCCCCGGTAAACAAACGTATTTAGTTATCTAACTAGCTAAATCTTATAACCAGAGTTGATTACTTTTACATCTAGGTTGACTAAAGTAAACTATGTATCTAGTTAACGCGTTTAAAAGGCTTAATGACTGACTGACGTAATTGGTAGCTAGTTAGCGTTTCCTGCCAGCAAGGCCAACGCCGTCGAATTTGCTGACTGATAACTAGCTTTATCTAAACATTATTCAACTAGCTAGCCAGACGTTAGCACTATATAATAGCGCTATAATACAATAAACCCAAGTAGCTAACTGACATTGGGTTGACTAGATACAATGAACACTAAGTTAAGTGTGGAACTGGCAGGAAAGCTAGCCAGCTATCTTGCTAGCTAACGTTAACGTGCTAGCTAGCTAACTAACTAAGATACGTACAGAACGTGGCGATTGATGATTTACTAACCTCTCGCCGTTGTTTATCAAAACTCCTCCGTTTTGAGAATGATTTCGATTTAAAGCCATGTTTAGATAGTCTAGTCTAGTGTATACTCTTCGTCAGGTACTGCTACACACTGGAAACGAGAGGAACGCCCCGACGTGTGACGTCACGGGATCAGCTGTTTCGTGTATATATTCCACATTGGGTTATATCATTCTGCTTTTACAGCCAACACACGTGTTGACTGTGTCTCCAGCATAAAGATACAAGGTTATATTTAATTGTGTGGCTTCCAATATGTAGCAAGAGGATGGGCCTGGTTATGTAATAAGATAAGATAGTTATTTATTAATCTCCCAAAGGGCACGTTTGATTGAACCAGCCAATACGTACACAAGGACACTAAAATCAGCACATCATCAATAAAAAAATATAAAAAAACAACGTGCTAATGTTAAAAAGCCTCATAGCATAGAATGCGTGGGTACAAGCAATCGGTACAAGCATTGGCATAGGGACCGAGCAATGCATTTACTGACCCTGAGGGGGAAATTAACTGCCTAGTATTGTATGCACAGTGCAAATGTGCCATACATTATCTTCACTTTACTTTGACCTTTTCATCAAGGGTATTATGTTATGTCCTGATAGTTCTTTGGACTCAACATAGCATTTTAATGAAAGTCCACAATACAGCAAAAACTTTCCCCACAGTACGCTATTAAAGAAAATAATGGGATAAAAGTTTGAAGGATCCCTTAATAATAAATAAAATGTATTCATACAATGAAATGTTATCATTCATTTAGTCACGAATTTATCACATACAGCAGGCCTACATACAGCCGGACTCTGATAATTGCCTTAATCAACCGTGGGCTAACAAAGCCTCGCCCAAGGACCTGCCTCAAGGTCATCTGATCACTCCAATTACTGATCTTGAAAGACACGTTTCTTCACTACACAAAGAAACCACTCAAATACCGCGCAAAATATGACTTTTGTCACATAATTATATTGGTCAATCGTGAATCATTCAACTAATTAAAACACAACACAACCTATAGACTAACAATGCTACTTATGATTTGTGTCATTTTTGCATTCTTTGCGCCACATTACCGATGCTTTTCAACTCTCGTGCAGCAGGAAACCGCTCAAACTAGAGCAAAAGATGCCATGCCTCGAGTCACTTGCACCTCCCGAAGAATACGCGCAGTTTTCGGTCAAGCGGTTCTTCACAACCTGCGCGTAAAAGGTAAATAGCAATTATATTTTAGCCCTCTATATCTGTAGATTGTGTTTGTTTAATTAGAATGCCTGGTATGTTGGTTGATCGTACTTTCCCCAGACAGATCTGGAGTCGGTGTGCTTGTGCCAAAAGCCAAAGAACATTGTGGAGTGAGAAGGGGCGAGAAGAATGGTGCCCTTTCTTTCCAGAGTCGATATGACAGTTGCTACACACAGGTTGAGGTATGGTAATCTCGCTTTTTGATGTTCGTTACATTGAGAGGACACTGTGTAAGCCTACTGCTTGCCAAATCGAACCACTTTGTTTTATCTTTAGGGTGACAGAGTGGTTGTATCTTTGAGAGTCCAGCTGGTTGCAGGGGATCAATGGTACAGGGTCAATATTAGCTGCCCACTGCTCAAGAAGACGGCCAGGAAACCCATCACCAGTCGCACCTGTGAGTTCGTATAATTTCATAGGGAGGGAATTTTAGATGTTTTATCACAAAATGATTACAGTGCCATTTAGTACCACCTCTGTAAAAGCCATTCTTCAAACTTACTTTCCTTCAGCACGATCAGGAAAATGCAGCATCCATAGAGCTTTGCGTGTGGACTGTGGGCCCCAGGATGTCTCCAGTGATGGCTGTCTCAAACTGGGATGCTGCTATGATGATTCTGCCTCAACTTGCTATTACAGAATGAACAGTAATGGAATTAGTTTTGGTTTACTTGGCTGTGAAAGGTATGTGTGCATCAGAGATTAAATAAGAAGAACTCCTTTGTTCCTTACATTGTGATGTTTCTGTCTCCGCTTGCTCTCAGCCTGTTCTCTGGATGGCCATTTTGTGTTCTCTGTGAAGACAACAGACACTGACCCCCCACTCAACCCCAGCAACCTTGTCGTCAAGGATCAGCCACAGTGCGCTCCTGTAGCTACCTCTGCAGATACAGCCGTCTTTAAAATCGGGGTGATGGACTGTGGCACAAAGATGACAGTGAGTCAGTAGGTCTAGTTTACCTTTTACCCTAATCTATAGTAGTGTACTTCTGTCCTGAATGCCTCTGGTAGTAGTATAATGCAGATTTTTTTCTTGTGGTGTTGAATATTCTTAGGTATGCTAAAATACCTTGTTCCCCCTCTTCTATTTCCAGGTGAATGGGGATGTTGTAAGCTATGAGGTGGAGGTAGAGGAACTGCAACCAAAGATTGCAGGCAAACATTCTCCCTTCAGGTAGCTGCTTATTTCTCTTCCTGCCTGTGGACAGTGCACTACAATTTGGACTACATTACCATATTGTTGCTTTAGCCAGAACCTAATTGTTTGAAACTGTTATGGAGTCCAACGTTTTGAATGAGTTTTGTTTTGTAGTCTGCAGGTCCAGTGTCAATATGATTGGTCTGCTCTCCTCCACACTGATCTGAGGTCCTTAAACCCAACTAACCCTCCACCTGTGACTGCACTGGGGACTGTCCGAGTGCAGATGAGAATAGCCACAGGTACTGTAGTAAAACAATATGGTTTCCACAGACCAAGCAAGGGATCCCAAATCCAAACCCTGCAATTATATGGCATCAAGAGTTGTCACTTCACACACTGTTACACTGGTAGACCTCATCATCCTGGCCCTTTTTTTTTTTTTTTTTTTTCATTTTTCCAGATGAGTCCTTTACCTCTTTCGTCCCTGAGGACCAGCTGCCCCTGACCCTCTATCTGCGTAATCCTGTGTATGTGGAGGTGTCAATTGCTCCACCCTCTCCTGACCCCAGTCTCTCCCTGCGTGTGCGTGACTGCTTCGCCTACCCTGCCTCCAGACACTCCGTATGGACACTACTCTATGATGGGTGAGAGGGAGGGAGGGAGCCAAAAGTTTTCCTATACTGACTAATTATGTTAGTCAGTACTGATTTAATCACTGTGAATAGGAAGACTGTCAATATGCATTGGTTTAGTAGTAACTCCCTTCCTTCTCCCTGACAGCTGTCCTAACCCTCTGGACAACATGAGGAGCTCCGTCCCAATGGACAGTAAGGGGAAGACAACCTCTCACTCCCAGTTCAGAAGGTTTAATGTCAAGACCTTTTCCTTCTTGGACCCTGAGACTGGCAATCCCAGTGTGGAGGAGGTAAGGTCTATCCTAACAAAAATATCAATGCAAGATGTAAAGTGTTGGTCCCACGTTTCATGAGCTGAAATAAAATATCACAGAAATGTTCCATACGCACAAAAGGCTTATTTCTCTAAAATGTTGTGCACAAATTCGTTTACATCCCTGTTAGTGAAAATTTCTCCTTTGCCAAGATAATCCATACTCCTGACAAGTGTGGCATATCAAGAAACTGATAAAAACCGTATAATCATTACACATGCACCTTTTTTCTGGGGACAATAAAAGCCACTCTAAAATGTGCAGTTTTGTCACACAACACAATGCTACAGATGTTTTGAGGGAGGGTGCAATTGACGTGCTGACTGCAGGAATGTCCACCAGAGTTGTTGCCAGAGATGTTAATGTTAATTTCTCTACCATAAGCCGCATCCAACGTCGTTTTAGAGAATTTGTCAGTACGTCCAATCAGCCTTACAACCGCAGACCATGTGTAACCACGCCAGCCCAGGACTTCCACATCTGGCTTCTTCACATGTGGCTGATGAAACTGAGGAGTCAAATCAAAACAAATTAAATTGCATTTGTCACATGCACCGAATACAACAGGTGTAGACCTTGCAGTGAAATGCTTACTTACAAGCCCTTAACCCACAATGCAGTTTTAAGAAAAAGAAGTAACTTAAAAATAGCATAAGGAGCAGCAGTAAAACAGTAGCAAGGCTATATACAGGGGGGCCCAGGTTAGTCGAGGTATTACAGTATGTACATGTGGGTAGAGATTAAATCCATAGATTAGGGCCTCATTTATTTCAATTGGCTGATTTCCTTATGAACTGTAACTCAGTAAAATCATTTGAGATTGTTGCGTTTTACTTTTGCTGAGTATAAATTCTCAAAACAAAGATTGCTCCATCTACTGCACCGTTTCCCAACCCTGGTCCTCGATTACCCCCTACAGCACCCATTTTTATTGTAACCCTGGACAAGCACACCTGATTCAACTAATCATCAAGCCCTCAATGAGTTGAATGAGGTGTTTTGTCCAGGGCTACAACAAAAATGTGTACTCGAGGACTAGGGTTGGGAAACACTGATCTACTGAATCTCGTCTCTCAGGTGTACTTCTACTGCTGGGTGGAAATCTGCACAGAGGAGGCAGAGTGTAAACAACGCTGCTCCATCACCTGTGAGTGTTTCAGGATGCCTATGTTTTACATTCACCCTAACACTGAATTGGGTAATTTCATCCAATAGTCATGCTGTCTCATCCTCTTCCATCCAGCACCTGATGGTGAGAGGGCGAGGAGGGAGTCTGGGTCAGATCAAGTCTCCCAGTTGGTCTCATTTGGTCCTGTGCTGTTGGGTCAGAACAGTTCTTTACAGGAAGGGATCATAATGATCATCTGAATATAGGTAAGCACATTCCAAAGAGGGGAGAGTGGGGTAAGTTGAGCCATTTTTTTTTACATTCAACATCACTCTGTCAAGGGAAATGTAGTATTCTTAACAAAGATATCTATATCTTTCAGGATGTTGTGTATCCCTGGAAATCATCAGAATTAATTCAAGGATTAGTTTTGAAAACATAGCTTGACCCTGGGTAGTTGAGCCACCTACAAATTTCTGTACTGAATGAAATATTACCACTACCTTTTTAAAACCATGTATATCTTTATTTCCCTAAATTTCAACACCTAACAAACTTTACTTTTTATTTTTTTACACTTAACATATACCAGCGATAATGCCTTGCATCATGTCTGGGAAATTTGCTCACTTGCCATTGGCTCAACTTACCCCAAGGCAAAAATGTTTACATTATTAGCCTCACACAGCTACAAGAATGCACTTTCATGCAAGGTTTAGGAGCTCATATTGAAACTTAGACTCCAACGGATGTCTAGAATATTATTTAAAATGATCTACTTTGGTTTAGATTCAAACATCATGAAACCTCTAACATTAATTTGACTTGGTGAAAATCTTACCACTTTTCCAATGTGGTTTCTTCCTTCAGACTCAAATATTTGGTCAAATTATACAATTTGGTTATGGTTTCTCTAGAATTAAGCATGGCTCAACATACCCCACTCTCCCCTACAGCTACTGTATGAGTGGAATGAAACTAATGACAGAACACATTTTCTCTTGCTGGCCCTCTGCATTTCAGGTGTCAATGTACTCTGTCGTCTGTACATCCATCCTGTTCTCTTCATGGTCGATGATGTTAAGTGGCAGAAGTGAAAGAAAATGACGTGGAAACAATGACTGGCCTACAGGTTGAACAAGCCCAATAAAGCACTATGCACACTTAATTACAACTGGTATTTATTTCAAATGCATCAAATGTACTTAATGTATTATGCAGCCAGTTTGCCTTTGACACTTTGGTAAAGGTCACGTAAATTGAGTAAATAGCGCTGCACCTGAAAAGTTTAAATCAGATATTAAAGCCTCCTAACCTACTGCCCCAGAAAAAGCAGCACACAAGGGTGTTTACTTGTAAAACATTGAAAATGTTTTACAACCTGCATCGCTATTCGCTTTGAATCAAATACCAAACTTAAGACTCCATACATTTCTGAAAATGTGACAAGAAAAAAAAAAACTTATATAAATGGTGGGGTTGGATGGTTAAAAAAACAGGACGGTGGGGAGAATCTCAAACAGTTTATTCAGTAAGGTCGGAACTTCCTCTGTGCTCTTAGCAAAGCAATTCGCTGTTTGTCCTCCTCAAACTTTTTCCTCAGTTCAGCGATGTCTGAAAGAGAGAAGAACCCTTTTTAAAGACGCAGAGTGACTAAGTGACATGATGGACAAAGTTAGCAGTGAAGCCAGAATGACTAAACGTTTTGCACTAAAGAATACAATGATTTCACTACGCATTGTACTTCTATTGTGATCAAATTACTGGAACCATAACAACTTACGTTCTTTCTGTGTGTTTCTGTGCTGCCAGGTGTAGAAGTTCATGAGCTCCTTCCTCTTCCTCTTTCTGCTCTCCTTCTGCAGAGCTTTCTGATTGGATACCTCACTGTGGGGGCGGGCCTTGGTCCCACTTTTACCCCTGGTTACTTTTACCCAGCCCTCCTCATCCGCCAACTGCTCCTCAGCCGCCTCCTTTTGTCGCTCGGCCTCCTGGGTGAGGGGGGGAAAAAAGGCTGTTAACACAACAGAAATACCTAAACATGTTTTGAAGAAAAATCAGTAGTCGAGATTGAGATACAGGAGGAGAATCTGACCTCTTCTTTTCTCTTATCGTAATCCTGCATGAAGGTGTCAACTGCCTCCTGTAGCTTGTCTGGCTGAGCAAATGACTGCTTGTACTGATGAATCCATTCTAAAAAGACAAAGAAACAAAGCAAGACAGAAGTGAAAGGCTTGTTTAAAAACAATCTGGGTGAAATATCTTTACAATTTCACACTGCCTACATTTAGAAAAGAAAGACCATGCATCTAAAAAAAGATCTTTAAAGTTCACTCACTCTGTAGACCTGTCCACACAGGTCGCTGCTCTGTGGAAACAACCAATGGGACGTCATGGGGATGGGACTTCACTGCTGTAATACTGATGGCCTTCTGAAACACGATGTAACCCACTCTGAACCCCTGTAGGGAATGGAAACAAATGTCTCAATACTGAAAGTGTCTATAGGCACTTCAATCAATCTGATCTAAACACAGAGTTTCGTTGTCCGTATTCAGGGCATACCTGTTTTTTTGCTGGAGTGAAATACTTGGACAGTTTGGATCCTGAGTGCTCAAAGGACCCTGGCTTCTCCCTCAGCTCCACTGACTGAACAGGACCAAACTGAGAGAAGAGCTCATTTATGACACCCTGAAAGACAGCAGAAAGAGATTTAGTACTTTTATACCTTTATATGGCCACAGACAACTGTAGCACAAACATTTCATTTCCTGTAGACTTGCTAATAGTACAACAATCACATCTACACTGGCTGGTAATTGACAGTCTTTCCAACATAAACGTACCTCTGAGCAATATGGGGGAATGTTGAGGACAAATAGCGTTCTGTCGAGGGGTCTTTGTGTGGTTTTCTCTGCTCGCACCCGGTGCTCTTTTACACATATTTTGTGCTGGGCAACACTGTCAGTACTGAACTGTAGAGAAAGTACTGAGAAGAATAGTGATTCAGTCAAAACAAACATCTGTCTAGGCAGGTCCTAATACATTGTCTAGAAACTCCAGGGAGACCCGGAGGACACTAATGGCTTTAGTCTGAGAGTAAAACATAGTATACAATCTTTGCTTACATGATGTAGTCTTAGGGAATGCAGTCCAAATAAAATACATACATCAACCTGACCTATTTTTAATCGTTAAACACCATAAGGCATCAACAACCTCAAGACTCGTGTTTACAAAGCTTGGTCTTCAAGTAAGCTCAACGTCAGTGTTCGACATACGTTATGGAATAAGCTAGAAGCAAGCTAGTGTGGTTGAAACAGAGATCATGTTCGAACTAACAAAACATTCTCCCTTTACATGTGTGTTATTTTAGCAATGTTACCTGTAAAACCTCCTGGAATAACACAAGCCTGATTAGCATGTTTCTTCTTAGACGGCGCCATTTTCTTTTCGACCTTTCACACAGGAAGTAGAAAGGGACTGGTTGTAGTCCTTTTCCGGGGTTGTATTTTAAATATGCTCAATAACCCCCTCAAAGTAGGTTCCAGGTGTGCTGTAGGGGTCGGCTGCCAGATCAAAAAATATAGATACACAGTTGGAAGTCAGAAGTTTACATACACTAAGGTTGAAGTAATTAAAACTCATTTTTCAACCACTCCACAGATTTCATGTTAACTATAGTTTTGGCAAGTCGGTTAGGACATCTTTGTAATTCTTCCAACAATTGTTTACAGATTCTTTCACTTATAATTCACTATATCACAATTACAGTGGGTTAGAAGTTTACATACACTAAGTTGACTGTGTGAACAGATGTGCATGACTCTTTTTTGTACTATTGCTATGTTTTCGCCACTATTGTTTCATCACCTCAAAGATTCAGTGCCAAATGTGGAGGGAAAAGGGCATGGACGACTCAGAACCAAAGGCTTTGAAACAATAGTGGAAGAAAGTCAGAAGGAGTGACTCATTTCCATATGAGGGAAGGAACATGCATGCTGAATATTGTATAAGAGAAGTGTACGGAGGCTGGGAGAACAGGATGCCCTGCAGACCACTTCAGACTATATTGCTTTTACAAACTCTGAACGTGCCTTACTTTAAAGAAAAGGGACAATTTTCCACAAGCCCTGACCTCAATCCTATAGAAAATTTGTGGGCAGAACTGAAAAAGCGTGTGCGAGCAAGGAGGCCTACAAACCTGACTCAGTTACACCAGTTCTGTCAGGAGGAATGGACCAAAATTCACCCAACTTACTGTGGGAAGCTTGTGGAAGGCTACCCGAAACACTTGACCCAAGTTAAACCATTTAAAAGGCAATGATAGTTTGCTCGATGACAAAATGTGTAGAATTGCAGGAGATTAGCTTAAACTGCAACATTGTCACTCAGAGCCAGGATCTTTTAAATGCTTCTTCCCAGGGCCTGAGACTTGGTTCGTCCAGCCATGAACAGACCGAAACACACTGATGCAAAATGATCCAAATTCTATTGAGAAATAAGGATATGAACCAATGATTTATATACAGACACATCATTGATATGAACACATCTTTTATAAAGCAACATTTATTGGCAGAAATTCTACATGTACAGAGATCTGACCTCACTACTATATCTTCGTGACTGACATAAGAGGCAGCTGTAGAAAGTAATTTACAGACAGTTGAACATAAATTCAGCAATAAGCTGCTCAGAAACCAATAAAGAGTAAAATAACCGCCACAAATAAGCATAGAACCCAGACGCCACAACAAGGAGAAAGGCAAACCAAACACCACAATGGAATACGAGCGTGTGTACAAGTCATTATGTCCAGTACAAGAACCAATGTTGCCTGTGGTTCACAGTACAAGTATCTTCATGGGTTCGTGCATCAGGTCATAGTGAGACCATCGGGGGGGTGGGGGGGGACGTTCAATTTGAACAGTTGTAAAAGTGAACCATGTGATACAAAGAAAATACCCACAACTGTCCAGCTTATCCCCCCCCTGCCGAATTTGATTAAAACAATAAATGAACAAATCAGACTGCCTTACATTGGTCCGTTCTGAGACACATGCATCTATGTAGTATTGCCACGGCTACAAATTGTTTTTCTTTCCTAAAAATCTGGATGAAGGCATCAGTGTTAATTTTTGATGTTACAACCTGCCAATGATCTATCAAATGTATACACTATCGTATTAATTTGAGCATGACGGTAGATGTCACTGTCAAACAGGAGGGTGGATGTATTGTGTGACACGCATGTGTGTGGATGTACTATAAAGTTATATCTTGATGCGGAAGGCTGTGCACTGTGACCCGGGAGACTCTGTGGTAGAGGGGGTCTGGACAGTAGATTTGAACAGGGCCTTGAGGATGGTCTGGGGATCCACCTCAGGTGTGGGCTGAGAGGAGGCAGGACGACCCCCGGGGCGAGACAAAGAGAGGGGAAGACCCTCTTTCCTTCCACTGCCTGGAGTGTCACTGAGCCTCCTGTGAGAGAGAAAGGGAAGGCGATCCACGTAAGGTTTTAATGTGATACTGAAAGACAACCTGCATTGCAATTGAAAAGGAAGAAAATAAAACACAGACTACAATTGAATAGTGGAAAGTTTGATTTGCATGCAACACAACCAAGGGGACAGTGAGAAAAATAAATATACCAGAGACAGACGGAGAGACTTACAAAAGAATGGGCTGGTCTGAAGTGATTACATTCCCCTGCATGTGAAGATTGCACTTCATGGGCTGGCCTTTGGAAGAGAATAAATAAAGATTTAAGAAAGTAAAACCGATGCCTTTTCAGAGAACTATTCATCATCACCTGTGTCATTACCAGAGGCGGGTACCCAAAAAACTCAATCATCCTGCATATTAATTTTGCCCTTGCTGCAGGCCCTTACCGTCCAGACAGCGGTTGTTGTATTTCCTGTAGGCGCTCACAGCGTCCTCCTTCTTCACAAACACCACTTCAGCAACCCCCACCTTCACCAGCCTCGCTCGCTTCAAGGCACCGCACACACAGAACAGCTCCTGCGGACGTTCACAAAAACACAGAAAAAGGTCAGTTGAATGTGCTCAACTGTGCTGAATGAGTCATGACTGCATCATAATTAGATCTGCAATTTACACACACAGCTACAGAGAGAATTTAAAACAGCAGAGAACTGAGCAGTGTGAGGCACTTACCACTATGTCCTCTTCAGTGACACGGGGGTGCAGATTATTCACTGTTATCTTAGTCCCCTCCAGAGGACTGAAGGTAGGCTGGAAGGGGGCACCAAAACAATCAAACACATATACAGCACACACCAACACAACAAGCCTCAACATGTCAATGTAAGCTTTACTTTATTCGATCGTCAACTAGAGCGAGAAGTAGGTTGATTACTGACCCTGAGGCTTGCTATGTTGCCAACTAGGGATGTTAAAGGCCCAGTGCAGTCAAAAACATGATTTTCCTGTGGTTTATATACAGTTGAAGTCGAAAGTTTACATACACTTAGGTTGAAGTCATTAAAACTCGTTTTTCAACCACTCAACATATTTCATGTTAAACTATAGTTTTGGCAAGTCGGTTAGGACATCAACTTTGTGCATGACACGTAATTCATCCAACAATTTTTTACAGAGATTATTTCACTTATAATTCACTAGATCACAATTCCAGTGGGTCAGAAGTTTACATACACTAAGTTGACTGTGCCGTTAAACAGCTTGTAAAATTCCAGAAAATTAAGTCATGGCTTTAGAAGCTTCTGATAGGCTAATTGAGGTGTATCTGTGGATGTATTTCAAGGCCTACCTTCAAACTCAGTGCCTCTTCGCTCAACATCATGGGAATATCAAAAGAAATCAGCCAAGACCTCAGAAAAGAAATTGTAGACCTCCACAAGTCTGGTTCATCCTTGGGAGCAATTTCCAAACGCCTGAAGGTACCACATTCATCTGTTCAAACAATAGTACGCAAGTATAAGCACCATGGGACCACACAGCCGTCATACCGCTCAGGAAGGAGATGCGTTCCGTCTCCTAGAGATGAACATACTTTGGTGCGAAAAGTGCAAATCAATCCCAGAGCAACAGCAAAGGACCTTGTGAAGATGCTGGAGAAAACAGGTACAAAAATATCTATATCCACAGTAAAACGAGTCCTATACCGACATAACCTGAAAGGCCGCTCAGCAAGGAAGAAGCCACTGCTCCAAAACCGCCATAAAAAAGCCAGACTACAGTTTGCAACTGCACTTGGGGACAAAGATCGTAGAAATGTCCTCTGGTCTGATGAAACAAAAATAGAACTGTTTGGCCGTAATGACCATTGTTATGTTTGGAGGAAAAAGGGGGAGGCTTGCAAACCGAAGAAGACCATCCCAACGTGAAGCACAGGGGTGGCAGCATCATGTTGTGGGGGTGCTTTGCTGCAGGAGGGACTGGTGCACTTCACAAAATAGATGGCATCACGAGGAAGGAAAATTATGTGGGCATATTGAAGCAACATTTCATGACATCAGTCAGGAAGTTAAAGCTTGGTCGCAAATGGGTCTTCCAAATGGATAATGACCCCAAGCATACTTCCAAAGTTGTGGCAAAATGGCTTAAGGAAACAAAGTCAAGGTATTGAAGTGGCCATCACAAAGCCCTGACCTCAATCCTATAGAAGATTTGTAGGCAGATCTGAAAAAGTGTTTGCGAGCAAGGAGGCCTACAAACCTGACTCAGTTACACCAGTTCTGTCAGGAGGAATGGGCCAAAATTCACCCAACTTATTGTGGGAAACTTGTGGAAGGCTACCCGAAACATTTGACCTAAGTTAAATTTAAAGGCAATGCTACCAAATACTAATTGAGTGTATGTAAACTTCTGACCCACTGGGAATGTGATGAAAGAAATACAAGCTGAAATAAATCTCTACTATTATTCTGACATTTCACATTCTTAAAATAAAGTGGTGATCCTAACTGACCTAACACAGCAAATTTTTACTAGGATTAAATGTCAGGAATTGTGAAAAACTGAGTTTAAATGTATTTGGCTAAGGTGTATGTAAACTTACAACTTCAACTATACATTTTCAAACTATGAAGTTGGAATAATACTGTAAAAATGATAATGCCCTTTTAATGTAGGAGCTGTTTGAAAAGGCCTGTTGAGGTGGGATGGAGTTTTGGCCTGCCTGGTGACCTCACTATGAGGTAAATTAGTCAATAGTTTTCGGTTTCCCCCTCCTCACTCAGAGCACTCCCAAATAGTCCTAGCAAAATTCTTGCTTGAGAAATTGCTCGTTGCTAAGAATGAATGTGTTTGTTTTTTTATTTAAATTGTCAAAAATAATAACAGCAGGTACTTAATTGTTACCCAGAAAAGATGTGATATTGAGATAAAAACGGTTAAAGGGATACTTTGGGATTTTGACAACGAGGCCCAATTATCTACTTCCCCAGAGTCAGATAAACTTGTGGATACCATTTTGTAATCCAGTGCTCAGGTAGCTGGGTGAAGGGACGTGTGGAGACTGACCTGTGCGGGCGGAGGAGGCTGGGAGATGGGCTCCGCTGTGGGCCCTGCCTGCTGGAGGGTCCTGGAGATGGGCTGCAAGGCGGGAGCAGAGGAGCGGGAGGCCCCCACACTAGAACTGGGCCTTGTGGGTGCCACAGGCACTGGGGGACGGGGAGCGGTGTACGCATCGTTTTTCACTACTTTAGTGATGGGGGCGGACATAGAGAAAGGGGAGCCCAGGGTGCCAGGCTGTTGGAGAAAGACAGAAAGCATTGAAACGTTTCAGTGAACGAATAGAAAGTGTTGAGAGTGAGACACCAACACAGCCTGTGGTATTAAAGGGACAATATAGGGAAAAGAAAGAGAAAGAGAGAAAAGTTAAGAAGGTCTAGCATAGTCTTCCTACCCGTGACTGCAGCATATGGTTACCAGTAGTGGTCTTCATCTGTTTGCTAGGGATATCATCATCATCACCTGAGAAAGACTGAGGGAGAGACGGTACATTACTCAGTCACATATGCATTGCAGTGGGGAACGACCAGCAGAAAACAACCAAATTCAGTTGATAGATACTAAAGTTTATTTTAGCGTAGAAGACAATTTGAATCAATTCTGGCATCCAACTTCTGATTCCCATCTTTTACAAAAAGGTTCCTTACCTGGGAACCCCTGCTTGGCATGTTCATACGGATCCCACTTGACATCCCTACTGGCCTTTGCTTTAAAAAAAAAAGTTTAATAAAATCATTATTTAGAAGACTAATAAACACATTTGACTCTAAAAGCATGATACCAATAACTAAACAGCATACAGGAACTGTAGAACCAAATAAGCATAGTAGAATTTTAAACTAATTTTAGCTAGCAACCATGTTTGGAGTGAGGCTATGCTCTACCACTATATAAAAATAAAAAATAAAATTAAAAAGGCATTTTTTATTATCCTTGCACATCCAGAGCAACAGGTTGATCAATTTTGTCTAGTAGCTAAGACTGGATAATATTAGAGCAGATCCTGGACCTGTGGTTACTATTACTTTGGAGACAACTGTCAGTCTGATCACTTACCTGGATGGTTTTGGTGATCTTCATGGGAGCCACCATTCCTTGGCTTGGTGGAGCTCCAATGCTCCTCTTGAGGCTCAGCCTATCACGAGCATCCATCATCCTCTTAGGTGCACCCCCCAGCTGTGGCGTAACCCCAGCTCTAATGTTAATTCCTTGTAGGTTGGGGGTAAACTGCCTGGCATTTGCACTGGCAATGTCGTTGGTACTGTGTATCTGTGCTGCTGGTATCTGCTGTAAGCTCTGTGGGTTAATATTAAACATATTCTGTCCTCCTTTCCGTGAGTTGATCATCTGGCGGGCATCCTGGACCCCTCCTCCTCCTCCGCCACCACGGATTCGGAAGCGGGCATCTTTCTGGGCGAGTTTCTCTCTGGCATCCTTCACTTGAAAAGCTGGAGAAAGAGAGAGTAGGACAGGAGTGAGCAGAAGGCAATAAACAATTCCAATGTCTGATCTGACTTGTAAGAATGCTTAACAGAACGTAATGTAGTCCAACAGTAAAACATGTAGTTTGAAACAGAAGATTATTTTGTAATGGGGCTTAGGTAGAAGAGCCATCCAGATACAGCATACACATAGATCTCTTGAAGTCTCAATAAGCATTTTATGTCCACTTGACATGGAATCAATCCGTCAAATGGAATACATCACTGTACTTCTCAATAATGCAACAGGTAGGTTCTCAGACAAAATACCTGCTTCAACTCTGTCAAAGGCTGGGGAATGTATTATTTCACCTTTTACCTTGAGCATTGCTCCATAAGCTGTTCAGAATTAAATAATAGTTTCAGTTCCAACAATGTCATTCCCTTGAATATTTAATACTATTGAAAATCTTTGCCCTGCTGGCCAGGTTGGTTTTTTGGTTACCGGTTCCTCCTCCTCCACCACCAAGTCTCTGTCTGACATCAGTCATCCCAATTTTCTGTCTGGCATCAAAGGTCCTCCCGACCCCTCCTGCACCCCTGCCGAACATAGGCCTGAAAGACAAAAGGAAGTGAAGAAGTCGACATTGGTAGTCAACTAGTTGTAGCCTAATTCTCCATGATCCAATATCTCCATTTAGCAACACACATGGAGCACATAAGACCAGCTATAGTATTTGATTTTGACATACAGTTGAAGTCAGATGTTTACATACACTTAGGTTGAAGTCATTAAAACTCATTTTTCAACCATTCCACAGATTTCATGTTAACAAACTAGTTTTGGCAAGTTGGTTAGGACATCTACTTTGTGAATGACAAGTAATTCTTCCAACAATTGTTAACAGACAGATTATTTCACTTATAAGACGCGTTCTGTCTCCTAGAGATCAACATACTTTGGTGCGAAAAGTGCAAATCAATCCCAGAACAGCAGCAAAGGACCTTGTGAAGATGCTGGAGGAAAAAGGTACAAAAAGTATCGATATCCACAGTAAAACAAGTCCTATATCGACATAACCTGAAAGGCCGCTCAGCAAGGAAGAAGCCACTGCTCCAAAACTGCCATAAAAAAGCCAAACTACGGTTTGCAACTGCACATGGGGACAAAGAACGTACTTTTTTGAGAAATGTCCTATGGTCTGATGAAACAAAAATAGAACTGATTGGCCATAATGACCATTGTTATGTTTGGAGGAAAAAGGGGGAGGATTGCAAGCCGAAGAACACCATCCCAACCGGGAAGCACGGGGGTGGCAACATCATGTTGTGGGGGTGCTTTGCTGCAGGAGGGACTGGTGCACTTCACAAAATAGATGGCATCATGAGGAAGGACAATGTGGATATATTGAAGCAACATCTCAAGACATCAGTCAGGAAGTTAAAGCTTGGTCGCAAATGGGTCTTCCAAATGGACAATGACCCCAAGCATACTTCCAAAGTTGTGGCAAAATGGCTTAAGGACAACAAAGTCAAGGTATTGGAGTGGCCATCACAAAGCCCTCACCTCAATCCTATAGAAAATGTGTGGGCATAACTGAAAAAGCGTGTGCGAACAAGGAGGCCTACAAACCTGACTCTGTTACACCAGTTCTGTCAGGCGGAATGGGCCAAAATTCATCCAACTTATTGTGGGAAGCTTGTGGAAGGCTACCTGAAACGTTTGACCCAAGTTAAACAATTTAAAGGCAATGCTACCAAATACTAATTGAGTGTATGTAAACTTCTGACCTACTGGGAATGTGATGAAAGAAATAAAAGCTGAAATAAATAATTATATTATTCTGACATTTCATTCTTAAAATAAAGTGGCGATCCTAACTGACCTAAGACAGGGAATTTTTAGTAGAATTAAGTGTCAGGAATTGTGAAAAAACTAATTTAAATGTATTTGTCTAAGGTGTAAGTAAACTTCCGACTTCAACTGTACATTCAGTATGGCTCTCTAGGTATACTCAAAGCAATATACAAAATCAAATACTAGAACGTTAGCTGTTCTGATATGCGCTCCTTGTGTGTTTTCCAAAATGTTAATATTAAGAGGACTAGGCTACAACTAGTTGACTACATATGGCTCTGGGTAAAGGGTATGAGAGTTGAACTACAAGACTGCCTCGCGCCGTGGACCAGATCTACAGGTATACAGTCATGTGAAAAAGTAGGTACACCCCCTGGAAAGTTGTCTTTTTTTTTTATATACATATTTTACATAGTGCGGGAAAAATACGTACACCCCTAGCTTCAATAGCTTGTGTTGCCCCCTTTAGCTGAAATAACTTAGTGTAGATGTTTCTTGTAACTGTCTATCAGTCTCTTACATCGACTGGGAGGAATCTTTACAATACTGCTTCAACTGTGTCATGTTCGAGGGCTTTCTTGCATGCACGGCCCGCTTCAAGACCCCCACAGCATTTAGATAGGATTGAGATCCGGACCGTTCCATTACCCTCCATTTCTTCTTTTTGAGCCATTATGTTGTAGCTTTGCTTTTGTGTTTTGGATCATTGTCCTGTTGCAAGATCCATGTTCGGTTCAGCTTCATTCTCCTCAAGAATTCTCTGGTACAATATAGAATTCATGGTTGAGTCGATGATGGCAAGTTGGCCAGGCCCTGAGGTAGCAAAGCAGCCACAAACCTTAATGCCACCAAAACCATGCTTTACGGTTGGTATGAGGTTCTTCTATTCAAAGGCAGTGTTTCGTTTTTGCCAAACATGGCTCCTGGCATTGCGGCCAAACAACTCCACCTTTGACTCATCTGTCCAGAGCAGTAGTTTTGGTCTTTACCCAGGTGTTGTCTGGCAAACGTCAGTCGTGTCTTTATATTATTTTTTGAGAGCAGAGGCTTCTTCCTTCCTGACCTCACATGTAGGCCAAGTTTGTGCAGTCTCTTTCTGACAGTTGACTCATGCACTTTGACGTTGATTGTGGCAAGAGAGGCCTGTAGATCCCTTGATGCTACCCTGGGGTTCTTAGAGACTTCTATGAGCATCTTTCGGTGAGCTCTTGAGCTGAATTTGGTGGGACGACCTGTCCCAGGTAGATTGCCAGGGGTCTGGAATTTTCTCCATTTGTAGATGAGCCGTCGGACAGTGGAATGATGTTCTTCGAATTGCTTGGAAATGTATTTTTAACCCCTCCCAGACTCATGGGCATCAATACTCTTTCTTCTGAGGGCCTCGGGTAGGTCTTTTGTTCTTGGCATGATGTTTTACAACACACCCATATGATTAAGACCAAACCAAGTTTCTAATCTCTATGGAAGGCTCTCTAATGATATTCTAATAATTTGCACCTGTTTTGGTACACCTCATTCTAATTTTAGCAATTTTATGGCTAAAACAGCATTCTTGTTTATTTTAAATGCATAACAATTAATGTAGGTGTGATTTGTTAAATTGGGTTTCCTTTATCAATGAACGTGATGGGAATTTAGGTCAAATATCCATGTGTCCAAATGTTTTTTTTTTTTTTAAATACCACTTTCCAGGGGGTGTACTTACTTTTTCACATGACTGTAGATGCTAACTGTTTGTTTTTGCGTTTGTAACCATTATTAGGTTATCGTTGAATAACATTAGTTACTACTTACATTCCAGCGAACCGTTTACCTTATTCGGTTATGGATTGGTTGATAGTTACCGATATAGTACATGTTTTTACGTAGTTAGCTAACTAACAAAACAGAGGCCTGATAAATGCAAGGAAATCAGTGTCTGACGCGATAGATAGTAGCTACATGATAATAATCCAATGAACGGTGAGTGCAGGCGGGCCTTGAACAGGACGGCTGAGGACTTGAAATAGGCTTTCTGGAAAATGTATTTATGTATTACGTTGAACGATACAACTCAAGGCACAACGTTCAAAGATTGCATTCAAACTCATAAATTGCTAAATGAATACCTTTTAACTGCTGCTTTGTTGTTGAAACCGCGTCGGCGTATCACTTCGTCCAAAGAAATGTCTTCCATCTTCTTCGACTGAAGCGCATGAGTGACGAAAACTGAACAGGGGAAAACGAGAAGAGACTATGGAAGGGAAGTTGGATCAAAAAGGGCGAACTCAATAAATGATTTATTCGAGAGCTCCTTGCAAAACTACATTGTTGACACCGTGGTAGAATTACGTATACAATTTAAATAGATCTATGTTGTTTTAAATACCAATACAGATCAATTCTGCTCTTACATTTGTTTAGCAAGATCTAAAAACCAGAGTGTATTATTTTAAGATAAATTCATATTTTTTATGGTATTAAAGGTCTATTAGGTTATGTGAAGTCTCAATGATCACATCACACCAAAACATTATACTTTTAACATGAAACATTAACAAATATAAATCCATTGCACATCCTTAGAGACCTCTGGTATCGATTGCTCTTCACGAAGCGAAGTAAAAAAAAAATGCGGATGGAAATGAAACGATTGATCTGTCCCATGAACCTTTGCGCTCAAAATCGTTTGAAACCAATGTAACTAAGTAAAATATATAGTAGAAAAGCTACGTTTTACCTCGTTAAATGGACGAATGAAAACGTATAATAATGTATCACGAAATATACTCTGAAAATAAAATACAACTGTAAGTTTAGACTTTTTTAAGCGAAAGCCAACGGTACTAACCATGAGTGTAATAGTCTGCATACAGATGTATGAAGTGCCCTCGACCATTGATTGGTTATGCCTTAAACTGATGAGTAAGGAAAATAACGACGCGGGGTGACGCCCGTGTCCTCGCCTAGATTTGCGAGATCAATTTTTGAACGGGCACAGGTCCGCCTGCTCAGGTGACTCACCTACTTTGTGAGATGCCTTGCGGGACATGGATTTGCCCCGACCTCTTATGTACAATAAAAAAACCACTTTTGGGATACTGACAAAAAGTTGTACAGAACCAGAATGGAATTGTATTATCCATGGTTGTAGCGTACTATTACATTAAAAAAAATCGAATTTATGCCTTCTATTTCTCTAACCACGTTTCCATCCACAGTCATCTTTTTCATACTGCCGCTCTATGTATCATGTACAGTGTATCTGTCTTTTGTGTACTTTCGTTGTGGCATTTTGCACCTGCCCTATGTTTTGTTGTTGTAGCTGCTTGACAAAGAAATGTTCCCCTAGGGGATCAATAAAGTACCTATCTATCTATCTATCTATCTATCTATCTATGTAACAACAGTAGGCACATTTGCTATTTAACAAAAACTGTTTTTGTGACAAAATTGAATTTGGGATTTTTATTCAGTACATGAAAATGAAAAAGTTTTGTGTGCACTACGTCATCGCGCAATGATTTTTTTAGTGTAGTGAAAAAATGCGCATATTTTCTTTACGTGGATTTTAAAATATTCACATGAAAATAAATATTTAACCTAGCTTTGACCATCATTTGTTTAAGTAATTTCCACCAAAACCCGCGTGCATTTAACCTTGTGCCACGAGGTGGCAGTATTGTATATATTTACAACTTTTTTTAGGCTTTACAAATAGGTAAAACCAAACTGTCACTATAACGTTATAGAAGAATACAGAGCAGAGTGAATCAGTGTGTGTTGGTGTTAAGGGCATGGTATAGTACATGATTTTCAACTGATCATTATTTGTCATATCATTTCCTTCCTGACCCTGTGTGAGCATGACTAAGTATGATGCCTTGTATCTGTGTCCCATATCCGTCTTTGCTCTATGCATGCCTCCCTCATCCACCCTACTGTCACTACCAGACCTACCACAGTCAAGTAGTAACATCCCATGCAGAGCTGGACACAGGCAAAATCAGATAAATCAATGTGAAAAGGTGTCTGACATATAAATATAATTTCAACCTCAACATTTTATTTTGTAGCCTCCTTTTCAGTCCGTAATGAAAGGTTCCAGGTTCCATTAATACACCATACAATTCAGTTAAACTGTTTCTCAGTAATTTCTTGGATTGGTAATAATCAGAGGCGGTTTACAGTAGATTCTAACCATCTCTGGTGGTAACAACCACTAAAGCAGTTGCGTTTGGGTGTGTAAAATCACTGGGGAAGCCAAGCCAGAAAAAACTACAACACTGGAGCATTAGACCTGGCTCTCAGTCGACGTGCTAATTCATCCCAAAGGTGTTTGATGGTGTTGAGGTTAGGGCTCTGTGCAGGTCAGTCAAGTTCTTCCACACCAATTTCGACAAACCATCTGTATGGACCTCGCTTTGTGCACAGGGGCATAGTCATGCTCAAACAGGAAAGGAAACAGGAAACAGGAAAGGGCCGTCACAAAACTGTTTCCACAAAGTTGGAAGCACAAAATTGTCTAGAATGTCATTGTATGCTGTGGCATTGCGCATGGTGACCTTAGGCTTGTGTGAGGCTGCTCGGCCATGGAAACCCATTTCCTGAAGCTCCCAACGAACAGTTATTCTGCTGATGTTGCTTCCAGAGGCAGTTTGGAACTCGGTAGTGAGTGTTGCAACTGAGGACAGATGATATTTACATGCTACGCGCTTCAGCACTCGGCGGTCCAGTTCTGTGAGCTTGTGTGGCCTAGTACTTCGCGCTGAGCCCTTGTTGCTCCATCCTTAAACGGTGCCATGTTGAAAGTCACTGAGCTCTTCAGTAAGGCCATTCTACTGCCAATGTTTGTCTATGGAGATTGCAGGGCGGTGTGCTCGATTTTATACACCTGTCAGCAACGGGTGTGGTTGAAATAGCCGAATACACAAACTTGAAGGAGTGTCCACATACTTTTGTATATATAGTGTATGTGTTTTGATAATTGCGTTGTTTGCTCTATAACCTTCATTTGCCTTGCGACCGTGATATATAGGCCTAAAGCCGAGACAATAAGACACAGAATAAATTCAGCCACACCTTTGTTTCATCACAAAACCGGAGAGCAACATCTGTCTGGTGAAGTCCACAAAGCATATTACATGTAACAAACAGTTACATGACCTACAGCATGGTTAAGAAAGTTAATGTTTCCGACATTTCTGACTACTAAACAACTATTGATTTAGAAACACAGAGAGTTACTGCAGCCCTCATCCTCCACATACAACACCCGTTCTGCCAGTCACATTCTGTTAAAGGTCCCCAAAGCACACACACATCCCTGGGTTGCTCGTCTTTTCATTTCGCTGCAGCTAGCGACTGGAACGAGCTGCAACAAACACTCTAACTGGACAGTTTTATCTCAATCTCTTCATTCAAACACTCAATCATAGACACTCTTACTGACAGTTGTGGCTGCTTTGAGTGATGTATTGTCATCTCTACCTTCTTGCCCTTTGTGCTGTTGTCTGTGCCCAATAATGTTTGTACCATATTTTGTGCTGCTACCATGTTGTGTTGCTGCCATGCTGTGTTGTCATGTGTTGCTGCCTTGCTATGTTGTTGTCTTAGGTCTCTATTTATGTTGTTTTGTCTCTCTTGTCGTGATGTGTGTTTTGTCCTATATTTTTATTTAATTTATTTTTATTTTTAATCCCAGCCCCAGTCCCCGCAGGAGGTCTTTTGCCTTTTGGTAGGCCGTCATTGTAAATAAGAATTTGTTCTTAAATGACTTGCCTAATTAAATAAAGGTTAAATAAAATAACATAAACTATGGGCTATTATTATTTGTATTTATTTTTTATCAAGGGGGACCAAATCCTCACTGGCTTCCCTTGTATTTAATACTACGGGCGGCAGCAATGTCATACTCTTTATGACCAGACGGAATGAGATAGATGGCCTACACATGCAGGTACAGAGGGGCGCTGTTTCACTCACTCGGATGCTTTCTCTGGTGAGATACGTTCAATCTCTTGCGAATTGAAGGAAAATTATGAAAATTATGACGAAAACACAGAGACGAAACATACAAGTATTTTTTATTGGTAATTTTTTCTGGGAAGCCTGGCTTCCTTTGGCATCCATGAATACACCCCACTGCTAAATAGCATCTACTGACTTCGCCTCTTCCTCTCTGCGACTATGTTAGGTAAGAAAAAACTTCTTATCCCAGAATGCACTCGCTACAGTCCCGAGACGTCCCACAGTGTGGAACACACACACAGCACACGCACACAGCACACACACACACACAGCACACACACGCACACAGCATACACACACACACACACACACACACGCACACAGCACACACACGCACACACACACACACACAGCATACAGACACACACACACACACAGCACACACACACAGCATACAGACACACACACACACACACACACACACACACAGCATACAGACACACACACACACACAGCACACACACACACACAGCATACAGACACACACACACAGCACACACACACAGCATACAGACACACACACACACACAGCGCTTCTTTGGCGCCTCGGTCGGACGAGGAGAGATTCTGCAGCACAGCGCCGTTACAATTTGCAATGGCTGCAGCTTTGTCCCGTGCTCTCAAATTGCCCGGTAAGAGAAGCGTTGCAATTATTTGGGAAATAGATATAATAGTTGATTAGGTGAAAGGGATGTTGTGTAGTCTTTGCACCAGTCGTGTTTTGTCTCAATGTTGTTTTGGTGTCATTCTGTTAGCGCACGCTTGCTAACGTTAGCTAGAACAGCAAGCTGTAGCTGTCGATTGCAAATAATACAAACAATGGTTTTATTTGTTTCATGACAGTTCAGAATTGAGAGGTGAAATACGACACTTATTTTCAATGTTTGATATTTCGTTTCTTTTCAAGCTTTAATAGAAAAGCATAATTGCATCATTCACAATTCTATGTGGCGCACTAGCTTGCTACTGTACGGTAAGGTGCCAAATTAAAATAGATAGATAGATAGATAGATAGATAGGTACTTTATTGATCCCCGAGTGGGACATTTCTTGATTCCTGATTGCTCAGCGCTCACTGACATAATAATATTATATCGGATTTAGCTACTTGCTTAAATCTCGTGTTCAACAAATAACTACAAATAAGGCCATGTAATGGGGGTTATTCATTTAACTTGTCAATCATTGTCATGCCAAACATTGAGCAATAGAGTCGGCAAGAATACAAACAGGTCTGGGACCAGGGTTGGACAGAATTCATTTTTCGTTAAAATAAACAATATTTGAGTAACTTCCCTGTCTTTTGGGGCTGCCTATCGCTTGGGCTCCCGAGTGGGGCAGTGGTCTAAGACAGTGCATCTCAGTGCTACGCAACCTGGTTCAAATCCAGACTGTATCACAACCGGCCGTGATTGGGAGTCCCATAGGGCGGCGCACAATTGGCCCAGCATGGTCCAAGGCCGTCATTGTAAATAAGAATGTGTTCTTAACTGACTTGCCTAGTTAAATAAAAAAATACAATTCAGGCACCACCATGCTTTATCAGATCGTCCTAGTTTTCAGCTGGGCCTTGTTTCCCAAACAGATCCTTAGACCCCTTTCCTGCGGTCAAATTACCAAATTAAGCTCTAACGTTAGTGGGCTCAAGGGTGGAATGTTATTAATGTTTATTAATTATGACATTCTGAAAAATATGTTTCTCTGTCAAATGGTTTTGTTACATTTCAGTCTTCTGTGATGTATATAAAGTGTAATATTGGAATGCAAACTCAAAATTGAATACATTTCAACTCTATATATGACATGGTACAGGTGTCTTTATTTTTTTAAGCCCATAACCATGTGTGTGAGGTGTATACTTTTGTTTCAACTTATATTTGTTTGAGACTACCAAGAAACACTGTGACCCTGATTTAGCCCACTGCAGTAAAAGGTTAACCGTGTGTGTCTTTGTTTGTGCGTCCCTCACAGGAAAGAAGGGCTCAGAGCTTGGAGAGTATGACCCCCTCACTCAGGCCGACAGTGAGGATGAGAGTGAGGAAGACGACCTGGTCCTCAACTATCCCCGCAATGGCCTGGGGAGGGGCAACTGCATGGGCGCAGGTACCTCAGAGCTGAGAGGGAGCAGAACAGGGAGGCTCGTACGGGATGAGGATGAGGAGGAAGAGGAGGACGACGATGAGTGGAGAGAACGGCTCCCTGGAAAAAAGAGTCAGGAGAGAGAGGAGAAGGGCATGCAGTACTGGAGCCAGAGGGACACAAACAGGGATGGGGGAGTAGAGGATGGAGGCGGGCTTGGGGCCTCTGGTGGCCCTGGATTGGGTGTCAGTGCCAGTGCTGACCTGAACGGGAACAAGGCTAAGTTGAGGCAAGGCATCCGGGCAGCGTTTTTCCTGGTGCCTCTGGTCTGTGCCGTGCTGGTGGTGCTGCTGTGTGCCTTTCTGGTGCCTTGTCAGCAGGGGGAACTGGACAAACGGCCACAGTGGGAGAAAGAGCTGGGTGATCATGTGGGAGGTGAGTGAGGAGTCAAATGTATAAACAATACACATGAAAACAGACTGCAGTTTACCCGCATGTTGCTGGTTGCTGATACCAATACACCTCTCTCTCACACAGGAGAAAGAGAACTACAGGTCAGGTCAGACTGATAAGACCCTGAGTAGACTAGTGCTTTAGATTAAGATAAGCACACAGTCAAGGTTACAATAAAGTCAACTGTATGAGAAAGCAATTGAGAACACAAAACTCCGATTTTGCTGACTGTCGTTGTCAGGGGGTGGATATTACACAGTCTGGATTACTATGATTACACATTACTGTGATTATTATAATAGTATGTTAGCAAAGCAACTGCAGGTATAGTTTAGTAAACAGTAGTTACAAACCGTTTCTGTCTGTAACAGTGTTTTTCTCTAGGTGTTACCCCACCTCCTCTTGCGCTGTGGGATGTAAACAATGACTCAGTTGAGGATGTGCTAATAGGAGTCACTCAAAAGAGCAACAATACCCATCTCTCCAGTTCTGTGGGGAACAGCAAAGGTATCTATGGAAACAGCAAAGGACACTGTCGTATTAATGAAGAGGATATTTTCAACCCTCATTTTTAGGCGTTATTCTCTCTCATGCTCACCCCCTCATCCCCTGTACACTGTACACAATAAAAAGCTATCAGTGATTATGTAATATTAATCTCCATATGTTATCCTGCTAGCCCCAGTAAACCGCTGATAACACACAATTTGCCACACGCAATGAACCTCACCCACCTATACCACCTTCTCTTTCTCCCTCTCTGTCTCTCCCAGAGTACAGTGTGGTGGCCCTATCTGCATTCAGCGGTGAGGTGCTATGGAGGAGGGTCCTCAGGGAACCTGTGGAGTCCATCCAGTGTGGGCTGCAGTACGGAGCCCACCCATCACCACTGCCAGCAGGGGGCGCAGCCCTCAGAGCCTTCCCCAACAGCGCTATTCCCCTGTCTTGGCAGAGAGACAGGGCTAGCAGCCCCGTGTGTCTGTTCATCGACTCTGCAAACCTCACCGCTGTCAACGGCACCACAGGTCAGACAACAACCACAGAAAATCATTACTTTTAGTGATAGATAGATAGATAGATAGATAGATAGATAGATAGATAGATAGATAGATAGATAGATAGATAGATAGATAGATAGATAGATAGATAGATAGATAGATAGATAGATAGATAGATAGATAGATAGATACTTTATTGAGGTCAAAAATCTATAGTATGAAAAAGTATATAGTATGAAAAGCTATAATATGAAAAAGTATAAAATATAGCACTGCATACTATGAGTGAATGACTGAATATGTACACATTGTTATAGAGTGTTAGGTGAAAAAATTATACAATTATTGCAAATATACTTACATAGCTAAATGTGCGTATGATATAACTGAGGGTAATAATAGTTTACTTAATATACAGTCTGGTTAAATATACAGGTAAATTAATATTTGAATATTTGCATGGTTAAATAAATGTAATGTTAAGGTAAATGACAGGAAGGGATACTAACAGTTGAAGTCGGAAGTTTACATACACCTTAGCCAAATACATTTAAACTCAGTTTTTCCACAATTCCTGACATTTAATCCTAGTAAAAAGTCCCTGTCTTAGGTCAGTTAGGATCACCACTTTATTTTAAGAATGTGAAATGTCAAAATAATAGTAAAAATAATGATTTATTTCAGCTTTTATTTCTTTCATCACATTCCCAGTGGGTCAGAAGTTTACATACACTCAATTATTATTTGGGTGAATTTTGGCCCATTCCTCCTGACAGAACTGGTGTAACTGAGTCAGGTTTGTAGGCCTCCTTGCTCGCACACGCTTTTTCAGTTCTGCCGACAAATTTTCTATAGGATTGAGGTCAGGGCTTTGTGATGGCCACTCCAATACCTTGACTTTGTTGTCCTTAAGCCATTTTGCCACAAGTTTGGAAGTATGCTTGAGGTCATTGTCCATTTGGAAGACCCATTTGCGACCAAGGTTTAACTTCCTGACTGATGTCTTGAGATGTTGCTTCAATATATCCACATAATTTTCCTTCCTCATGATGCCATCTATTTTGTGAAGTGCACCAGTCCCTCCTGCAGCAAAGCACCCCCACAACATGATGCTGCCACCCCCGTGCTTCACGGTTGGGATGGTGTTCTTCGGCTTGCAAGCCTCCCCATTTTTCCTCCCAAACATAACGATGGTCATTATGGCCAAACAGTTCTATTTTTGTTTCATCAGACCAGAGGACATTTCTCCAAAAAGTATGATCTTTGTCCCCATATTGCAGTTGCAAACCGTAGTCTGGCTTTTTTATGGCGGTTTGGAAATTGCTCCCAAGGATGAACCAGACTTGTGGAGATCTTTCTGAGGTCTTGGCTGATTTTCGTTTGATTTTCCCATGATGTTTGAAGTTAGGCCTTGAAATACATCCACAGGTACACCTCCAATTGAATAAAATCATTTCAATTAGCCTATCAGAAGCTTCTAAAGCCATGACATCATTTTCTGGAAATCGGTTTAAAGGCACAGTCAACTTAGTGTATGTAAACTTCTGACCCACTGGAATTGTGATATAGTGAATTATAAGTGAAATAATCTGTCTGTAAACAATTGTTAGAAGAATTACTTGTGTCATGCACAAAGTAGATGTCCTAACCGACTTGTCAAAACTATAGTTTGTTAACATGAAATCTGTGGAGTGATTGAAAAAGGAGTTTTAATGACTTCAACCTAAGCGTATGTAAACTCCCAACTTCAACTGTTAATAGCTAAATGTGCGTATGATATAAATGAGGGTAATAATAATAATTCCCTTAAAATACTGTCCTTAGTACAGGGTTTAATTACAGATGAATGCACGTATTGTACATTTGATATACTATATGCAATGAAAAAAGATACTACTGACAGGATACTAATATACAGTCCTGAGTGAATGACTACATATGTTCAATCCAATAATTACTTACAATATTGCACGTGATATGATATAACAACTGTATAAGTATTGAACACGTCACCATTTTTTAATATATTTCCAAAGGTGCTATTGACATGAAAGTTTCACCAGACGTTGGTAACAACCCAAGTAATCCATACATATAAAGAAACCAAAACAAATAAGTTCAGAAATTAAGTTATGTGTAATAATGTGAAATGACACAGGGAAAAAGTATTGAACACATGAAGAAAGGGAGGTTCAAAAAGGCATGGAAAGCCAAGACAACAGCAGAAAACTATCAGTAATTAAAAAGAAATCCAGCCCCCTGTCAGTGCAAATTAATATCAGCTGGTTCAGTCCCAACTGATGGCCTACAAAAAGGTCTCATTGCCAAGGTGTCACACAAGACACATCTCATGATGGGTAAAAGCAAAGAGCTGTCTCAAGACATTCGCAACCTAATTGTTGCAAAACATAATGATGGCGTTGGTTATAGGCGCATTTCTAAGCTTCTGAATGTCCCAGTGAGCACTGTTGGGGCCATAATACGGAAGTGGAAAGACAATCATTTCACCATAAATTTGCCTCGACCAGGTGCTCCAGTACTTGTATGTATGGATTACTTGGGTTGTTACAAACATCTGGTGAAAATGTCATGTCAATAGCACCTTTGGAAATATATTTACTGAGAAAAATGGTGACGTGTTCAATACTTATTTCACCCGCTGTATGAATGTGTGCTGAATGAATAAGTCCTGAGTGAATGAGTGATTACAGACCAGAAAGTTACTCACGGATGGATGCCTAATTGTTAAACTAGGTCCTAACACCCTAACAGTTCCAGGTCTATGTTGTCGACGGCACGGCACCCCGGTGAGGCATTAAATAGTCTAATAGCCGCCGGCAGGAAGGACCTCCTGTAGCGCTCTCTGGCACACCGTGGTGGTTCAGTTTCACAACTACAAGCATGAACATTTTAGCAGTTGATGTGTAGATGTATTAATAATGTGTTGTAGTTAATAGATTTATGTTCAGTAAGGAGTGACCTATTGTATTTTCCTCCTCAGGGAAGAAGCTGTGGTCGGTAGCCCCAGGAGAGATCCAGTCCCAGGCAGTCTCCCTGCCAGATCTTCAAGGCGACACTGTTCCTGACTTGCTGATTGCCACTTTACCTGCTGACCAGGTATGACAATCTCTGGCTTGGCACTAATGCATATTTATTGCTGTAATAAGACCATTGTTACTATACAAATCATAATAATTATAATAATAATAATAATAATAATAATATCATTATTATAATAATATAGACCATACTCTCAAATCTTCAGAGTCATTTTCCAGTCATTTCCCAGTCAGTCTAGAATGTTCCATTCAAACTGTCTCAAACTTATTTTCAGGTGTCTGACCTCTCACTGCTCCTGCTGTCTGGGCTGACTGGAGCTCAGCTTGGACATCCCGTGACCTTCAACCTCACAACCTTTAATGTCTCTGGCAAGCTGATTGGTCCCCTGTTTCATGAAACACAACTGGGGGCATACTACATTCTGTTTGGACTAGGTACGGGATTCATTTTATATCAAGCACAGTGACTTTGAAAAAATATATTTCCCGTTTGAAATGACTAAATGTCTGATAATGTATCTGATATACTAACTCAGGCACTGTAGAGGCTGTATCCCTGGGAGATATTTACACTCGGGCTACTGGAAAAACACCCATATCCCCTGGCCTCAGACTGAAGGACCCCGGCTGGGAGAAGCTTAGGAAAACCAACTCCTCCTCCCTCATACACATCTCCAGGTAAGGCTGAGAAAGTACTCAGTTACACAATTAAAAAAAGAGTCCCTGTTTGAACAACTGCAAACAGCATCCATTTGTCTTTTGATTTCCTCTGTCCAGTGGAACTGAGCAAGTGGAGTTCTTGGTCCCCCTAGTGGCTGGCTTGTGTAACAACCACAACAGCCTGGACTCCATCTCCAACCTCAACTCCAGCCGCAGTGACTGGGTGCTGGTGTGTGGCAAGCTCTCCAGCAAGCTCTCTATGCTGAGAGAGAAGGACGCACACACCGAGTGGACTCTCACCTCCTCAGCCATACACAGGTAGGCAATATGGTCACCATGATATATGGAGTTTATATGATTAAAGTGATAGCTTTAATCATTTCTCTCTTTAAAGTACAGAGAAATGCCTTTCTTGCAAGCTCTTTTCCCAACGATACAGTAATCAATATCATTATATAAAACTATAAAATGAAGTAATACCAACAGTGGTTTTCAAACCTCTCCTAGGGGACTCCCAGAAGTTTCACAATTTAGATGTAGCCCGGAACTCGCTCAACTGTTTTACCTAATCAAGGGCATTAGTAATTAGTTGACGAATTGAATCGGGTGTGCTAGTTCTAGGATAGTTAAAATACATTGAACAACTGGAGAGGAGAGGTTTGAAAACCCCTGCCCTATAAAGAGGGTTGGGGCGGCAGGTAGCCCTGTGGTTAGAGTGTTGGGCCCGTAACCGAAAGGTTGTGGGGATCAAATCCCCAAGCTGATCAAGGTAAAAAAAAATCTGTCGTTCTGCCCCTGAACAAGGCAGTTAACCCACTGTTCCCAGGCTGTCATTGTTAAATAGGAATAAGTTCTTAACTTACTTGCCTATTTAAATAAATAAAGTTATAGTGTTAAAATAACCTGAATCATTTATCATTGTCTCAGTCGTCCAGCACCAGGTCAATTCAACGATGATGGAATCCCAGATCTCCTCATACAGAAGTCTGGGGCCCCTAGAATGAGAAAAGTATAATCTCCTTCTACAAACACTTACACCTATAGCTATTATACTTCTCAAGACAGTTATACATATTTACCATCCATCTCTCTCAGGTTCAGGTGGTTGATGGAGCCAGTGGACGTAGTCTATGGGAGACAGAGTTTATTTGTCCACGCCTTGACCTGGAAGGTACCTCAATCATGACAACATCTGGTCAATCAGCTTTCCTTTTCTGGGCCGGTGACCCTCTCAGACTACCAAAGAACCTCACCAAGGCAACTGTGAGTCCATTGTTGAATCCTTATAAGGAGCAGGAATATATTTTCTATGAGAAAAAGTGTTATGTTGGTTTATCCTTCAGTGGTATAGGCACGAGGGTTGGAGTCAATTCCAAATTAATTTGAAATTCCAATTAAATTCATGCATGAAGTGGAGAATTTACGTTGAATTCAATTCGAATTTCGACAATGTTTAAGTTATGGAATTGAATTGGAATTGTAAAAACATTTGTATCTTTGGATTTTAATTGAAATGGAATTTAATATTTGTACATTTCCCAGTTGGAATTAATGCAATTAGTATTGAATATATATATATTATAATATATAATATATAATATATATTAGTATTGAAAAATGTACTGTAGGATTTGTTTTAAATCATTTAATCTTGTATTTCTGTATTTCCAGTATAGCTAGGCTGTCTGAATATTGATATGATCAACCTGAAAGCCTGAAGGAATTGAATTTCGAAATGGAATTTGTGGAATTGTTAGGGATAATATTACATTTATCAGACGCTTTGGATAAATTACTAAAATGTAATTTGAATTTCATTCAATTGAATTTACAGAGAGAGAAATAATTGAATTAGTGGAATTAACCCCAACCCTGCTGCCAGAATGTTAAACAGTAGTCAATGTTCAGGTTGGCAGTGGGAAGATTGAAAGTCGCTTTTGGTGTCTCTCCCGTAATTTGGGGAATTAACCCCAACCCTGATTGGCACAAATATGTCATCCTTTACCTATCGTACTATGGAGATCAGTAGTTGAAATCTATTTTAAGTTTTGCTCTGTTGACAGGTGGCACCAAGGGTGTCTCCAGCCATGTCAGTTATCCGAAAGCTCTTCATGCTGCATCCTGCATATCCCACAATCCTTCTGGAGCTCACCAGCACCACAGACACCGTACTTACTGCTGCAGGTGATGCGTGCTGTGCTGTATTTATAATTTTATAATTGTGCATATGATTATGGCTGTTGTTAGTAGCACTGATGATCAACAGTTTCTCCCCTATTCTCTGTCATAGTGAGTTACCAGGAGCCGCAGAAGGATGCCTCCTACGTTACTGTCTCCTCCCGGCCTACCTCTGGCCCGGGGCCTGGGTCTCGGGTGGTGAAGAGCATGAGCCTCAGGGCAGCAATCACTGCTGGACAGATTGTGAGGCTGGGAGAGAGCAGCACTGCTAGGGGACCAGTCAGACCTGGAGTATTTGAGATAAACAAGTTCTTCAGGCGTCTCACCTTCAAACAGCATTAGGTAAAATGGGGAGAGAGCATAGCTAAGTATGTCCAGAATATGCTTTATGTGGCATGCTGTTTGTGGCGTCTGTGTAGTTTCGGATGAGGAAACATAATTGTGTTTTCCTGTGTAGAGAGGAGTTTCCACTTGCTGGTTCTACATCATCAGAGAGAACCCACTGGCGGGAACAACATGACACACCGAGTGAAGGACACTCATGGAGAATTATCTCAAGCTGTTTACATTTCCACTTTTATCCAAAGTATGATTTTAATTTCCATTATTACTCATCTCACTTGCTGAAAAATATTTATTTTGCTGTAGTTTTATTATATGTAGAAAATTATTATGAGTTTAATTATTTATTTATGACCAGTCATTTCTATTGAATTTAATATATCAATTACTATTTCCCTTGTTTGGGGTGTAAGGAAATCAAAATATGTAAATAAGTACATAGAGGAAACGTCTGGAGATCAAGCACAATGATTTGAAAGGTAGGGGTGTAGCTGAAGTGTCCACTGGCACAAAATGACATCACTCTACTTTTGTTTCAAAGTAGATTTGTTTAAGACTACCAATAATCACTCTGTGTGACCCTGGTTTGGCCCACTGCAGTAAAAGGTTTTTAAATGTAGTTAGGCTAATCAATGAGAGGCAATTACCCAGTGCATTCCTCCAAATGCATGCATTCCTCTCTCACATGCAATTTTTGAATTAGCCAATTGACGTCTGTGTTCAAGCAGAATTAACCAGTTATGTGAAGGGGAGGTCTGTACATATTTTTGCTGTAGGGGAGAATGGGGTATGTTGAGAACTGTTTTACATTCAGCATCACTATGTCTAGGGAAATACAGTATTCTTTCCAACATGGATATCTAGATATATTTCAGGATGTCGTGTATCCCTGGAAATAATCAGACTTCATGTAAACATTACAGTTTTGAAAAAAGCTTGCCCCATGTATGCATCGGGACAGAGTAAGTTGAACTGCCTTGGGTTAAGTGTGTGATGGTGTCCTGTGACAGTGGGTGATGGTGCTGGCAGGTCAAAGGAATTAATAAAATGTGGGTGTGGTATATTGTATATCTGAAATGTATGCCAACATTCCGATTCATAGGCATGTCCTCTGCATGAGGCAACTAAGCCCATGAAACGGGTGTGCGAGATTCTTGATATGTTTAGCAAGCTCAGACTCCATGTCATCACATACTACCTTTTGTGCCTCTGCTACTTGGTCACATGATTCATTTTTTTGTATATTTTCCTAGAAATAAGAGGAGGCTCAACTAACCCCACTCTCCTTACAGTATTAATTGGTATGCTACTGAAAGGTTTACTGCTACATTTCTCTAATCAATAACTACTGTAGTGATGATACATTATTGCCGAGGGCCATGTATGGTAACTGTGCATTTTATTACTATTGGTACATGTAAATATTGCTGACATACTGGAAACCATTTACAGATCACAGGAATAAATAAATGTACTGTTGCAATTCTGGCTGCTACAAATTTAGTGTTTTGTACAGCTGTACTACGGATTCAGGTCCATTCACAATAAATTGTCATAAAAACACTGTGTTAATTAATCATGAGAAATTTAGAATATTTTATATTCGAGTAAGAGGGCGCCAAATGTTTGGAAGATGGATTCGGTCTTGGTTCGTCTGGCCAAGCTGTCGGGCGTTGAAAAATAGTCTGGTACCAACATGTTCGGGGTTTTATGCTAAAGGATGGGAGAGGCACTATCTCCGTACCGAACAGTTGTATACTCAGCATCAGGTGGCATTTTACCAAAACCCAAGAAGGCGAGTGCTCTCTAATGAAAATATGCGCCGGTAATTTATGAAACGAAAGGGGGGAGGGAGGAATTTAGAGAATGTGCCTGAAATGTATTGGTGTATGAAAAAATGGCCTTGCAAGATCTTGTTAGGAAGTGAAAAATACCTGAGGACTCGTCTTCATGCAGGTTGCTACATGACTCATCCTATATAACTCAATTTAATAGGAATGTTTCATCTCAGGTAGGATCTCTGTGAGCCTATACCTCTCAATTCCACTGGAAGTGTTCTAGATGCCTGTTTAAGTGCGTAAAGCATGTATGATGTTGTAAATTATTTATGACATGCTTTTTTTGTGATGGAATTCTTGACAATTGTCCAGACCTCCTTTGGCCTTTTCCGGATTGCTGTGGTAGTAGATACCCTTCCTGTATGTCGGAACTCTGACCAGCAAGAACTTTGCTGCGCTGCTGGAAGAGCATGACATCTTTGTCCCTGAGGATGACGATGACTGAAGGGTCTGTTTGCTCCAAAATATGACCTGGGTGTGCTGTATGTATATTGATCAATAAAATCTACTTTAGAGGATTGATCTCGTAAACATTTTAAGTAAGAGATTACATTTGAAGGTGAGGCCTATTACTGGGTTCTTCCTCAACAGAGTGTAATGTGTTACCACTCAAAGACAATGGGAAGACGTGTGACAGCTGAAAAGACTTGAGGATCTCAAACTCAATGGCTTTCTGGTGCCTTCTCCTGCCTTCTCTCCCCATCCCTTGTGATGTGTGCCTGCCTGGATACAAAGCTGTTTTAGAGAAGTGATGACCTCCCTGGTGATGACGTTTACATGCGCAGATAAGTCTTACTAAATAAAAGCTATGTGCAAGAGGAAACTCTTGGATCAGTTGAAGTTGCATTTGATTTAGCCAGTGATATCTTCTACATTGATGGAAATATGTTTTACGTTTTCAATCATTCTGGGGATATTGATTTATTTGGGAACACCTCAGTCAGGTGACAGGCCTGCACAGGTGTACCTATTTCTGTGGTTTCTGATATAGGTTATCAATAAAAAGCACCAAGAACCCTAGCTTCAAAGTAACAGTCCCATGACTGTTTTCATGGAATAAACATTTGTACAATGAGGACTTGACACAAGATTAGGTATCATGTGTATATTTACAGTTCAATAAGGGGAAGCCTCTTAACAGGACAAAACAGCGTGGAAATTACAGGGAGCAGTTCAATTGTCATGTCCAACATAAAATCTGGACAGAAAGTCTGCAGGGCGTGGTACCTCCGTCTCATGGAAATAGCGCATAATGTGGGTTTTCTGCTTCCAGACGTTGATGGTCTCCTGCATCTCCATCTTACCCTATTGTAAACAACAGTATGCAAAGAAAACATCACTCACTACACTTGATATGTGGTTATTGTGCTTTGTAAAAATTACTGTTAAAGTGATTTTTTCCCACATGTAAAATTATGTAGAGCATGATAGCCCAGTTATCTCAGTCTAGCAGTATAACACTAACCCACCGTGCAACTAAGAAAATGGGCTAACTGCATGAGAGCAAATTGACTGATTGGGGAGCAGACTAACCTTTATGACAAGCATGTCAATCACGCGGGGGTCGTTGACGTGCTTGTTTCTGTCAAACATCTCCCTCACTTTGTCTCTTCCCTGGCGAGCTGTGATGTCCAGCTGGAAGGTAGTCACTGTGCGACAAAACATAAGATGTGGGCATTTTATAGGACAACAAGCTCACGGAAATATGCATACTAATGCAAATTACTTATCAGGTCAACCAAATTGATAATCATGTGGCTTATCTGCAAATGTAGGAAGTGAATTGTACTGTCTATTCATCAAAAATGGTTCATGACAAACTACACCGAACAAAAGTATAAAAACACAACATGCCACAATTTCAAAGAATTTTCACAAGTTAGTCAATTGAAATAAATGCATTAGGCCCTAATCTATGAATTTCACACTGCTGGGATCAGAAAACCAGTGAGTATCTGGAGTGACTACCATTTGCCTCATGCAGCATGTGAGCACGACATCTCCTTCACAGAGTTGATCAGGCTGTTGATTGTGGCTTTTGGAATGTTGTCCCACTCCTCTTCAATGGCTTTGCGAAGTTGCTGGATATTGGTGAGAACTGGAACATGTTGTCGTACACGTTGATCCAGAGCATTCCAAACATGCTCAATGGGTGACATGTCTGGTGAGTATGTAGGCCATGGAAGAACTGGGACATTTTCAGCTTCCAGGAATTGTGAACAGATCTTTGCGACATGGGGCCATTCATTATCATGCTGAAACATGAGGTGATGGAAGTGGATGATGGCACGACAATGGGCCTCAGGATCTCATCACGGTATCTTTGTGCATTCAAATTTCCATCAATAAAATGCATGCGTTCATTGTCCTTAGCTTATGCCTGCCCACAAACAAACCCCACCGCCACCATGAGGCACTCTGTTCACAATGTTGACATCAGAAAACTGCTCTCCCACACGACGCCATCTGCCCGGTAGTTGAAACTGGGATTCATCCGTGAAGAGCACACTTCTCCAGCGTGCCAGTGGCCATCAAAGGTGAGCAT
Organism: Thymallus thymallus; assembly: GCA_023634145.1. Lineage (NCBI taxonomy): Eukaryota > Metazoa > Chordata > Actinopteri > Salmoniformes > Salmonidae > Thymallus > Thymallus thymallus. Next base: position 27,523,207 of record CM042398.1, on the reverse strand, counting down.
TTGCCCACTGAAGTAATTTACAACGCCAAACGCAAGACCCTGGTGAGGACGACAAGCACACAAATGAGCTTCCCCGAGCCAGTTTCTGACGGTTTGTGCAGATATTCTTTGGTTGTGCAAACCCCCAGTTTCATCAGCTGTGCTGGTGACTGGTATCAGACGATGATGCAGGTGAAGAAGCCTGATGAAGAGGTCCTGGGCTGTCGTGGTTACACGTGGTCTGTGGTTGAGGCCTGTTGGACGTACTGCCAAATTCTCTAAAATGACATTTGAGGCAGTTTATGGTAGAGAAATTAACATGAAACACTCTCAAAACAACTCTGTAGCCATTATGCCAATTGCACACTCCCTCAAAACTTGAGACATCTGATGCAGTGTGACCTTTTACTGTCCCCAGCACAAGGTGTACCTGTGTAATGATCATGCTGTTTAATCACCTTATTGACCTGTCAGGAGGATGGATTATCTTGGCAGAGGAGAAATGCTCACTAACAGGGATGTAAACAAATTAGTGGAACATTTCTGGGATCTTTTATTTTAGAAAGATCATGAAACAAACACTTTACATGTTGCAAACTATATTTTTGTTAAGTGTAGTTGCACCACGTTTGCTAAGTCTGGCCATAGATTGAAAGTATATGTTAGCTTACTTAGCTTACAAGCTATGTAGCCAATGAGCTAAATAAATAGGTAACGTTAGCTAGAGAGAGTGCCTTACAGCAAGTTAACGTTAGCACGACCTTGACGCTGGGATCCAGCTCGGCGGATCTAATACAAAGGGAGAGCTTGTTTTACCTGTGTTTGGAACCTCTCTGTACCAGGCACGATACAGTTCCCGAACTCTGCGCTTGGCTTCTTCCAGGTCCCTGCTGAAAATCGGTTTGACAACCTTAGCAGCACCAGCGGCTGTCCGGGTCGCCGCACTGGACGCCATGTTTGTTTCTTATTAACTTCTTCCCTGGTTAGCCTCATTTATAATTCTACACTGATTTGAAACATGCATTAGTGCTGCCACCTAGCGTACAGGGGGACATTTATCTGCTTAATGAGAGCTCACTATCTGGGCTCAAGTCAACTCACACAAACTTATTTTTTTATTGTATACAGATAGTAATAGGACAGGTTCAGGGATTTACACTATATATACAAAAGTATCTGGACACCCCTTCGAATGAGTGGATTTGGCTATTCGACTACCCGTTGCTGACAGGTGTAGAAAATTTGAGCACACAGCCATGCAATCTCCATAGACACACATTGGCTGTAGAATGGACGATACTTAAGAGCTCAGTGACTTTCAACGTGGCACCATCATAGGATGCCACCTTTCCAACAAGTCAGTTCATCAAATTTCTGTCCCCTGCTAGAGCTGCCCCGGTCAACTGTAAGTGCTGTTATTGTGAAGTGGAAACGCCTAGGAGCAACAACGTCTCAGCCTCTAAGTGGTAAGCCACTAGCAATGTTCCAACATCTAGTGGAAATCCTTTCCAAAAGACTGAACTGATATAGTAGCAAAGGGAGGGACCAACTTCATATTAAACGGCCATGATTTTGGAATGAGACGTTCGACGAGCAGGTGTCCACATACTTATGGTCATGTAGTATACCATTAGACTAGCCTACATACTGTACCATTATGATTTAGGCCTAGTACAGAGTTCCAACTGAGACTAGTGTAAATCAGCTGAATATGGATGACTCTCACACGGCTGTATTAACATGCATTTTATTTCTTGTAAAAGGATGATACTTTACAAAGATATATCGCATGCTCTACATTAAATATTAAAAACATTCTCAAAAGACAGTCGTCTACTTTATCATCTCCTCACAAAACACATGATAAAAATAAAATAAAAACATTGGCTCATTGACGCAACACTAGACATCTTTGTGGCACAAACAATCATGCCTACACAATGTTTGGAGGTGGAGGTTGGGAAAGCAACATGCAAGATGACAACATTTCATCCAACTTCTACAAACAATTCTCCAGTCACAGAAGGCACTATATATAAAACCCCCCCCCAAAAAAGCACACATTCAGATGACTTCTATCAACACACTAGAGGAATGATTGTGATTTCCAATTTGGCTTCCCAGGAATTTACAGTAACAAACCATGAATGTCACTTTCTCTGTATCAAATCCCAATGGTAAATAGTTTTTAAAAGTTGATGTACACAATGGAGACACAAAAAGAGGGCTTGTAAGATGACATTACACGAAATAAAAGCGACAAATAGGTTTGCGAAGTAAGAATTTAACAAATGACAACCACTGAGAGCAACCGTTGATGACATACAACAATAGGGTCAATTCTCCTCAAAAAGCACAAGAAAAAAATGATTGAAACTCACCATCTCAAATTGTTCTGAAAGATTCCTGAAACATTGTTTAAAAATAATCTGATCAGATAAATTAAGTTTGTTGATTGTGAGCAAATTGGACCAAACTTCTGCCAAACAATGAGTAAGACACTCAAAGGCCACCCACGGAACCCTCACAACCCATGCCAATACCACCCCAACAACCAGTATACAGTTTCAGTTATCTATGTTCAACAAGTCTACTTGAATATCCCAACAAGTAGCAGCTTTCTGAGAGACTACAAACCCAAAACTTTAATGGAGAAATGGGTTAGGGAATAAAAAAAAAAAAATGTGACAACCCTAATAAAATACATTTCATGGCAGTCATGTTTTTCAATAAAATTATTAGGAAACAGCATCATGATTAGTGACATTTAGCATGAAATCTAACCCAATACCATTACAAAACACTAAACAGTGTATGTTTGGGCCTTTTACCATTGAAGACCATAACATTGAAACCATTAGAACTGCTACAGCTGAATGGTTTTCTTGTTCACCAGGAAGGGTCTAACAGTAACTAATCCAGGCCTTTTCGAATGGAATAAATCACACAAAAAGGGGGGCTATTTCCCAGGGGGCATGGGAAATATCACCAGATTCATAGGGAATACATTATATTAGTATGGAGAAGCAATACTCCAAGCCAAAGCTATATACTACTTGTTTAACATATATAACTGGTTGTTGCTGTTGGATTGGTATGGGGTGTGGTGGGTCCGTGTGTGGCTTTTGACAATGTTAAGAGATTCCTCATATCTTACTATTTAGTAGGAAGAAGTTTGGGCCAAATTGGATGTGGGGTCCTATATCTGTTGAATATGATCTGATTCCTATCAATAAAAAAAATAGCCAATTTGGGTGCAATCAATAAAATTCTCTCCGAAATCAAATAAAGTTTTCATAAAAATAATGTTTCAGGAATCGTTGCCAACTAGAGAAACTATTTTGGACGAATCAGAGATGGTGGATGTCATGGCTTCCTGAAATGACTGAGATCCACTACAAACCCATGGCTACTGTCAACATGTAAACAGTAACACTACATGTAGGTAGGTATGCAGAGAAAGGTAATCCAGTACTGTTTCAGATCACAAATACATCACAGCAGAGTCTTTCCAAAAATAATCCAGTTTCTCAGACCAATATTTTCATTCACTCACTCTCGCACATCCAAAAGAGAAAAAAAGTAAAAAAAGTGCATATTAAAATTTGCGCGACCCAGTGTAATATGACCAATCAGCTGATATTAGTCTATGCCGCTCATTGGCTGAATGATTGAAAGCTAAGGCACTACCATGGTCCCCCTAGCCGGCATCTTCTGGTGCAAAGACTTCTATTTCAGTCACCATTGTGCCCACACGACTAGAAAAACAAAAACAAATATTAGGCAATCCCAGGTTCATCATCGAATTGATGTAATCTACTATTTCAAAGCTGTGTGAACATGACTATGTATCTCTTAATAATGAGCTACGTCTATACCTCTCTCCGTGTCTCTAAGCAGAGCCCCAGGGGCGGTGTCTCAGTGCTCCAGGCTGTTGCCTAGTTTCTGTCCCTCCTGCAGGGCAACCATGGCCAATCTCAGGTGCTCCCTAAGGCTCTGGATCTCTCGCTCGCTCCTGCTCTTTACACCCCTCAGCTCCCCGTGCACCTCTTTAAACCGCTCACAGGCCGACTGTTTCTCCTATAGGGGTAAGGACACAGACAGAGGTTTATCAGGTAGACAAAGTACACCTCTTCAACAATGTTGGGATGGACAGAATAGCCTGAGGACGCAGATATGCGGCAAAACAGACAGGGTTGGCTTTGACCAGGGGGTAGGCAACCCTGGTCCTGGAGTGCCGCAGGCCCTTCATGTTCTTGATTGAACTGATCTGGAAGACCAGGTGTGTTGAATTTAGGCAATCACTGAACTGATCAATTAGCTCAGTTGGTCAGGTGTGGTGCCTAGTTGGGACAGAATCCTGCAGTACTCCAGGAACAGGGTTGCCTTCCTCCTGGCTTAGACTGTTGACAACATGGAACTATTTAGTCTCAAAATGTTTATTGAAAACAAAAATGAAGTCTCAAATGCATCGTTAGTTGTTGGCTAGCTAGCTAATAAATTCTAGCCATATTAGCATAGACATGACATCAGTCAAAACAAGACGGTATCGATAACAAGATATAACGAGCAGAAACGAGCCACCTGTGATTCCCCACAGGGCAGCTTCTTGTTGTTGTTGTTAATTCCACGGTAACAGAATTATTCCTTGTATCACATGCGCCGAATACAACAGGTGTAGACCTTACTGTGAAATGCTTACTTACAAGCCCTTAACCAACAATGCAGTTCAAGAAATAGTTATAAAAAAAATAAAAAACACCATTTCCACTGAGATTCTGTACATAAACTAAATTTAGTGGAAGAAGTGTGCAGATGAAGTTGGTAAAGGAATTACAGTAAAATCCCCATCAGGTATTTATGCAACCACCTTTTCTAAAATATCTTCTGCGAATTAAGATTCAAAGACGCCTGCAGAAAGAATAGGGTGTCAGCTATGACAAGGCATCTTGAGTTATCTATTTTGGTTATTGAACTACAGTAAGTGAAGTGGATCTACTCCTGGTGACTGAATTACGATAACGAAATTACATCATGGGTCCCTGATCTATACTGTACAGAAATGCATAATTATGAATGTCATTCTCCTCATGTTTCACAAGTGTACTTTACTACTGTATTGTATTGGACTGCACTCTACTCACTGTACTATCCAAACTTGTGAAAAGATACGTCTATGATAGGTTCAGATTTGGTCTGGCCCATCTGTGGACGCTAACATCAAGGCTAGGGTGGACAGACCAAAATTTCGACGTCCCATGTGGGTCTGTGCTCAGTGGGTGAGGATGCTGGTTACAGTAAATGGAAAGAGAGGGGGCTCATGGGTAGACGTCTGTAAGAGCTGAGAGAGGTGACATTAACGAGACAGAGAGGGAGAGGTGACATTAACGAGACAGAGAGAGAGAGGTGACATTAACGAGACAGAGAGAGAGAGGTGACATTAACGAGACAGAGAGAGAGAGGTGACATTAACGAGACAGAGAGAGAGAGGTGACATTAACGAGACAGAGAGAGAGAGGTGACATTAACGAGACAGAGAGAGAGAGGTGACATTAACGAGACAGAGAGAGAGAGGTGACATTAACGAGACAGAGAGAGAGAGGTGACATTAACGAGACAGAGAGAGAGAGGTGACATTAACGAGACAGAGAGAGAGAGGTGACATTAACGAGACAGAGAGAGGTTGTCCCGACAGACATTTGTAACACTCTTGGTTTGACCACCAGACAACAGAAAGACAAAGAAACAGAGCTGAACATAACAGTATGCCAGTGGAAGGGATGCCTGGTTCGCGACTAGGGCTGTGGCCGTCATGAAATGGTCAGCAGGTTAAAGTCATGCACACTTAATATCTCCAGGCCTCCAAGTATACAAGCTGCATACTGATGCGTGCCTTTGCAAAACTCTAATAAATAAATGTAATATTACACAATCACAATAAATCCATTATTTATTTTAGTCAGGTCTAAAGAAACATTATGATATGAAGAAAAAGTATTTCTGAAGAACAGAATATGAGTTAGTCTACTGTATGTTTTCTGGCAATGCTCCATGCCATAGGCTGTAGGCTTGTTCATTTAGCTGACAAGATATGCTGATAAATCCCATGCCATCATTTTATATGATTTTCTAGTAAGAAAAATATAAATTTAAAATTAGCTGAATAAAATAGAAAGGATATTTTTCCCATTCCGGAGCGAGTGCGTCTATATGAAGTGGCTATGTTAAGTGTAAAAGTGATCATTTGAAACAAGTCCTATACGCTAGATTGAGTTATTTGGCAAGGTTAGTTGTGATTACAGGCTTGGGTAGGTTACTTTCTAAATGTAATCAGTTACTAGTTACCTGTCCAAAATTGTAATCAGAAACGTAACTGTTGGATTACCCAAACTCAGTAACGTAATCAGATTACATTCAGTTACTTTTAGAAGACGACAAACATGTTACCAATTGAACAACATTATTGCAGGATAAATCAATGTTAAAGTTTACATATCTGGCCATATATGGATGTTAAACGTTACTTTATGGGTTGGTTATGTAGGCTTCTTCTAACCCATCACTTTCTACTACATAATATTATTACATTACATCTTTACATTCAAAGTCCATCAGAATTCCAGTCATTTCAATAAATGTTATATCCCTTGATTTTCAAGAAGAGAATTTGGAAATATGGAAGCATAGATTAGCTAAATTGTTTTACCTGAGCATGACCCCAAAACTAAGGACTTATTAGCCAGCCCTACTCTGTTGTTAATGATGTTGTCATGGAGAACTGATTGAGCCCTTTGATTCTAGTTGAAAAATAAAATGCTGCTCTCATGGAATGGCATGCTTTGCCAAGAGTGTGCAAAGTTGTCATCAAGGCAAATGGTGGCTACATGTGTTATTTCATAGTTTTGTTGTCTTCACTATTATTCTACAATGTAGAAAATAGTAAAAATAAAGAAAAACCTTTGAATGAGTAGATGTGTCCAAACTTTTTGACTGGTTCTGTATATCATTTATAAATCCAAAAGTGGATGTAGCAACTACAGATTGCCCGTTTGTCTATCAAAGGTTTGAGCAATAAAAGCCCCACTTTATTCCATAGGCTTGGATCCGCACTATGCTACTGTTGCAAGAGCGCATTTTTCACTGGCCGTCCATTTCCTTTAAAAACAATGATTGATTGGCAGCATAACCTTCTTGAATTAAACCATTATTGGGTTCAGATACACATTTAGATTTGCTAACATCCACAACAACCACAATCCGTGAGACGCAAGCACCATTGGAAGACATAACTTGGACTGTAACCTACAAAAGCCTATTCCTGCTCTTTTCCTGTGATCCATCAAACACATTTGGTGTGTCATCATAGTGGTCTCTGACTTGTGGTCAAAACTTGCGCCTTCTGATTTGAACGAGAAGTGTCAAAGTACAGTGGGGAGAACAAGTATTTGATACACTGCCGATTTTGCAGGTTTTCCTACTTACAAAGCATGTAGAGGTCTGTAATTTTTATCATAGGTACACTTCAACTGTGAGAGACGGAATCTAAAACAAAAATCCAGAAAATCACATTGTATGATTTTTTAATAATTAATTAGCAATTTATTGCATGACATAAGTATTTGATCACCTACCAGCCAGTAAGAATTCCGTCTCTCACAGACCTGTTAGTTTTTCTTTAAGAAGCCCTCCTGTTCTCCACTCATTACCTGTATTAACTGCACCTGTTTGAACTCGTTACCTGTATAAAAGACACCTGTCCACACACTCAAACCTCTCCACAATGGCCAAGACCAGAGAGCTGTGTAAGGACATCAGGGATAACATTGTAGACCTGCACAAGGCTGGGATGGGCTACAGGACAATAGGCAAGCAGCTTGGTGAGAAGGCAACAACTGTTGGCGCAATTATTAGAAAATGGAAGAAGTTCAAGATGAGGGTCAATCTCCCTCGGTCTAGGGCACCATGCAAGATCTCACCTCGTGGGGCATCAATGATCATGAGGAAGGTGAGGGATCAGCCCAGAACTACACGGCAGGACCTGGTCAATGACCTGAAGAGAGCTGGGACCACAGTCTCAAAGAAAACCATTAGTAACACACTACGCCGTCATGGATTAAAATTCTGCAGCACACGCAATGTCCCCCTGCTCAAGCCAGCGCATGTCCAGGCCCGTCTGAAGTTTGCCAATGAACATCTGGATGATCCAGAGGAGGAATGGGAGAAGGTCATGTGGTCTGATGAGACAAAAATAGAGCTTTTTGGTCTAAACTCCACTCGCCGTGTTTGGAGGAAGAAGGATGAGTACAACCCCAAGAACACCATCCCATCCGTGAAGCATGGAGGTGGAAACATCATTCTTTGGGGATGCTTTTCTGCAAAGGGGACAGGACGACTGCACTGTATTGAGGGGAGGATGGATGGGGCCATGTACCGCGAGATCTTGGCCAACAACCTCCTTCCCTCAGTAAGAACATTGAAGATGGGTCGTGGCTGGGTCTTCCAGCATGACAACGACCCGAAACACACAGCCAGGGCAACTAAGGAGTGGCTCCGTAAGAAGCATCTCAAGGTCCTGGAGTGGCCTAGCCAGTCTCCAGACCTGAACCCAATAGAAAATCTTTGGAGGGAGCTGAAAGTCCATATTGCCCAGCGACAGACCCGAAACCTGAAGTATCTGGAGAAGGTCTGTATGGAGGAGTGGGCCAAAATCCCTGCTGCAGTGTGTGCAAACCTGGTCAAGAACTACAGGAAACGTATGATCTCTGTAATTGCAAACAAAGGTTTCTGTACCAAATATTAAGTTCTGCTTTTCTGATGTATCAAATACTTATGTCATGCAATAAAATGCAAATTAATTACTTAAAAATCATACAATGTGATTTTCTGGATTTTTGTTTTAGATTCCATCACTCACAGTTGAAGAGTACCTATGATAAAAAGTACAGACTTCTACATGCTTTGTAAGTGGGAAAAACTGCAAAATCGGCAGTGTATCAAATACTTGTTCTCCCCACTGTATATTTTCCGCAACATCCTTTCTGAATTTAAAAGTAATCATCTAGTTTTTGAAAAGTATATGTAATCTGATTATAATATATTAGCTGGTAACGTAACAGATTACGTACCTTTTTTTGTAATCCCTTACATGTAACGGATTAATCCGTTACTCCCCAACCCTGGCTGTGAATGATACAAACCTTAGAACGTCTTAGAAATCAAAACGTACATGGGCTGCATGAGGAGACTATAGGCCATTGATACTTTGAGAAAGTAGCAAAAAAAAGCTTGCAGTCCATTCCTTGCCTCATGCTGCACAGCTGTTCTCTCAAGTGATCATATTTCTCAATTGAATCTTGTTTTTACTAATATGTAAAATTTGTTTCGATTTAGAATGGCATTATCAAATGGGCAAGAACAGGGTGAAAAAATACATGTCATCTGTATGCACTTGAACAGCGGATGGAGTTTGCACGCTTTCCCGACAGTCCGTTTTTCAATGATGACGGGTAGGCTACTTCGGTTTTATAGCGGAGCATGTGCTTAATATGAGCATCTGAAAAATAAATACAGTTGAAGTCGGAGGTTTATATACACCTTGGCCAAATACATTTCAACTCAGAGTTTTTCATAATTCCTGACATTTAATCCTTGTAAAAATTCCCTGTCTTAGGTCAGTTAGGATCAACACTTTATATTAAGAATGTGAAATGTCAGAATAATAGTAGAGAGAATTATTTATTTCAGCTTTTATTTATTTCATCACATTCCCAGTGGGTCAGAAGTTTACATACACTCAATTAGTATTTGGTAGCATTGTCTTTAAATTGTTTAACTTAGGTCAAACGTTTCAGGTAGCCTTCTACAATCTTCCCACAATAAGTTGGGTGAATTTTGGCCCATTCCTCCTGACAGAACTGGTGTAACGGAGTCAGGTTTTGTAGGCCTCCTTGCTCACACACGCTGTTTCAGTTCTGCCCACTCATTTTCTATAGGATTGAGGTCAGGGCTTTGTGATGGCCACTCCAATACCTTGACTTTGTTGTCCTTAAGCCATTTTGCCACAACTTTGGAAGCATGCTTGGGGTCATTGTCCATTTGGAAGACCCATTTGTGACCAAGCTTTAACTTCCTGACTGATGTCTTGAGATGTTGCTTCAATATATCCACATCATTTTCCTTTCTCATGATGCCATCTATTTTGTGAAGTGCACCAGTCCCTCCTGCAGCAAAGCACCCCCACAACATGATGCTGCCACCCCCGTGCTTCACGGTTGGGATGGCCTTCTTCGGCTTGCAAGCCTCCCCCTTTTTCCTCCAAACATAACGATGGTCATTATGGCCAAACAGTTCTATTTTTGTTTCATCAGACCAGAGGTGCAGTTGCAAACCGTAGTCTGGCTTTTTTTAATGGTGGTTTTGGATCAGTGGCTTCTTCCTTGCTGAGCGGCCTTTCAGGTTATGTCGATATAGGACTCGTTTTACTGTAGATATAGATACTTTTGTACCTGTTTCCTCTAGCATCTTCACAAGGTCCTTTGCTGTTGTTCTGAGATTGATTTGCATAGTTTTTTTAACATGAAATCTATGGACTGGTTGAAAAATGAGTTTTAATGACTAAGTGTATGTAAACTTCCGACTTCAACTGTATAAGAACACTTATTTCACTCACGCATCACACCAAGGAGCGCTCGCTGCGCAACAGGTGATATTCTGCACAAACTCTGTCCTCCAATCCTCTTCCTGCAGCTACCCAAGAAGACTCGATTTGGGAAATAAAGTAAAACATTAACTTACCTTTTTATGGTAGCGAATAAAAAAAAAACAAGTTAAATGGGTTGCCATCACATTTTCAACTCTTACTGATGGTTCACAAAGAGTTATATACACGCAGCAAAAAAAGAAAAGTTCCTTTTTCAGGACCTTGTCTTTCATAGATAATTCTTAAAAATCCAAAAACAAATAACACAGATCTTCACTGTAAAGGGGTTAAACACTGTTTCCATGCTTGTTCAATGAACCATAAACAATTAATGAACATCTGGAACGGTCATTAAGACACTAACAGCTTCCAGACGGTAGGCAATTAAGGTCACAGTTATGAAAACTTAGGACACTAAAGAGGCCCTTTGACTGAAAAACACCAAAAGAAAGATGTCCAGGGTCCCTGCTCATCTGCGTGATCGTGCCTTAGGCATGCTGCAAGAAGGCACGAGGACTGCAGATGTGACCAGGGCAATAAATTGCAATGTCCGTACTGTGAGACGCCTAAGACAGCGCTACAGGGAGACAGGACGGACAGCTGATCGTCCTCGCAGTGGCAGACCACGTGTAACAACACCTGCACAGGATCGGTACATCCGAACATCACACCTGCAGGACAGGTACAGGATGGCAACAACTGCCCGAGTTACACCAGGAACGCACAATCCCTCCATCAGTGCTCACAGCAAGAACTGGAAAATCTGGTGCAGTCCATGAGGAGGAGATGCACTGCAGTACTTAATGCAGCTGGTGGCCACACCAGATACTGACTGTTACTTTTGATTTTGACCCCCCCTTTGTTCAGGGACACATTATTCAATTTATGTTAGTCACAAGTCTGTGGAACATGTTCAGTTTATGTCTCAGTTGTTGAATCTTATGTTGATACAAATATTTACACGTTAGGTTTGCTGAGAAATAAAATAAACGCAGTTGACAGTGAGGACGTTTCTTTTTTTGCTGAATATATATATATATAAATAAATAAAAGCTTTCCCACCGACATCTCTCACGTAATTTTACAGACACAAAAAGATCCCACCTTGTCTAGTGTATTTTGTTTTGTTGGCATTTGGAAAGTTTACCAACATTTTTTCCCCCATCAGGCCTGATGTAATTTTTTTTACCCAATGTACTTTAACCGCATAAAAAGGTTGGATGGAAACCTGGTTAATGCCTCAATTTCCCAAAAATATATTCTGGAATTTGATATGCTCCTATGAACTTCACGTTGGTGCGAATGGGTCCTTTGATGGAAATGCCCCTAGCTATCTGACCGTTCAGAATCATAACGCATGCCTTCCAGCCACATCGATACACACTCATCACTTTTATGACGTTGTCAGCAAACCAGTCTATAGAAAAAAAACAGACCTTTATGCCTGCACACAAATACACTTTGAACTCGTTGACAGGGAATCCTTTTATAAGGCATACATATAGAATATGGAAGAGGATCTGTGTAAGAACAGGAAGTGTTCAGCCGATTTACCATTCATCTCCGTTTCATGTTAATCGACTTTTACCGAAACCACTGAGGGATGGACTTACACGTATGTGGTATGTCAATGGAATTAAGACCTTTGGAGATCTATATAAAGATGGCAAGCTGCAGCCCTTTTCTGAACTGGTATCACAGTTCGGTCTCCCTCAAACTCACTTTTTCAAATACCTTCAGGTGAGATATTATATTTCTACTGAACAGGGAGGCCTTCTATTGCCATTAAAGAAGCTCCCCCTAGAGGACATGCTGGGTAGCAGATCTGGTACTAAGGGTTTTGTCTCTTATGCCTATTCCACCTTCCGCCAAATCTTGGGCTGGGAGGTGTTGGGGGTAAAAAGGAAGTGGGAGGAAGATCTGGGCTATACCTTTGAAGAGGAGGATTGGTCGGAGATATGTTTGAATGGTCAATATTTCTCTTTTAATAGTAGACATAAACTCATGCAGTAGAACTTAATCCACCGAGTGTACTATACGCCAGAAAGAATGCACAGGATAAGTTCCAAACACTCTCAGTTTTGGCGGGGTGATGTTTGTTTGGTGAACTGCTGACAGGAATGTTGTAAAAAAATTAATGTAAACCTCAATAAATATAATGTTAAATAAAAAATTAAAAAATACACTTTGAACCAGTACCGTGTTCAAGAACTGCAGTTCGTTCCTCAGACAGCTGATCTCCTTGTGCAAGTACTGCACCTCAATCTCCTTCACCTTGAGAAGAACCTGTGACAAAACAAAATAAAATAATATTATTACAAGCTAACAAGAGCGTTCAAGCCAACATCTAAGGCACTGAGCAGACAAAGAGCAACTGTCCGTAAAAACGTATAATAAAAATGTATTCTACTGTCAAAATAGGATAATTTTGGTCATAAAGTAAGTCTCGTCCAAAACAGATTTATGAGACTTGTCGTAGTGACCGCAACATAACGTAAATTAAGGTTTGGCTTGTTTCAATCCAGCCCACATCGAGCAACACAAAAGTATTCATCAATTTGGTAAAAATACACAATGCACATGGGACAATTTGTAAAAATTCCAATAGCTCCAAATTTCAATGACTTAACCACCAACTATAAATTGGAGAAATTCAACTAGCCCCGGAAATATCCAAAGTCAAAACAACTTTGCCACCGTCGCACAACAGCCAGCTGAAACCAAACGGCAAAATAACTCCACCTGCGAACAAACAAACCACAAATCAAACCACAAATCAAACCACACACCAAAACCAACTCTGGGTTGAATTCAGTCATGGCCGCTTGCATTTCCTAATGAACCAAATCTAAAAAAAACAACAGGTCAAATCAGTCACCCTTTAACAAATTCACTTGGTGTCTCCATTGGGCACAGCGTCCAGCAGGGGGCAGAGCGTTTCAGTGTGTAGTGAAGTCGATGCATTTATGTAAAAATCCACAACATATTGACTTTGTACCACACACATTCTTCAAGTCACTGCCCTACATAGTAATCAATTGCATGCTGCCTTTCATAATCCCTTCCCTTCCTATTCAAACATGAGACAAGTACCCCCAATGTCTCCCAAGTGGCGCAGCGGCCTAAGGCACTGCTTCTGAATGCTAGAGGCGTCACTACAGACAACCTGGTTCGAATCCAGACTATCACAACCGGCTGTGATTGGGAGTCCCATAGGGCAGCGCACAATTGGCCCAGCGTCATCTTAGTTTGGCCGGTGTAGGCCGTTATTGTAAATAAGAATTTGTTCTTAACTGACTTGCCTAGTTATATACACAAATAATTTTAAAAATGAGCATGTTATGCTCTCTACAACCTATCTCCTACCCTCCTGACCTACCTCCAGCTCACAGGACGGCCTGTCCTGGTTGTCATGGGAAACACCCTCTGACCCCTGGCCCTTGACGATGGAGCGCATGTGGCTGATCTCCTTCGTCAAACGGGCCTGTAGGTCCTGAAAGGAGAAAACATTGACAATATTGAGCAGACAGACAAACCTCTGAATGTGTCATATAGATACAGACATTGCTTGTCTATAACAAAAGTGTTAGGGCAGAGTAGGCTAAATGCACAGGACCCCAACAGCTGATAACAAAGACCTCCAGACTCCTGGCTCACCTGGTTCTCTTTCCTCAGCTGCTCCAGCTCGCTTTCCTTGAGATTGAGGTCTTTCTCCCTCTCCCCGTTGCTCTGCTCAGCTCTGTTCAGCTCCAGACACTTCTGGGAGTACCTCTCAGACAGGCCGGACAGCTCCCTCTGCAGGGCCTGGGTCTCTACCCTGAGGGGACGAGAGAGGAAACAAACATTTAATATACAGTACTAGTCAAAAGTTTGGACACACTCATAGTGGTTTTTCTTTATTTTTACTATTTTCAACATTGTAGAATAATAGCGAAGATATCAAAACTATGAAATAACACATATGGAATCATGTAGTAACCAAAAGTGTTAAACAAAATCAAAATATATTTTAGATTCTTCAAAGTAGCCACCCTTTGCCTTGACAGCGTTGCACACTCTTGGCATTCTCTCAACCAGCTTCACCTGGAATTCTTTTCCAACAGTCTTGAAGGAGTTCCCACATATGCTGAGCACTTGTTGGCTGCTTTTCCTTCACTCTGCGGTCCAACACATCCCAAACCATCTCAATTGGGTTGAGGTCAGGTGATTGTGGAGGCCAGGTCATTTGATGCAGCACTCCATCACTCTCCTTCTTGGTCGAATAGCCCTTATACAGCCTGGAGGTGTGTTGGGTCATTGTCCTGTTGAAAAACAAAATGATAGTCCCACTATGCGCAAACCAGATGGAATGGCATATCGCTGTAGAATGCCGTGGTAGCCATGCTGGTTAAGTGTGCCTTGAATTCTAAATAAATCACTGAATGTCACCAGCAAAGCACCCCCCCCCCACCCCTACAATCACACCTCCTCCTCCATGCTTCACAGTGGGAACCACACATGCAGAGATCATCCATTCACCTACTCTGCGTCTCACAAAAGACAGCAGTTGGACTCAGACCAAAGGACAGATTTCCACTAGTCTAATGTCCATTGATCGAGTTTCTTGGCCCAAGAAAGTCTTCTTTAGTGGTGGTTTCTTTGCAGCAATTCAACCATGAAGGCCTGATTCACGCAGTCTGCTCTGAACAGTTGATGTTGAGATGTGTCTTACTTGAACTCTGTGAAGCATTTATTGGGGATGCAATTTCTGAGACTGGTAACTCTAATGAACTTATCCTCTGCAGCAGAGGTAACTCTGGGTCTTCCATTCCTGTGACGGTCCTCATGAGAGCCAGTTTCATCATAGCGTTTCATGGTTTTTGCAACTGCACTTGAGGAAACGTTCAAAGTTCTTGAAATTTCAAAACAGTAGTAGCCATGTTGTGTTTACATGGCAAACCATTACATGAATAACAGTCTTTCAAAAAAAATCTAACATTGAAGAAAGTGGTGAGGGTGGGTGTGCTTCGTTCTGAGTAATTCGAGTTTCACAAGACATTTTTGGTACAGCAGTGGTTTAGATGGAAACCTCTGCCCACACCCATCAACCACAAATGCAAAAAGAAAATCATAAACACACACACGTAAAAGTCATATTCATTAACAGTGTATACGCAACACATGCCTTGACTTTTTCCACATTGTTGTGTTACAGCCGGAATCTGAAATGGATGACATTTTGTGTCACTGGCCCACACACACACACACATACTAAAGTCAATGTAGGATTATGTTAAGAATTAACAAATCAATACAAAATTAAAACGCTGAAATGTCTTGAGTTAGTAAGTATTCAAACCCTTTGTTTGCATGTCTAAACACATTCAGGTGTAAAAATGTGCTTTAGTCACATAATAAGTCGCATGGATTTTTGAATGACTCCCTCATCACATACATTTATCTGTAAGGTCCCTCAGTTGAGCAGTGAATTTCAAACACAGATTCAACCACAAAGACCAGGGAGGTTTTCCAATGCCTCGTAAAGGGCACCTATTGGTAGATGGGTAAAAAAAATGGTGAAGTTATTTTTTACAATTTGGATGGTGTATCAATACACAGTCACTAAAAGATACAGGCGTCCTTCGTAACTCAGTTGCCGGAGAGGAAGGAAACCATTCAGGGATTTCACCATGATGCCAATGGTGACTTTAAAAAGTTTGAGTTTAATGGCTGTGATAGGAGAAAACTGAGGATGGATCAACATTGTAGTTACTCCACAAAGATAACCTAAATGACAGAATGAAAAGGAAGCCTGTACAGAATAAAAATATTCCAAAACATGCATCCTGTTTGCAATAAGGCACTAACGTAAAACTGCAAAAAATCTGGCTAAGAAATTAACTTTATATCCTGAATACAAAGCATGTTTGGGGCAAATCCAATACAACACATTACTGAGTACCACTTCATATTTTCAAGCATGGTGGTGGCTGCATCATGTTATGGGTATGCATGTCATCTGAGATTTTAAAAGAAAAAACAAAACGGAATAGAGCTAAGCACAGGCAGAAATCCTAGAGGAAAACCTGGTTCAGTCTTTTCCAACAGACACTGGGAGACGAATTCAACTTTCAGCAGGACAATAACCTAAAACACAAGACCAAATATACACTGGAGTTGCTTACCAAGACGACATTGAATGTTCCCGAGTTGACTTAAACCAGCGTGAAAGTCTAAGAAAAGACTTGAAAATGGCGTTCTAGCAATGATAAACAACCAACTTGACAGGGATGTGAATACATATGTAAATTAGATATTTCTGTATTTCAATAAATTTGCAAACATTTCTCAAAACATGTTTTCACTGTGGCTATAGGGTATAGTGTGTTGATGGTTGATAAACGACATCAATTGAAGCCATTTTGAATTCAGGATGTAAAAACTAAGAATGTGTAATAAGTCAAGAGGTTTGACTACTTTCTGAAGGCACTACACACCCTCAGTCACCCTCACTGAAGAACACATGCCACGCAGTTATGGTGCTGCAGAGTTGGGAGGCCTAGGACAAAAAAAAAAAGGCCTAATCTGTGACCAAGTGCCTAACAAGAACCAGAGCAGAAATGGTCTTAAAGAGAAGAGGGGAGAGTCTTGTCGAGTCTCCATATTCAACCTTTCTAAACATTCTAGACCTTCAAATGATGTAGGGCTGGGCAATATGGCCCAAAAAATATCACACTATTTTTCTTGTTGTATGACGGTATTTTGTTTTTTAATAATACAAAGTTCTAAATATGCTTTATGAGTAGTACATGACCCTAATGTGACAACCCAAATTAGTGATTTCAAAATGGGGCTCTCATTATGATTGTTCATTCCAACCTCAAATCTTTCATAAATATATGCCTAGTTAATTGGTGAACTGTTGGAATCAGAACTATAATGATTATGATTCTATAGTTGGAACATAGTGGGCAGCACCTTGAATACATTGTAATTTGACATGACAACGAATGAATAAGCCAGGCAGGGTTTATTGACAGGGTAGGAACAAATAGTTTGTCAGTGTTTCCAGGGGACCCTAATTAATTAATTGTTACATTACATGTTGTTTTCTTACCTCATGTAGCTAGCTAACGTATTCATGCTTCACCTATTCCTCCCTGATTTAGGGGAGCCCATAATGATCAAGCAAAAACAAGTTGAGAAATGATTGCAAATGTATTACAAATTAAAAAGAGAAATACCTTATTTACATACGTATTCAGACCCTTTGCTATGAGACTCGAAATTAAGTTCAGGTGCATCCTGCTTCCATTGATCATCCTTGAGATGTTTCTACAACTTGATTGAATTCAATTGATTGGACATGATTTGGAAAGGCACACACCGGTCTATAGAAAAGGTCCCACAGTTGACAGTGCATGTCAGAGCAAAAACCAAGCCATGAGGTTGAAGGAATTGTCCGTAGAGCTCCGAGACAGGATTGTGTTCAGGCACAGATCTGGGGAAGGGTACCAGAAAATGTCTGCAGCATTGAAGGTCCAAGAATACAGTGGCCTCCATCATTCTTAAATGGAAGAAGTTTGGAACCACCAAGACTCTTCCTAGAGCTGGCCGCCCGGCCAAACTGAGCCATTGGGGGAGAAAGGCCTTGGTTAGGGAGGGGACCAAGAATCCGACGGAGATCCAGAGTTCCTCTGTGGAGATGGGAGAACCTTCCAGAAGGACAACCATCTCTGCAGCACTCCACCAATCAGGCCTTTAAAGGTAGCGTGGCCAGACAGAAGCCACTCCTCAGTAAAAGGCACGACAACCCGTATGGTGTTTGCCAAAAGACACCTAAAGGACTCAGACCATGAGAAACACGATTCTCTGGTCTGATGTATCCAAGGTTGAACTCTTTGGCCTGAATGCAAAGAGTCACGTCTGGTGGAAACCTGACACCATCCCTACGGTGAAGCATGCTGGTGGCAGCATCATGCCGTGGTGATGTTTTTCAGCAGGGACTTGGGAGACTAGTTCAGATCGAGGGAAAGATGAACGGAGCAAAGTATAGAGAGATCCTTGATGAAAGGTTGCTCCAGAGCGCTCAGGACCTCAAACTGGGCCGAAGGTTCACCTTCCAACAGGACAACGACCCTAAGCACACAGCCAAGGCAACGCAGGAGTTGTTTCGGGACTAGTCTCTGAATGTCCTTGAGTTTGGAACAACCAAGACAGGGAGTACAGGATCCAGTTGCAGAGGGAGGTGTTTAGTCCCAGGGTCCTTAGCTTAGTGATGAGCTTTGTGGGCACTATGGCTTTGAACGCTGAGCTGTAGTCAATGAACAGCATTCTCACATAAGTGTTCCTTTTGTCTAGGTGTGAAAGGGAAGAGTACGATTGAGATTGCGTCATCTGTGGATCTGTTGGGGCATTATGAGAATTGGAGTGGGTCTAGGGTTTCCGGGATGATGTGTTGATGTGAGTCATGACCAGCCTTTCAAAGCACTTCATGGCTACCGACGTGAGTGCTACGGGGCGGTAGTCATTTACAGTGCATTCAGAAAGTATTCAGACCTTGACTTTCTTCACATTTTGTTAGGTTAGACTTATTTTAAAATTGGATAAATAGTTTTTCCCCCTCAACCTACACACAATACCGAATAAAGACAAAAGGAAAAACAGCCTCGAGTCTTCTTGGGTATGATGCTACAAGATTGGCACACCTGTATTTGGGGAGTTTCTCCAATTCTTCTCTGCAGATCCTCTCATGCTGTCAGGTTGGATGGGGAATGTCGCTGCACAGCTATTTCCAGGTCTTTCCAAAGATGTTAGATCAGGTTCAAGTCCGGGCTCTGGCTGTGCCACTCAAGGACATTCAAAAACTTGTCCCGAAGCCAATCCTGCATTGTGTTAGCTATG
Source organism: Thymallus thymallus (assembly GCA_023634145.1). NCBI lineage: Eukaryota > Metazoa > Chordata > Actinopteri > Salmoniformes > Salmonidae > Thymallus > Thymallus thymallus. The sequence goes on along the minus strand of CM042398.1, from coordinate 27,503,646 downwards.
TGCTTAGGGTCATTGTCCTGTTGGAAGGTGAACCTTCGCCCCAGTCTGAGGTCCTGAGCGCTCTGGAGCCGGTTTTCATCAAGGATCTCTGTACTTTGTCCCGTTCATCTTTCCCTCAATACTAACTAGTCTCCCAGTCCCTGAAAAACATCACCATAGCATGATGCTGCCACCACCATGCTTCACCGTAGGGGTGGTGCCAGGTTTCCTCCAGTCGTGGCGCTTGGCATTCATGCTAAAGAGTTCAATCTTGGTTTCATCAGACCAAAGAATCTTGTGTTTCTCATGAGAGTCCTTTAGGTGCCTTTTGTCAATGTTATCCTCAGAGGCAACCCGGAACATGTCCCAGGCCGCGTGATCAAAACAGTCTTTAAGCATGGGTTCCAATTGGTCAGACCAGCGTTGAATAGACCTTAGCACGGGTACTTCCTGTTTGGAGTTTCTGCCTATAGGATGGAAGGGAGGAGCAAAACGGAGTCATGATCGGATTTGCCAAAGGGAGGGCCTTGTAGCCATCAAAGAAGGGAGAGTAACAATGGTCGAAAATTGTTAAAGCGCAAGTACTGCAGGCGATGTGTTGATAGAACTTCTGTAGCATTTTCCCCAGATTTGCTTTATTAAAGTACCCAGATATAATAAATGCGGCCACAGGACATGTGGTTTCCAGTTTGCACAAGGTCCAGTGTAGTTCCTTGAGAGCTGTCGTGGTATCAGCTTGTAGGGGGAATATACACGGCTGTGACGATAACCAAAAAAATTCTCTAGCGAGGTAATGCGGTCGGCATTTGACTGAAGTATGCGTAATTAATCATTAAACATACACCAATGCGTTTCTTCGTCCCACGACGGTACGATGCACAATGTATTGAAAACCCAGCTGGCTGTATAGACGGGGACAGTATAACCAGAGAGCCATGATTCCGTGAAACAATCTGTTACAGTCCCTGATGTCTCTCTGGAAGGAGATCCTCGACCTGAGCTTGTCTACTTTGTTGTCCAGGGACTGAACATTAGCAAGTAATATTCTCAGAAGAGGTGGATGGTGTGAAAGCCTCCTGAGTTGGACAAAAGATCCACTCCGAATATCTCTTCTATGCCGGCGGCGTCTTGGAGCAGACTCTGGGATAAGTTCAATCGCCTTAGAAGCTACAAACAAAGGATTCAATTCAGGAAAGTTGTATTCCTGGTCAAAATGCTGGTGAGTTAGCGCCTCTCTGATATCCAAAACTTATTTCCGGCTGTATGTAATAAGACAAAGAACGTTCTGGGCTAATAACGTGAGAAATATAATTTATTTTTTAAATAATACTGCAAAGTTGCTTAAGAGCCTAAAACACGGTGTATTAGCTAGCTATGTTTGCTCGGACTATTAGTACATTTAGCAAGCTAGCTAACTAGAATTAGCAGCTAACAATTTAATTGAGCAACAACTTGCTAAGGAAAGACATACTAGCAGACAGTAGTTTGCAGACAGCAAGATACACAAACGAATAGTGGAAAGCGACATAGATGCAACAAGATGTTGGTGACAATCTGACTATGCAGACTGCAAAGTGAACGGCAAGAAAGTACTCGTGACTCCATGGTCAAGCAATTGCTCTTTCCTTGAGTGACGGGGCCGGGCTTTATGGTAAACTATAAAAACAGACATTGCTTATCACATTTAACAAAACAAATATTGTTATAGAACGTAAAGTAAAAACCCAAACCGGTCCGTGCATCAACACCGGTACATAGTCAAATATGGTATACCGCCCAACCCTAAAATGATGGCACAAAGACGTATGCAAAGGTGTGTGCAGGCACGGGTTGTGTTTTGAGCACTCACTGCTGCTGTGTGCGTAGGGTCTGTGTGTTGGCACTCCCTCCACCAAGTCTCTTTGCCTTCTCCACCTCTCTCTCCAGCTCCTCCATGTGGGCCTTCTTCAGTGTCTCCATAACTAAACCACAGAGGGAGGGGGTTTGTTTACTGTATTACCTCATGAAATGCTGCAGTGTTGACTTCGATGTTCCATTCTGACGTCACAAACAACAAAAGTCCTTGAACTGGGGTGCTAATGACCTCTATGTACAATTTTGACCCTTGACCACATGATCCCGTGATCCCTGACCTTGTGCTGTGTCCTGGGTCTCCTCCCGCAGCAGCCGGTCCCTGTTCCTCTCCAGCTCCCGGGTCTCGCGGGCATGCTGCTTCTGCAGCTCCTCCAGGGCTTGTTTGTGGGCTCGCTCCATGGCCTGAAGGCTGCGGCCGCACATAGCCTCCAGACCACAGCTACCTCCCCCCACCCTCCCCCCACCTCCCTGCAAACGCTCCAGCTGCTGCCTCAGAGACGCCACCTGAGTGTCACAAAGGGAGAGGCGGTAAAGCTCACAGAGAAAAAAAGAGAGGCGGAGGGGTATGGAATTACTGGGTTGAACCGAACTGACATGCGAGTAGTGATGGGGGATTTGAATGCAATATTTCATAGTCATATCAATCCCACACATCATGCAGGTCATGTGTCTCAAGGTTAATGTTAGGGACTGTATGGACCATAGACAAAGAGACACTGCAAGCAGTAAATTAATCTGGATCAGATTTCCCCAACCCCATGACATGATCGTATGGTCTGCACGAGTCCTAAAACTACCCCTGTAAACACAGTAGTCAACAGCACACTATACAATGTTATCACGACACAGCACTCGAAGATGGAATGAGACTTTCAGCAGTGTTTCCACTATCGGCATCTGATAAACTAGAAGTACTAGAACCAGGAAATTGTGGTCTTAAATGTATTTTTCAGGGCAAACAGTTATTGCTAAGTAAGCCCCATTACACCGACCTCCTTGGTATTTTGAAGACTGACAGGGTCAGTATTACAGCAGAGAGTCTATCATCCCACATTAGAGAGCCTGGTGTTAAAGAGTTTAACTTCATCTGTAGATGAATCATCTAGATGAATAGAACATTTGCATTTATTTATTGTGTTTGCAAATTGAAAAACATCTCCACGCACTACCTCCCTCTGTAGCGCCTCATTGGCTGGTTGGCTGGACCTTGAGCCCATTGGCAGTAGTGACTTCATCTCCTTTAGTGGCAGCCGCTCAAACTCCGCCCACTTTCTCTCAATGTCCTCCTCTGCTCTTATCCTGGGATTGGAGCCTACACCCAGCCCTTTCCTCGACAGCACCTGCTCCCATGTGCTACTGGTCACATCTCTGCTCCTCTCCTCCTGCCATTGGGCGTGCTCCCTGCCCTGCCCCTCCCCTGCCTCTCTCTGAGTGCCTGGCAGAGGGCTGGAAGGGACGGGCACTGGTGACAGCTCGACACAGTCAAATCGGTGCACGGTGGGGGTGGTGATTTCTGATCCAGCATCACCGTGGCGAGAAGATTGTCGACGAGTGGAGGCCAGGGAGCGAGAGTTCTCCTTGTCACTACTGCTGTCAGGAAGTCTGGAGGAGAGGAAGGACAGGGAAAGACCAAGTCAGACAGAGAGCAGATCGATAAAGTGACAGTATAACAGGGCTGTGGCGCTCATTACATTTTGTCGGCCGGTTATAGTCACTTAAAACATTGCCTGTCTCACTGTGATTGACTTTTAATTAACATAACACATTTAGCATCTCCAGTCCCTGATTCACGCCTTTGGAAAAAAATGTTAAAGTAATAAACACACAGAATATGTGTTGGCCTACTGTATGTTATCTTGCTATGATCCATGCCATAGGCTGTAGGCTTGTTTATTTAGCTGACAAGATATTCTTATAGTAACATCATTTAGCCGAATAAAATATAAAGTATATTTTTCCCATTTGGCGCATATGAGTGTAAAAGTGCTCATTTGAAACATGGTCCTATACACTAGACTTAGAGTTATTTGGCAACTTTAGTTGTGAATGATACAAACCTTAGAATGTCTTAGAAATTAAAACATACATGGGCTGCATGAGGAGACTATAGGCCATTGAGGATTTGAGAAAGTAGCAAAAAAAGCTTGAGCTCTGCTCCAGACCAATTATGTACCAAAGCGAGATTACCTCAACAATCACGTGGAATTTTACTGTGGACATGACTCATGACTGCCGGTAATACGGTAACCGCAACAGCCCTAACACTCAATTTTAATACGTAAAAGAAAACCCTTGTGATTCACTATGTAAGCAACATAACATTACAAATGATTTACGAGACTTTACATAATCCTCCGCCTGCCCAAGGACATAGTAGCCCGCCTGTACACCTGTATAAGAAAACAATAGGACTCCTTATGTGACTTGCATCTTTGCCAGCTGGGACACAGAGGGAGGAGGAACTCACTTTGTAAGGTCTGGAGAGCTGCTGGGCCGTACACTCTTCCTCAGAACCTCAATCCAGTTCCTCCTGATCCCTGCAGTCATAGCTGACAGTGTGACAACTGTCTCCCTCGTCTGACAAACAGAGAGGAGTAAGAAAGTGGAAGGGTGTGGTGAGGGAAAGAGGAGGATGAGGAGACGATGGATAAAGAGATAATTATATACCCGTCACTCATATTCACATAAAGTAGAAAATAATTGGAACAGTGAAAGAGACACTCACCTGTATCTGAAATCCATAGTTCTTCTCCACATCAAACTCAGACACTTTTACACAAGACTTCAGGTCAATCTCCCCATCCAGATCATCCTTCTGTAAGACACAGTTAGGAACATACAAGTAAGACAACAGACACATATCAATAACTCAAAATGTATCCCTAAGACAATTATTCCAATAGTCAAAATAACTTTGAAGCCATTGAAAACTTACCTCCTCGGCCCCAGAGTCTCTGTAGTACCTCAGACCAGCATCGGTCAACACAAACCAGTGCTTCTTCCACTGCAGACACACACAAGCCCCCAGTTAAACCAGCACTGAATTAAATGCACACAACCAGCTAAGTGACAGTTCACAGCAAGACATCATTCAAATCAAGTTAACATGGACCAATGAAACCTATGAAGTGCACAGTGTTTAAGACATTATGACAGGTATAATAAGAGTGCTTAAAGTGATGCATGGGTCATCTGAGTGTTTGTGCTGTGAATTCAAAATCAGTTCAAACACATAACATACAAACCTAGCACATAGATGATAGAGTGAGCCACGAGCTCATATGAGGACGTTTCATACTCAAGTCATATCCTGCAAGAACATACCGGTTGTGCCTGCCTGGGCACACCAAACTATAACTGGGATAACGCATGGATAGTGTGCAGCTATCGCCTTACGCACAAGCTTTCTCATTAGGAGAAAGAGAGAGAGAGGAAACAAACAAGAATTGAAGAGAGCTAAAAACGAAATAAAACAGATAGTTATAAAACAATTATAAGAAATTAAATTTAAAAACGTGACTTTACCTCTCCATTCTCATCCAGTTTTGACATCCATCCCTTCTTGAAGTTAAGGAGGTCGGGCTACAAGGAAAACAGAGAGAAAGTGTCAGGTTAACGGAACCGATTTGAAGAAGTGAGACAAAACACAAAAAGGTAGAACAAAAGGACGCCAGTGTCGAATGTAGGATGTTCACAATACAAGGACCAACGAAGGCAGGCTTTTCGTGCAGTTACAGTGCACCGTGGCAAACACTTGCGTGTACATTCAAATGTGTGAGGACATGGAAGGGTTAAAAGTGTTAAAGGCAACAGGAAACAAACAAAAAACAACACGCCTTTGAGTGATGAGAAGACGGGGGGAAAAAACATTGCTGAGGTAAAAATAACAATCAACAGACTTTGGGAACTTGAACAGAACACTATGTAGAGAGAGATTAGCAGGGTCATTACATCTACCGTCGGAAAGAACAGCTTCTAGGGTTCAAACAAGGATTAAACATATCAAAACCTGACTATGTTACTGACATTTAACCACTGCAGCCTCAACTTGAGAGGGTGACGTGAACAGGGGAAAACCTGTGAGGTACTTTTTTACTAAATGTGATCCTGGAACAAGATCAGGAAACAAACTATTCCATCTACGTTCCTCAGTTTGAGACTTTATATCCTTCAACCCTCCCTTCTACCAGGAATCACTGCCTGTTCTCACTGTAACTCATGGGTTGTCACATTGGAACCACCACTGTGCTTTGATCCAACCAAAACATTACTGAGGTCTGAGGAGCGTTAACAGGCAGATGTATGGTTACAGCACGAGGTAGAACTAGAACTTGTTTGGGGTATTTTCCCATGAGTTTACTAATGATAATAAAATGTGTCATGTTTAACTATGAATATACTGGTGCGTGTGTGTCTCAAAGCATTTAGTCTACATACATTCTTTAATATAGTTGTTAAATTAGACGCAAGAAACTAGTTGGCAACAACAGGAAACAGCGTTGACAAGCTGACACTTCAGCAAATAGACGTTTTTCGAAGTGCCAGGATGAGGATGACCCACCCGCACACCGAAGTATACCCTAATTAAAAAACCTTGTTTGTTCATTTGAAAGAATGAACATGTATAGGATTCCTCGAAGGCCAATTACAAATATAAGGGATTTAACAAAACAAATGATTGAGGGCGAGGTGTTCGTTTGCACATGCAGTCAACATATGGAGCTCAATGTTACTCCAATTCAACTAGAACTTAGTTGTAAACAATTGGATAACCTTAATGCGCTTACAAATACAATACGCATACATTTTTTATTAGCCCGGATTCATTTTGGCAATGGCATCAATTATAGCCACAGGTACGCACAAAATACATAACGTGATCTATAGAAAACCAACTATAAAACAAAGAATTACAAAAGCCACGAAACACAAGAATATAGACACACCCACTCCTCGAATAAAAATGTATTAATTTTAAACCCCAATGTTCCGTGTTGCCTAGCGGCGAAAAATTAAACATTCTTGCGTAAAACAATTTGGGAACAAGGTTCAGTTATAGGCACCAAAAAAAAATGGAAATGTAATTCAAGTAGTGGCATCAAGGCACAAGGGCAAACGTACCGTCATGTTAGTAGGACCCAGGAGGCAGTTGAGATAAAAAATAAGTAAACACTTAAAATTAAAATATTATTGTAATAGCCTACTCGTCCAACAAGTTGATTTGGTACCAATGTGTTCGGGGTTGAATAAGTATTGCCTTCGTTTTCTACCTGCTGATCCGTTCGCGTAAAACGTGTCTGCCTAGCGGAAAGCTACGAGAAACTAAAACAAACCCCGCCATTTCTACCCATCTTGGTCGGTGAACTGTATCTTATCTCTTGTCCGTGAACTATTTCAACAGAAAGTGAACATCATAGACATCGTTGTCAACACATAAAACTATTGAAAGCCACAATTTCACAACTTTCTTGCCGTTTTGTTACGACGTTTTTCGTTCTGCACTCTCGCCCTGTTCGCCACTTCCTGGGCGGATCTGTAAGAATCGTTTGAGGAAAAAAAGCTAACCAATCAAGTGATCCGTAGGCTACTCACAACATTTGCATATTTAAATATAGAATGTATGCAACAACAAATAAAGCTACCAATGACACATATTTCCAGAACACATAGCTTCTACTAAAATACACATCAAAGCATTTATGACATTCCTTAGTGGAGTAGCTAGAGTATTTATGCTGACTAGGTCATATCTTGGGAGGTTATTTCATTACGCTGATTCTGTTGCAAAACGTGTTTTAAACGGAAGCAAACGGAATCAAACGGGAGGGAACTACCTGCATTTGTCCAATAGAAACTCTCGTTTTAGTTGCAAAACTAATGATTAATGACACCGCAGCCCAAGAATTTTAAACACATGCCCCAGCAGCCCACTTTTGACAAAGCTCATTCTCCTCTGACAAAACAAAAGCTGGTTCAAAGGGGGTGTGGCAGATTTCAAAACTCCTCCGCGAAGGACTCAGGTAGGATACACATGACTATGGACACTCCTCCGTTCGCCTACTAACGAATTTACATCTCCTCGACCACAACGGTTTCCCGGTCACGGAGGAGAGAGGATGGAGGACAGACTTTTTTCCCAATGAGAAAAGACCTATACATGCCATGCCCCTTAGTAGGGGAGGTTTAGTTTATGAAAACTGAAGGAAAAGTAGTCTGATTACCTGCGTACATGGGCCACCTTCTGCATTAAATTAGACCACCTCCATAAAAATTTTACAATTTGATAAAGGCTACAGAAAGTATACACAAGTAAACCTGTACCTGCATTTGTTCCAATGAAGCGCTATGGTGTGCCCTCCGTGGACTGGCCTCCTCCTCTATAGTGGGACTGCTGGGCCTCTGTGAAGGATGAGATTGTAATTATTGAGCTACATGCATTATCAACTAGCACTTTGTAGCCAAGTCTCCCAAGTTTTCACCATCAAAGCCTAGTTATTTGTTGCTTTGACAAAGTCGTTTCTGGAGATAATTATTGATTTATTGCGAATAGTGATTAATCATTTTAAGGTCAACCCTGTTACATGAACTGAGGTCTCGTTTTAATATGGTGAAACTATTCCATTTTAAATGTAAAAAAAAAATAATAATCTAATAGTCAAATCATAGTGTAAACGTTTCTGGTGTTTTGTGGTGGAAAACTGAGTGGGTTGAGCATAACACGTCAACCCATAGAGAGACAGGCTACACATTTTTTAACAATGTCATTTTTTTTGTGAAGGTTGCATTCAATTGTCACTCCCTGTTGCACACAGGCTTCCATTCACTCTGTCACAAGGGGATTTATGGCTGATTTAAAATGAAATCATCAACCCTGTTTTGTTCAACCTTATTTGGCACTTAATAGGCACTTACTATAGTAATGTTTTTATTTAACCTCTTGAGATGGGAAAACTGTTTTTTTTATGAAGTTGAACATGTGGTCTTTATGACAGAATGTTAAAATTAGGTGAAATAAAATGTTTATTTTGACCAAGTTATTGTACACTTATCAAAAGGCACCGAATGGGTGGAACGACCCACCTGCATGTGCAAAGAGGTGGACGAGTGTGCTCGAGACAGTCTACCGCTACTGCCATTTTGCCATCCTATGTGGTTTCCCTCTAGCTCCCCTGAGTCATCTAGCCACTCTCTGGAGAGATGCATGAAGAGGGAGTGGCTGAAACATCAAACACGTGACTTTAGATACAACATATTAATACTTAAAAGACTGTCAGTGCCAAAATACTGATGTCACAGCTGAAATACAGAGGGAGAAACCACTTGCAAGTTCCTCTTACAGCTTTACCTAGCGGTCAACAATGGAAAACCCTAACCTTGCTGGTTTGAAGAGCTCCTGTCTCCCTAAGGGTTGGTTTGGAGTCCGTCCCACATGACCAAGCCGCTCCCGTTGGTCAGGCTTGACCTTTGGTAGATCGGCCATCATGGCGTACTCCTCCTTATTCCTATCTGTTGACTCCCCTGACAACTGGCCAGACTCTGAGGACTCCATGGAACTCTGGGACGAGGTGTGCCGTTGCATCTGAGGGGAGGGACTTCGGTTGCAGTTGGTCAATCGTTGTGAGTTTGGGGAGGAGCTACGAGTCTCCAGACCCCGCCTACTACTGCTACTCCTAGTGGTGTCCCAGGTGACAGCAGAGGCCCTCTGAGAGGGGGCAGGTGTTCTGTTCTCTTTGCCCTCTATGGATGGGGAGGTACTATGTAGGAAGTGGGTGGAGCCTCGCCAGGAGCCAGGGGAGGGGTTAGAGTCAGGCCGAGCATCACCGTAAGTGCTTTTTCTCTGGTAAGAGAGGCTGCCACCACTGGTGGTTTTCCTGAGGAGTGATTGACCTGGTGGGTCATTGCCTCTTTTGGATGGAGAGGAGATGTGACTATCATGGCTCCGACCGTTTAGGGCCCCACTCTTCTCAGATATGTGTAGTAATGACTGGCTGGGGGTGTCATGGCCCCTCCTTGAAGGGGAGGAGTTACGACTATCACGACTTTGACATCTGACAGAGCTGTTTGTCTCTGATTTACAAAGCAGTGATTGGCCAGGGGCATCATAGCCCTTTCTCGAAGGGGAGGAGCTTTGACTGTCTCGACTTTGACTATTCAGGTAGTTGTTGGATTCACTTTTGCGCAGAGATGACTGACTCGGGGCATCATAGCCTCTCCTAGAGGGAGAGTGAGTTGGACGATCACGACTTTGACTTCTGACAGAGCTGTTCGTCTCAGATTTACGAAGCAGTGATTGGTCAGGGGCATCATAGCCCTTTCTCGAAGGGGAGGAGCTTTGACTGTCTCGACATTGACTATTCAGGAAGTTGTTGGATTCACTTTTGCGCAGAGATGACTGGCTCGGGGCATCATAGCCTCTCCTAGAGGGAGAGTGGGTCGGACAATCACGACTTTGACTTCTGACAGAGCTGTTCGTCTCAGATTTACGAAGCAGTGATTGGCCAGGGGCATCATAGCCCTTTCTTGAAGGGGAGGAGCTTCGACTGTCTCGGCTTTGACTATTCAGGTATTTGCTGGATTCACTTTTGCGCAGAGATGACTGGCTCGGGGCATCATAGCCTCTCCTAGAGGGAGAGTGGGTCGGACGATCACGACTTTGACTTCTGACAGAACTGTTCGTCTCAGATTTACGAAGCAGTGATTGGCCAGGGGCATCATAGCCCTTTCTTGAAGGGGAGGAGCTTCGACTGTCTCGACTTTGACTATTCAGGTATTTGCTGGATTCACTTTTGCGCAGAGGTGACTGACTCGGGGCATCATAGCCTTTCCTAGAGGGAGAGGAGCTTCCACTGTCACGACCTCGACCATTTCCACAGCCGCTTGTCTCACTTTTGCGTAGCAGGGATTGACAAGGAGTGTCAAAGCCACGTCTAGAAGGGGAAGAGCTACCACTTTCATAGGCATGAGCATTTAAGTCATTCCTAGAATCTGATTTGACCAGAGATTGTCTTTCGGCATCATAACCCTCCCTAATGGGAGAGCCACATCTGCCGCCGTGTCGACTATGACCATTGAGAGTACTGTTTGTTTCAGATTTGCGAAGGAGGGACTGGCTGGTGGTATCGTAACTCCTCCTCGAAGGAGAAGAATTGCGACTTTCACAACCATTTATCGAGCTGTTCCCATCAGATTTGCGAAGCAGGGTTTGGCTGGAGGTGTCATAAGCCCTCCTCAAGGGAGGTGAGCTTCGGCTGTCACGGCCATTTAAGGAGTTACTTGTTTCAGATTTGCGGACCAGGGATTGTCTGGGGCTTTCGTAACCCCTCCTTGAAGGGGCGGAGCTTCGAGAGTCACATCCACGACCATTTAAGGAGCTGTCTGTCACGTTCTTGCGCAATGCACTTTTAAAATCTGCAACAGAGTTGGCCTGTGATATGGAACCAACTGAACTGGCCATCGATTTTACGTTTTTATTCAAGCTTCTAAAATCAACACCTCGTCTATAAGAGCTCTGGGGGGGACCTATAGAAGTCTGGTCCCGCCCCTGAGACCAGCCCTCAGAGTCTAAGCCCCACCTGTTGAGTGGGGTGGTACATTCACTTCGTTTGAATGGGGAGGTGCTTTGTGAGGGTGAGGAGGAGCGGGACAGCAAGGAGCCTTGTGTCGGTGAATTGAACATCCCAGACTCCTGATAGGAAAGGGAGTTTCTTATACTGTATGAGCTGTTGAAACCCCTCCGGTTAGTGGAGGCCAGGGATTCTGCAATCTTAAAAGGGGTGGGACTTGGGGAGCGAGGGCCCACCTGAGCCTCAACCTCGATGGTGAGGTCAAATAGGTCAGGAGGTTCAGGGATTTTCAGAGGCAGGTCTGGGTTTAGTATCTCTGGGTTTAACCTCTCTGAGGCCAGGCCCAGGTTAGGGTTCCTGAAGGGGATGGTAGCTTTGGGCTCAGGGCTCCGGTTGCTGTAGAGGGGGTGTCCCCTCTCTGAATGGCGGTAAACGGGAGGGGGGCTCTGATCCCTGAGAGAACGGGCTCCTCCTGCCCTCCCCAGAGAGAAGTAGCCACTTTCACGATTCCTTTCTTCTTTTAACCCTAAAAAAGAAAAACACTCCATCACATAGGAAGGATATTTTTTGACATGATATATTCTAAATGCTGTAAATATTGATATATTCCAAGGAGTTCTAAGGACATCCACAACGCAGTGCTACAAGACACTACCATACTACTAATAGCACTATCAATAGGTCCCACCTCAACTCATGACATTGAACACAGGTACCTGACAACATCATCACGTAAATAACACCTTTGGCTGTAATAGGATACATATGGTTAAGTGCAGTCCTCACCTGAGTGTCTGCCAATCCTGCCCCTGCTGTTGGCCTCCTCCATCCAGGCTTTGGGGTTGGTTCGGTGGGGTGGTGGGTCCAAGCGGGTCATGGTGAGATGGGTTGAGCGGTGCCAGAGAGGCAGGTAGTCGTCCTCTGCACTGACGGAGCCACTGAGATCAGCGTAGACACTCTGGTCCCGACAGCTGGAAGAGGAGATATTGATAGAATGGTGGCGAGAGGGAGAGAATGAGGGAGTGAGAAAGTATATATTGTCCCTCAGTATGAGACTCCTTGGACTACTTGGTTTACAAAGCATGCTCAATGAGTTTATTTTTTTAAAGTAATTTTTACCTAGTTCGTAAATTACATTTCCCCCCTGCAAAATACCTAAATATAAAGCCTAATCAAATGCCAGGTCTCCAGAGATATCTCAACACAAGTGCATAGAGTAAACAAACATTATTTTGTACTAAAAATGTATCCTTAGTGGAGCTTCTATCTCGGACACAAACTAGATCCAATAGATTCCGAAGAGAACCTGTCAGTGCTGTCGTTGTCGTCTCCGTCACAGATGTAGAGGTCACAGTCAGGGCTCAGGATGCATAAAGAGCTCTCCTCGTTACCCAACTGATCTCTGCTGACATCACAGTAGCTGCTCACCACTGACAGGCCATCAGATTCCTCCAGATAAGTCAACGAGAACACACAGACCAATCACAACATACGGCAAACACAAACACAACATCAGGTGACTTAATGTATTGAAGTGTAATACCATGTTAACTAACACTTTCTGCAATTATCAATAATTCTGGTTATAGGAAATTCAAATTGTCCATTTCACAAAAACAAATACCAGACACTGACAAATACTATTTGTACTATGAGAGAAAAACAAACACTAACAAGATAAGACAGTGAACAGCCATAGAAACTAAACAATTTGTTGGAACTTAACTCACTAGGCTTACAATGCATCATTCATTTACAGATACAAATTAACAACGAACACAGGTTTAACACAGGTTTGACACAGTCATCATTATCAAACCTGAACACAACACCTCCAAGTCTCTCTTTATAGATCCATTTCCATGTGGGGAAGTTCATGAATAGTGTCTCCCCTCTGTTCCTCCAGACCTCCCTCTCATACGCACACCTTCTGTCTTTCGCTCGATTAGAGTTAGACTGTTGTAACTCTACCTAGACTGTTGTAGCTCTACCTAGACTGTTGTAACTTCACCTAGACTGTTGTAACGTCACCTAGATTGTTGTAACTCTACCTAGACTGTTGTAACTTCACCTAGACTGTTGTAACTTCACCTAGACTGTTGTAGCTCTACCTAGACTGTTGTAACTCTACATAGACTGTTGCAACTTCACCTAGACTGTTGTAGCTCTACCTAGACTGTTGTAACTCTACATAGGCTGTTGTAGCTCTACCTAGACTGTTGTAGCTCTACCTAGACTGTTGTAGCTCTACCTAGACTGTTGTAGCTCTACCTAGACTGTTGTAACTCTACATAGACTGTTGTAGCTCTACCTAGACTGTTGTAACTCTAGCTAGACTGTTGTAACTCTACATAGACTGTTGTAGCTCTACCTAGACTGTTGTAGCTCTACATAGACTGTTGTAGCTCTACCTAGACTGTTGTAGCTCTACATAGACTGTTGTAGCTCTATCTAGACTGTGGTTCTCCTCATTGTTATTTCATAGCAGTTTTTTTTCTTGACATATACAACCCTTCTGGGTTGTCTTAAAATACATATTCTAATCTTCAGTTTGACTTGAATTAATGGCAATATCAACAACAACTGCTATGGTACTAGGTAGGTATACAAAAGGTATTGCAATGTAATACAGCAATGAAAAACAATGAGATAAGATCAGACTTCCACAAAATGTATATGCGGTCATTTGTGGCAATCAAAGGCAAAACAAGGAGAATGCTATGCTACCAATAAGGAGTCGTGGCCTCATAAATAAATGTGCCTTTGCAATGACATACTGTGTGTAGATGTGGGCCGGACGGTGCTTTCTGTAACCTGCCTTAATGTATAATGTTACCAGTGATTCCCAAAAGGGCAGTAAATGATCTGCCTTCATTAATTTGTAATGGGAGCATTCTCATCACCGCCCTCCTCATATATTTTTCCTTATTCATTACACTCAATACGCAACACAGGGTCATACCTCACCAACATCTGTTACTGAGCAATTTGTAGTCCATCTTCAGCACTTTTGAGTGTTACTGGTTAAATAGAGTAGCTTCCCTTTCCGAAACGATAAAGGCTTATCTATAGTCTGCTAGTCAGAGTTTAAGTAGACTCAAAGTCAACATTACCACTCAGCCATCTCCCTTACTTCCTCTCGTGTATTGATCCATGACTGTCTGACCTCAATGTCTATTTGACCCTTTCTCTGACCCCGTATCTTACCTTGCACCTATATCTGTATAGGACCAGATAATACTATCACTCACCACTCCTCTAATACCCTCTCCCTCTCCCTTTGTCTTGAGTTCCTCACCTTGGCACTGGTGTCCCTCTCCACTGCCTGTGGTGCTGGTAGTAGTGTTGGTGGAGGTCCAGTGCCTTGTCCTGGCTCCTTCTCCGCTGTGAGGCTCAGCTGTGGTGTTTCGGCTGTACCCGTGCCTGTACTCGTGCCCGAGTGCAGGTGCTTCTGGCGCAGACAGTCGTGGCAGCGGGAGGAGTCGAAGATGTTGGGCTGGAACTTGGGACAGATATGGTCATCGCCGGAGAGGGGCATGGCGCGTCCGGAGGTGCCAGTCGCTCACTCATCACACACCTCGGAGAACACTGAGGAACAACACAGGCTGTAAAGGCAGAGTAAAACCAAACACAGTATTTAATGAGCCTAAAACACCACAAAGTAGAAAAAGTGGTTGTAGTAAAACAGTAGTACTTAAGGAAAAATATTGGATTTCAAAATAATTTACAGTAGTCCATAAAGTGAAAAGAACTGCTAAAAACCTTTCAACATATATGAAACGTACACAGTGTAAGACATTGATGGAACATTATTACAGCGTAGTTGTAGTATATTTAGATTTCAGAATGTGTATTATTTTCCATTTAATTATTCTCTCCTACATTTGAGAGGAAGAGGTTTCCAACAATACCTGACAGAAGAGTCCTCAGACGTCAGTTAAACTGAGAATATGCCATTCAGAGAAAGAGAATATACTGTCCATCAGACCCCAGGCACATGCCTCTTCCCCTGCTTACAATCCCCCTGAGGCTCCCACTCTTACATGGATCCGATTGGCTGTTCTGACAATGGATGAAACTGATGCAATTCTGACTGCCATGTTGGCTCTGCTTAACATTCCAGAGAACCTATCAGTCTGACAGTCCTAGAACCATTATGGAGTCAGTTGCATGACAGTTACTCTATTGAGGGTTGTATTAGATATCATGGGCTTTAGAAAGCAAAATGAAATGCTTGTGACAGATGGCACGCGTTAGCTCAGGTAGTGTAAATAAATAATCCCTGCTAAGGTATGAGATTAGCATACATTAAGATCCTTGATTATACATATCTTGAAATAAATCAAACAAATTAGAGCATGGGGTACTATGTCTAGAAATAAACACGTGAAGATCTATTCTCTGATGCTCTGAAAAGGATGTTGACTGAGGAGTCAGGTTTCCTATCAAACAATAGGCTATTGAACTAGGGGGATTCACAGACTATTGGTTTATACAAGGATATAAAAGTTACAAAAATATTAAAGCAAGTGATTCGTATAAATTCTTTTCTTTTAATCAAACTTTTGAGCATATACACATTGTGTGAAATACAACATTACCAAAACAGTTAGCATATAAACACAAATGTAAAAAGGAGAGAGCATAACAAAGGAGAAGACTGTGTCCAATTGGTGAAAACAAGACAGTGTTTGAAAGGGCCGCTCTGGACCGAGCAGACATTGGCTTTCAATGACTATATGCACTTTGTGTATTGGTGATTTTGTTTGCTCCGTAGAATTTCCCAACTGCTACCATAGAAACTCTAAATGTCCATCATGGCTGCATAGGATCCTGATCAAACAAAAAGGCCAGACAGACCCTCACACTGCAAATCTATATTTTCACAACTCTCAGTCCTTGTGATGTACCCTCTTCCCAGTCAGTCTGCGTCTTTGCTTTTTGCTTGTCCTTCCAACTCTGTTCTTCTCAATTCTGCCCTTCTTGTCTGTGGCACCTGGCTTCTTGTCCGTGGGCCGGCCTCGTCCTTTGCCTTCCTGCTTCCCTTTCCTGCTTCCCTTCCGCTGCGTCTGGTGAGCGTGGAGCGAGGCGTTCAGTGAGCAGATTCTGCAGAGGGAGAAGGGGGGATAATAACGTGTCAATGCAGTGCTCATATTGTTATAAAGGCATCATATTAGACTAAATTAGCTGTCAGAACTTAATACAGAATGAGAATAGAACAGGAATTGAAGGCTGATTACTATTCATTAGCAGGGTGTATAACAGTTGTTGAGGAATAATGCAATATGCATAAATTATTACCAATTTTTTTAATCCTCCAGTGAATATCACCATTATCAAGAACACATAAATGTTATAGACACATCAAATTACACATCTTCAAGATATGAAGCCACAAATTGTGCATTCAAATCTGTAAAATATTATTGACAGGGAAAGAGTATAAGTGTTTTTCACTAAATGTGAGTGAGGATGAACACAAAATACTTTTTATTGAGGATGGGATTTCCAGATTTCTTTGGCATAGCGCTCATTTTCTCCTGCTCCTGCTCCTCCTCCTCCTCACCGTCCTCAGTAACCTTCAAAAGAAAATAGACAGTTTGAATACCTTTCAGAGAAACAATTTAAAAACATAAGAACATGGGACGTGGAAATCAGCAACAAATGCTTGTACCTGATTGGTTGCTGCCACAAAGAGGCTGGCCCCTGTGAGGTCAAGGTCACTGATGGTTGTTACGGTAACAGTGTGGTTAGGGTGATCGTACTGTACAGACTCGGTTGTGCCCGTTATCACATCCTCCAATTCATCTTCTTCATCATCCTCATCTATGGAGAGTTAACCATAACAATAAGAGTAAGTAAGCAGATGAAATGGAGTCACACTACGTGTTTACTTCTGGTTAAACCTGAGAACGCAGACACGGGCAAGTGAAGGAAGCCAACGACATTCTGTCAAGCCTAGCTGACATGTTTAATTATTTCACTCAAACTCACCGAGAGCCTCTTTTCTTTCCTGCAGCAACTTCAAATACTCCTTGTGTCTCTGGAATAAAATAGTAAATGTGATTAGTGCCCCCTTCTGTCCTCATTGTTGGTATTCCCTTCATCTAAACCTCTACTAAAGTGACAACAGTTTTACACACCATGTCTATTTAATTAACACTCTGGTTTTAATCATGCACTTTCTTTCAGCCAGTGTTTACCTCTTCTTTGACTCTCTTCTGTTCCTCCTTTATCTTGGACTGGATTTCCACCACTGCTGCTTTCCTCCTCTCCACCTTTCTCTTGTGGAATCCCGTCAGATACTCCCTGCAGGAGATGAGATCAAATAGATGAGTATATTCAATGAAAAGTCACTTTATTGCATTCACCAATACTTAACTACTGATAGGATTAATGAGAACTTGGCTAAACAAATTAGAGGTCCACTAAACATGTTTCTCAGACTGAGGCACGATGTGGCTTTATGATTCTCTATCAACGATGAAGTAATTTCATACAAGCTGAAGAAGAGGGGGGGGGACAGAGACAAATTGAAATGCGTCCAGAGGAAGCTGAAGTTGCGGATTGCTGAGGGGAAGTGAGGGTATAAGGAGAAGATGGAGGACAAGCTGAGGCAGAGCCAGGTGAGAGAGGTGTGGAAGGGTATGAGAAGTATCACTGGCTTCAAAAAGTCAAACAGTGGGCAGACGGAGGGGACCCAGGACAGAGCCAATGAGCTGAACCAATTTTTTTAACAGGTTCGATACTGTCCCTGTCCACCTCCCCTCCAGCTCCCCAGGCCACACACCCGCACGGCTGCCCCACCCCCCCTTTGCGCACAACACCTCCGTTGACACAATTAGCGAGCCCCTCTCCACCTCCTCCCCCGTTCCCTCTGGACTGATCTGCAACACCGACCTTCCCCCCCACCTCTGGACTGATCCTCAACACCCCCCTTCCCCCCACCTGGGCTGGCTTTCACCACCAACCAAGTGAAGAGAGAGCTGGAGAGACTACATCAGTGGAAAGATGCAGGGGATGGATGTGGAAATGGTTGGTTTATACAAGTTCCTGGGAGTCCATATGGACAACAGGCTGGAATGGGCTGGTAACACCGGGGCCCTGTACAAAAAGGGCCAGAGCTGACTCTACTTTCTGAGGAGGCTTAGGTCCTACTTTCTACCAGTCTGTGGTGTTACCAGTGTTGTGCTGGGGCGCCAACATAAAGGCCGGTGATGCTTCTCGGGTAAATAAGCTGATCAGGAAGGCTAGCTCTGTCCTGGGGATGAGCCTTGACACTGTAGAGGAGAGAAGGATCCTGGCCAAACTGCTGGCCATCATGGACAACGTCACCCTCCCTATGCATGCCATGGTTATGATGCAGAGGAGCACCTTCAGTCACAGACTGATCCCACCACGGTGTGCCAGAGAGCGCTACAGGAGGTCCTTCCTGCCGGCGGCTATTAGACTATTTAATGCCTCAACGGGGTGCCGTGCCGTCGGCAACATAGATCTGGAACTGTTGGGGTGCTAGGACCTAGTTTAACAATTAGGCATCCATCCGTGAGTAACTCTTGTCCGTAATCACTCATTCACTCAGGACTTATTTATTCAGCACTCATTCATTCAGGACTGTATATACATATTCATGTACAGTTGTTATATCACATCACGTGCAATATTGTAAGTAATTCTTGGACTGAACTTACAAAGTCATTCACTCAGGACTGCATATTAGTATCCTGTCAGTTGTATCTTTTTTCATTGCTTTTAGTATATCAAATGTGCAATACGTGCATTTATCTGTAATTAAACCCTGCGCACTAAGGACTGTATTTTAAGGGAATTGTTATTATTGCCCTAAATTATATCATACGCACATTTAGCTATTTAAGTATCTCTTCCTGTAATTTACCTGTACAGTTAATGTAACCAAATATTAACTTAATGTTCATTTAACCAGAATGTATATTGAGTAAACTATTATTACCCTCACTTAAATCATACACACATTTAGCTATTTAAGTATTTCTCTGCCATTGACCTGTATAGTATAGTTAACCATGCAAATATTCCTTATTTATATCAACTTGCAAACTTTTTCACCTAACACTGTAACAATGTATAGTGTACATATTCAGCCATTCGCCCATACTATGCAATGCCTTTTTATAGCTTTTTGCACTCCAGACTTGTATTTTTATACTTTTTCAGTCTGCACTGTGTATCATGTATCGGTCTTTAGTGTATTTTCGTTCTGGTATTTTGCACCTGCCCTGTGTTTTTTCGTAGCTGCTTTACGAAGTACCTCCCTATTCTCTATAGTTAGCTAACGGTTGCTTGCTATGTGTTGAGGGACTCGTGTGCTGTTAATAATGTGCCAAACTCACTGTCTCTCGTTATCGTTGAACATGACCACACACTTCTCTCTTTTCTTAGATCCAGGTTTAAATTTCTCATGTTTCCCTTTTTCCTTTTTGTTCCAGTTCTTCATGTTTTTCATTTTGAGAACACGTGAGTTTGTTTTTCAGCTGGCTTTTTGCTTCAGAGCTTCCTGCTTTGTGTGTGCATCATACAATGTGTTCCGACTGGGACAAACTCCCAAGCACGTTGGTTCTTTGCAATTGTGGCCACTCTCAAACCAATGACCAGTTCATGAAGAGTAATGGAAAATTGAAATGAATGTTAGTTATTCAGAATTCTGATGCAAGTTAAATAACATTGCCGTGCCTACATTAAACATTGATAAGTTTAAGACTTTAAGAATATTTCCAACATATTTGATTTATGGACAATCTGTTGAAAATACACAATGCAGTTGGCTGCTATCCAAAATTGAGCACTGTTGAAACCAAAGCCCATGAAGATGGTATAATCTGTTTGGTGGAGATCTCAGAGCAGTGTGATCAACCCAAATTTGATAATGTAGGTAGGTGTGCAAGTTTCAAATATAGACCATGTTCTACACTGAACATAAAACTGGATAGTCAAATACTGGGAGCCATAGTCTCCTGGGACATTCCTATGGATTAATACAGAACGACAGCGAGTCTGGAGACACAATAGTTCTTTCTACCGTGGGGAGTGGAGGTAAGACACCACTATTCAGTCCAAGTCAAAGAAAATATTTCAGGGTGGGGAGGTGGAGACAGAAAAGGAGGGCACATACATCATGAGCTCAACAATAAGTCCAAGGACGGAGAAAGAGAGAGCCAATGGGCAGAGAGAAGGAACCAGCAAGAAGCCAAGACAGCAGGCATAGAGACCAGTATAGTAAAGTGTGGGTGGTGTTGCACTGGTACTGCACAGTACCAGTGCAGTTTTGTTGACCAGCCCAGTCGCTAGTTCCAGTGAAACACATAAGGATCAAGATGTGTGTGAGCATAATGCAGAACACTAACATTGCTTTAACAGTGTTCTGTCTAAAAACATCTTGTTTTGGCAACATAATTTTTACAGTAGTATCCCTACTGCTTGGCATTTATAGCTATTTCAATTAAAAAACACACACACACACACACACACACACACACACACACGGTGTCCACGGTAATCTTTTATTAAAAAACAAAATCATACATAGAAATCCAGTAAACAATACATAGAGGGGAAAACATTAGATGAGACATTTTGTAACAAATCGTAGTAGTTCCATTCACTGCAGACGGTTGGTTGTGTACTTACTAGCCCGCACTAACCAGTCTGATGAATTTGATCTGAAGTAACGGCGCACATACAAGGGACATGGTTGGGTAAATTGACATCATACACCTTCTGGCTGGATTAAACTGGAAGACATACAGTAGGTCTTTCTCATATTAGGGTAAAGTGTATAAACACATTTCTGTGCATTAGAGTCCATGTCAAAAACACTACAAAGTGCCAAATAATGATGTCCTCTAAACTGCCATACTAATTACTTGGACAACAGTACTTTCTGCATAAAATATTAGGATAACACCTTTAAAAAAGTCACTCCTTCACACTCCAACAGTTTATATCCCTAGGTTGCCTTGACAATATAAAACAATAAGGAAACAAGAAAACTGAGCATTTATAATAATATTACAGAAAAAATCTGAACACATAGAAGGGAATGACAAAAGTGAGAAAGTCTAGCCAACAGACAATACAATTAAAAGCAATTGGACTGAGATTCCACAATGATAGCGCTGACATTGAAAACATAACAAAATAATTTTTAAACTACATCAAGGCAGTTAGGCTCGAGAGCTTCCCAATCCCACCATCTACAGACTACGCTTCCAAGGAACTCCTCTTCACCAATAGATCACTGTGGCCTAAACTGTTAAGGCTCCCTGTGACCACTTAAATTAATAGATAGGTCAGAATCAACCTTACTAGTGACAGCGACCGAAAAGTTTGGTCAACAACAGTCGACTCACTCCGGCCCCTGGCTGGTGCCCATTACACAAACCATTTCATCTTCATAGAGAGTTGATGGTACCTTCTTTCTACCCATTAGTTTCCCCTCTCGTATAGGTATCTGCTTTACTCTATTCAAGACTGCTGTCTCTACATGGCTACAGAATGTACAATCTATTTACAATCACGACTGTGATACTGTGTATGTGACTGAATGTGTGTGTATCCTGTATAAAGAAATGGCCTTTGATTTTTCCATTTAAGGCGACTCTCCAATCCATTAACCTTTGAAAAAACGAATGCTACTTTATATACAGTGCTGGGGCCATTAATATTGCACTGTGGAGTCCAAATAAAACTACTCTAGGCAACTGTACGACTACTGTCAACTGTCGTCATGCCAACTGGTGGGGTACTATATTACGCTAGAGTACACTGGCATTGTACAGTCAATGAGGTAGATATAAATAGATACTACTCTGCACTGTACTGTGAGAAGCAAGTTATTTTGCATTGTACAGTACAGGCTAGAGGGTGACTACCAAGCTAGAATGCACTGAAGCCATTGTAGGTCTCCTTGTGTTTAACTATTATCAAAAACACATACATTTTAAAATGTATCATTGTGAAGCTTGGACATACGTGCCATTTTAGCATGTAGCATCTATAACTCGTAGACTGCCAGTTCATGTGCTGCCCGTCATATACCTGTGACCTTACAGCTCCGTATTAAAGCTTTGGACACGACGAGCACGACCTCACGTGGATGAAGGTTCATTCAACATGCATGCTTATTTAAAAAAAATGGGGCACAATTAAAAATAACTGTTGGCTAATTAGACAAGCAAAGAGAGAGACTGGATTGTATGTGGATGAAAGGCAGCCATTTTGGTCCCTTTTCCCTTTGGACCCTATAAGCAGATACCCTCTACGCTAACCAGTGTTAGTGTTAGCATTGTGCAGTGGTCCAGTGTATGAGCCGCATTATATCCAATTTCGTTCTGTGTGGATATGGTGGGGTGTGACAGTCAATATGCCAGAATGTTAACAGTAGTCAATGTTCAGGCTGGCATTGTGAAGATTAAAGGTCCCTTTTGGTGTCTCTCCAGTACAGTGATTGGTCCATGATTTACGACTTGTTTGCGTAGTTGACTATTAGATGCTGTGTGGAAATGGCTGACTAGTAATTTATCAGTGCTATGTGTGTAGGGCTAGGTGACTATTCTGGGATCTGTATGAGTGGGCTAATTTCTAATGTGATGGAGAATAACTCATCACTGACCACTGATCCAGACTGAGTGAGTAGATCACCAGCCAGCGTTACGGTGTGTGGGTCTAACTGATCGGAGATCTGTGTGAGGGGGGAATCATCAGGAGGCAGCGATGGTGGTGCCCCCGCTGAGGCGGAGCAGAATCTGCTGGCAGTCCTGTAGGGAGCGGCGGTCGCCCACTCGCTCAAGGGTGCGCTTGGCCTCGGCCAGCAGGCGGGCGCGGTGCCCTGGTGGCGTCAGCAGGGGTAAGGGTAGGTGGCGGCACGCCAGAAGGATGGCATGAGCCCTTTCACGCTCACCCAGAACACAGTCACCCTCTGTTGGAGGGCAGAGGAGGAGAGGGAAAAGTAAGAGATAAGATTAGTAAATCTGTTGAAGGGTGGAAAGCAAAAACACAATGGTGATAATAATGGTATCACTCATGATAATAATGGTATCACTCATGATAATAATGGTATCACTCATGATAATAATGGTATCACTCATGATAATAATGGTATCACTCATGATAATAATTGAAGTGCGTGTCCTTGCCCGTGGTGTATCCAGGGTTGTTGGTCCTGCGTCGGAGGCTGTGCTCCAGTAGCTGGTGTGTGCGTGTGGGACTGGCTCCAGCCATCAGCCTCACTGTGGTCTCATGCAGGAACACCTGGGGGAGGGCAAGAACGGGGACGCACGCACATTATTACGCCACAGACAGCCATGAATAATCCACGAACAAGCCGTCTGGTATGAAGCCCTACTTACCTTGTGTTGTGCCTGTCTGTAGCATTGGCCCAGCCTTCGCAACGAACTCAGGTCCCGCTGGAATCCAGCCAATTGGGAGCCAGGGGCGGGGCCTGGCTCCCCATTGCTGCTGCTTCCTCTTTGCCATAGGCTGGTCCTGAGGGTCAGCAAGAGGTCACAGACCAGGAGCTCCACCCCCTTGGTATAGGAAAGACAACAGTAAGGCAGACATAAAAATCTATGGAAGCATGTAATAAATGACTACACAGAGTTCTGGAGACTAATAGAGATATATGGGACAGTACATGCACCGTCAGGAGTGTCTTGTCCTGGATATGGTGTGGTATGTTGCAGGTGCCTGCAGATTCGGGAGGCCTCTGTACTGCACTGCAGACACATTGCACTGGGGGATCATGCAATGCAACTACAATGCACCACAGCCACCCCCTACCACCCACACACACACACACACTCATAGCCTCTATTATACCAAGCTAGTGTCAGCTTGTGCCTGTGCTTTAGTGAGTCAAACGAGCACCCATGCATCTGTCAGTGTGCAGTATATGTTTGTTCATGGCGTGAGGGATCAAAGGTCACCGTGAATCAACCAAACTACATTAACCTTTACTGCATTAACAGTTGAAGTCGGAAGTTTACATACACCTTAGGCAAATACATTTGAACTCAGTTTTTCACAATTCTTGACATTTAATCCTAGTAAAAAAAAAAAAGTCCACTTTATTTTAAGAATATGAAATGTCAGAATAATAGTAGAGAGAATTATTTACTTCAGTTCTTTCATCACATTCCCAGTGAGTCAGAAGTTTACATACACTCAATTAGTACTTGGTAGCATTGCCTTTAAATTGTTTAATTTGGGTCAAATGTTTCAGGTAGCCTTCCACAAACTTCCCACAATAAGTTGGGTGAATTTTGGCCCATTCCTCCTGACAGAACTGGTGTAACTGAGTCAGGTTTGTAGGCACACGCTTTTTCAGTTATGCCCACGCATTTTCTATAGGATTGAGGTCAAGGCTTTGTGATGGCCACTCCAATACCTTGGCTTTGTTGTCCTTAAGCCATTTTGCCACAACTTTGGAAGTATGCTTGGGGTAATTGTCCATTTGGAAGACCCATTTGCGACCAAGCTTTAACTTCCTGACTGATGTCTTGAGATGTTGCTTCAATATATCCACATAATTTTCCTTCCTCATGATGCCATCTATTTTGTGAAGTGCACCAGTCCCTCCTGCAGCAAAGCACCCCCACAACATGATGCTGCCACCCCCGTGCTTCACGGTTGGGATGGTGTTCTTCGGCTTGCAAGCCTCCCCCTTTTCCTCCAAACATAACGATGGTCATTATGGCCAAACAGTTCTATTTTTGTTTCATCAGACCAGAAGACATTTCTCCAAAAAGTACAAACTTTGTCCCCATGTGCAGTTGCAAACCGTAGTCTGGCTTTTTTATGTCGGTTTTGGAGCAGTGGCTTCTTCCTTGCTGAGCTGCCTTTCAGGTTATGTCGATATAGGACTTGTTTTACTGTGGATATAGATACTTTGGTACCCGTTTCCTCCAGCATCTTCACAAGGTCCTTTGCTGTTGTTCTGGGATTGATTTGCACTTTTCGCACAAAAGCATGTTCATCTCTAGGAGACAGAACGCGTCTCCTTCCTGAGCGGTATGACGGCTGCGTGGTCCCATGGTGTTTATACTTGCGTACTATTGTTTGTACAGATGAACTTGGTACCTTCAGGCGTTTGGAAAATGCTCCCAGGGATGAACCAGACTTGTGAAGGTCTACAATTTATTTTCTGAAGTATTGGCTGATTTCTTTTGATTTTACCATGATGTCGAGCAAAGAGGCACTGAGTTTGAAGGTAAGCCTTGAAATACATCCACAGGTACACCTCCAATTGACTCAAATTATGTCAATTAGCCTATCAGACAATTTTCTGGAATTTTCCAAGCTGTTTAAAGGCACAGTCAACTTAGTGTATGTCAACTTCTGACCCACTGGAATTGTGATATAGTGAATTATCAGTGAAATAATCTGTCTGTAAACAATTACTTGTGTCATGCACAAAGTAGATGTCCTAACCGACTTGCCAAAACTATAGTTTAACATGAAATCTGTGGAGTGGTTGAAAAATGAGTTTTAATGACTTCAACCTAAGTGTATGTAAACTTCCAACTTCAACTGTATATGTGATTTACACACACACACACACACACACACACACACACACACACACACACACACACAAAGGTTAGAATTGGTTCAAATAGAAAATCACATATATTGACTTGCATCCTAAACAACCATATTTTGGGAGAGTACCTTGTTGAGCAAGTTGCCGGACTGGGCGGACAGGGGAACAGAGATGCTGGTGCGCAGGTAGCCGCTGGCCCTGTCACAGTGAGACAGACAGGCCACCGCCCCCTCTCCCTTCAGAGGAGACAGGCTCATCTGCACCGCCTTACACAGCAGCAGCACAGCCTTGGGCAACGGGTGACTGCAGGACGACAGGGTCAACAACAGAGGGTTATGGCAATGCTTCTAATGTCATTTGCACACACATCACTGGCACCATGCGCCAAAACACTTCCAGGACTACTTGAAACAGTGCCTGAGGAATGCCTGCAGCATCATCAAGGACCACACAACCCAGCCACGAGCTGTTCACTCCCTTACCGTCAGGCAGACGATATCGGAGCACGAGGTCTGATACCAACAGGCTTAGAGACAGTTTCTATCTACAAGACATTAGACTGTTGAACACTTGAACTGGACTGACCACCTGCTCTGCTTCTCCACACCTGAGCACACACGCACTCAAAACACACACACACACACACTCAAATTCTACAGACACATTACAATTGCTGCTACCAGACTCTTATTATGATTACTAATTACTGCACAATTTAAAACACTTGCCCACCAATCCCCCAAAAACACTATAAATTGTATTATTTATAATTTATTTATTTATTTATTCTATTCTACGGAGATATTTACTTTATGTTCGTATTCTTATCTTTTATCATTTCTTACCGTTGTTGAATTGTCCAGAAGGAACCTGCAAGTAAACATTTCGTTGGATTGTATCTCGAACAGACGACTAAAAAAAAAAACACAAGCACACAACACAAAGTATACTGACTCGAGGGTATGGAGAGCTCTGGGCATGCGCTCTGCCTCTGCCAGCAGTGACCTCACAGCAACATCATCCCCTTGCAGCCAATGGAGAGCAGCCTTTAGGACCAACGCCCACCAGCGACTCACTGGGTCTGCCACTAAGCAGAGAAGAGATTAAAATGACAAGATTATAGACTTCCTATGGGGAGGATGTCGCACTTAAAGACAAAAGAGTGAAAACGTGCAACAAAATCAACTGTGGCATCAAGAGGTCTAGCAAAAAAGGTCACGTTAAATTGAATAAGTAAATTATGTTAATAATAAACTCTTTATCTTTAGTGTTCAAGATACATATGAGGGGAAAAAAAGCTATACACATTCACAGCATCAGGTCATCTCGTAGGAAACAAAGATAAGAGAAATCTGACCCACACAGTGCATGGTGTGGTTCTCACTGACGTGTGCATTCCAGTACCTGACATGGTGGTGTGATTAGGCAGGGCTGGGAAGGGAGGAGAGGGACACTCCTCTGTGCAGCTGTTCAACAGCTGGAGAAACTCTGAGGCACTGGAGAACTCCCTGAGAGAGAGAGAGAGAGAGACAGTTAGTAGATAAGTAAACAAAGAAAAGTAAACCATTTGCATAGGTAAACAGGACAGTGACTGGGCACTGTGAGGACCCTGGCCTTACCCAGAGTCGTTCCTGGGCTTGCCTGCCTCTGTGTCAGTGTGAGGCTGGATGAGGGAGTGCACAGCTCTCTCCAGCAGCTTCTCACAGAAACAACGATGCAGCTGGGCGATGGGGTCAGCTAGAGGGAAAGAAAGAGGGAAAGAAAGATATTAATTTGTTACGAGGGCATTTTTGTATACACTATTAGCTCTTCCTTCAACTTTATTGTTCATACCTGGGTCTCTCTGGGAAGTGTACACGCCCTCTCTGCTCTCAGACTTCACAGACCAATCGCAGCTCAGGAAGAACTGCCTGCCCAAAGGGGTGAAGAGCCAGTGCAGACAGTCAGGGATGGGCTTGGAGTCTGATTGGCTGGCCACACCCTCAGCACAGCTCAACAGGTAACCCTGGGACACAGACATGTGGAGAAAGATGACAGTGAGTGGATAGTATCAGAGATATAATTACCATAGCAGTAACGGAGGGATGTGGAGGGTTAGTAATGGAGGAGGAGAGGATGGAGGGATGCCCTGAGACACTCACAGACAGGCAGGAGAGGTGGTGGCCCAGTACAGTGCGCAGAGCTGTTGCCGCGGTGACATAAATCTGGGCCTGCTGGTCGGGGGACATCTTGCTCTGGGCGCTCTCACTGAGGTTGACGGCACTCATCGACAGAGACAGAGCCCACAGGCCACTGCGCTGGGGAAGCTTCCCTACACCCAGAGAGAGAGAAGTTACAGACATCAGAGGACAGGGTACTATTGTGTTGTTATCATGTTTACAATGACTAATGATACTGATCTAGGCTCAATATTCTTGACTATTTAGTGTAGTCACCTGTGAGCTGCAGCTGGCTCAGTCTATGGTAGACCAGAGCTGCGTCCCGGGAGCTGGTCTTGGACTCCTCCCCCTTGTGCTTCCCACCAACCTGGCGAACCAGCCAGCCCAGAGGGGTGGGGTGATGCAGACAGTAGCGAATCAGGTTCCAGGAGAGGGAGAAGAGGAGGTCCCAACCAGTGGTGGGCAGGGCTCTGGTCAAGACTGACAGGCAGGTTTTCAGACTGGCCATGGCTGCTGTATAGTCACCCTGTAGGAGAAGAGAAGACTGATGAAACTTGACATTCATGTACCTATAGAACCAGAGAGATGGTATTACCCAATCAGGGCACCAGTTTAAGAGACACTCAAACACAAGTACAGAGGAAAACAATAAGTCAGGGAGATAAAGGGATGTGGACTCACTCTGTTGAGATGTAGGTCTGCTTGTTTACGGTGCCTCCAGAAGGAGACTGATTTGGGTGAGTGGAGCAAGGTGACAGGCTCCCAGAGGTAGAGGACCCTAACACAGCCCCACACCGCCCCAACACCACTCAACAACCACACCGTCAACCATGGCAACAGGCA
Organism: Thymallus thymallus; assembly: GCA_023634145.1. Lineage (NCBI taxonomy): Eukaryota > Metazoa > Chordata > Actinopteri > Salmoniformes > Salmonidae > Thymallus > Thymallus thymallus. The sequence continues at coordinate 27,474,670 of CM042398.1, read as the reverse complement.
CCAAAGCCAGGTCGCTGTGGGAAAGAGAGGGGGAGGAGTCAGTATAAGTTACATATACTCCAATACGTCCTCAAAACAACTCACAACTCTTACTGGGAACTACTACTGTTAAGAAAAATAATGACTGACTATAATAGCCTGCCTTGAATGTATACATGCAATAGACTTGTATGGTCAGTGTAAGGGTCAATTAAGGGGCTGACCGAAGTTCTGGGTCTGGCTGGGTAATGAGAATAGTTTCCTGGAGGCGCTGTGTGCAGAGGTCAAGCCAGAGCTTCCCTGGGCCTCGGATCCCAGGAGAGAGGGCAGGGGGTTGAGGGAGAGGCAGAAGAAGGTGAGGGCGCAGAGGAGGAGACGAGAGCGATCCATCACTCCCACGAAAGAGGGTGAGCCAGGCTCACTCTTCACCTGAGAGAGGAGAGGAGAGGAGAGGAGAGGAGAGGAGAGGAGAGGAGAGGAGAGGAGAGGAGAGGAGAGTTCCACTACTATGTAAGTGTTCAACCTTAGCAACATTCAATTCAAACCATTTCCACACAACAACAAAAAAAAAAGTCACACTTCCTGGACTATAATCACGATCACTGTACCTGCTCATGGTCCAGTAATGGGCTGCCAGGCTCTGAGTCGATGCAGTACGGAGAGAACTCATGAGGAGATCCTGAACCAGACTCTGAGGCTGGAGGTGACATCATCAGCATCTCTGGTTTCATCTCCACATCGTCAGACAGCACCACAGACTCTGACAGGGAGAAAGTGGGAGAGAGCCCAATGTGTTACGGCCCGTTCATGAACTGAAGACCTAAATATCAACACACAGTTGTGACGGATTAACCAGTAACAAATGGGGGACTTGCTGTTCTTGCTGTTCATCTTGAGGGCCAGGTTCTCCTGCCGTAGTTTGTGGTTGACCTGCTGCAGGTATTTGATGTAGTCGATGGCTTTCCTCAGCACTCCTGACTTGTGCATCTGCATACAAACACATGAGCAATGTGTCAGCGTACATTTGGTGAGAATGCCCTATAAACGGACTTCTACGGACTTCCATGCACTCTAGGAAATACCAAAAGTCTTTGTTTTATCATGTAGCCTAATTAAGTTTGACACCTGTGAAACATTCAAATTGTTCTAGCATGCTCCTCTCTCTAACTTTCTATCCAACTTGGACCACAAAATAAAACTAAACCCACTGTTCCTTTAAAAAAGGTCAAATAGTCCATATTGGATTATTGAATCACTTGGGTTTTCCTGACCTTGGCGTCACCGCCCATGACCAGGTCCCTCAGCTCCAGGATCTTGTCATTGATGGAGGAGCGGTACCTCTTCTCGATGATGTTGTGGGTGGTCCTCCTCTCCCCCTCCTTCATCACCCCCCCTGGACCCATCACCATCCCCATCCCCTGGTCCATCAGCTGCCTGTTCCCACCTACACAGTGGGAGGTGCCTGATGACAGCTGTTTGATGGGAAGCTTGTCTCCGCCCCCCATCATGACAGGCACGGTGGTCAGGATGTTACTGCCCATCAGAGTCTGTGCGGGAAGAGTTGAGGTAAAAGTCAGTGATGACATATAGTATGAAACAGCTAAGATACTAAGATACTAAGATGGACCGAGATCAATGGAAAATCTCTTCTCATCTTATCTCCATCTAAAGTGCTTTTCAGTCCAAGCTTAGGTTTAATCTGGGTCTTTGTGACCATCCCCATCAGACACTGAACAGAGAGAATAGAGAGAGAGAGAGTGATGCAGTTAGATAGTATAGAGACCTACTGGTACCTGTAAAGTCTGTGTCTGGATAGGATGGGTCAAGGTGGTGATCCCAGGGTTCTGCATGGTGGACAGAACCTGTGTCCCATCAGGCTTCAGGGTAGTCAGAACCAGATTCTCTGTCTTCAGAATCTGAGGCTGGTGGACCAGAAGCTGAGAGAGACCAGGGACACTGGATCAGTTACAACCAGTGATGCCGTGCACAACACAAGGTCTATGGTTACAACATGAGTGTTGAGTGCTAGGATCTGCACGTATTTAGAGAGATTTTGATCAAAGATTGGACGGAGCTAGTTTTGATTAGGGACTCAAACAACAGAATGTATGAAGCTTGACACTCACGGGTACCTGTTGAACCTGCTGTTGCATGGTGTGGACTGTAGGTGCTGTGGAGAGAGTCTGGATGGTCTGGCCCGTCTGCAGTAGTCTCTGGTGCTGGATGGTCATGGGTTGAACCTGTGGTGATGTCATTATGCTCTGCATCTGCGGTTGGAGGACTGTGGAAAAAAAGAGAGGTATGGATACATTGTCAAAGAGCACCGATAAACATCTATACTAATTTGAAGTGCATTTTTAATAATGCACTTCAATATTTTCTATTAAAAAATAAAATAAAGTTGCTCCTAACCTTGGAAGCTTGTCGTGGGACTCTGGTGGCAGATGACAGGGTTCTGGATGAAGCGGGACTGGCCACCGTTGGAAGTGATCATCACCGTCTGGGCCTGGGTCTGGATGGGCAGAGCCTGGTTGTGGGTCTGGACCAGAGTGTGCACAGGGAAGCTATGCGTCTGCATGGGGATGCTCTGGGTGTGGACCTGGATGGTGGGTTGCTGCTGGGGCTGGGGCTGAGGCTGAATGGCCTGCATCTGGGGCCGGGGCTGGAGCAGGGGAGGGGTGCGGATCTGATGCTGCCCTGAAGAGAACGTCTGGACTGGTGTCTGTGGTGGGGTGAGGGGCAGGGACAGGGGGGCCAGTGTTTGGGTGGGGGTGAGGTTGCTGTTCTGGTAAACTGTGGTAGTAGTCTGGGGTGTCTGTGGGGCTTGAGGGGCCGGGCGTGGGGTGGCCCCTGCAACGTTCCGTAGGGAGCCCGCCGAGGCCATCTGGTCCTCAAAGAGGTCGGGAAAGTCCCCCACCTGGTTGCTGACGAACTGGAGCATCTCTGAGGAGACAGAAGAATTCAAGGGGTTCATGAGCCTTTGGTTGTGGGGGAGCTAAAATGCATTTGAGTCATAAAATCATGTGCAATGGCAATTGATTGAATAGACACCAATTTTGACTTTACAGTTAGCATATAATTGTCATATTAGACATAATCCATTGGTTAATATGGCCATCTAATGAGGCAGGGCTACATTGCTGCAGTCAACCTGTCACAAGGAAGGAATCCATCAAGAAAGGAATCTCACAAGGAACACACAGGTCTGTGGATTAATTGCATCACAAATCATACCATCATCTGACTGATAACAGTACTGATACTTCTTTTGCTTGCCTCACTCACACCATTGTTAACGTATACCCCATGATGACAACATGTTGTTATTATAAATGTGGGACAACCACATATTACAGGTAGACTTGTCCTCAATAAAAGGAGGTATCCACAATAAAAAGGGGGGGGGGGGGGGGGGGGGTTGGGGTATCCACAACTAGGGACTTTTCTAAAGCCTTCAAAAGGACTGCCTTAATGAATTGGTCCTAGACTTCCTATCTTTATTAAGAGCTCTCATTTTATTGAGGAACTACAGTTTTATGTGACATTTTTTCAATTGTCCTCTTATGCGAGTGATCCTTGTGTTACAGTTTATTGTCCTGCTGAAAGGTGTTTATTGTCCTGCTGAAAGGTGTTTATTGTCCTGCTGAAAGGTGAATGTCTCCCAGTGTCTCTGTTGGAAAGAAGAAGACTGAACCAGGTTTTCCTCTAGGATTTTTCCTGTTTCTTGCTTAGCTCTATTCCGTTTCTTTTTATCAAAAAAAAAAAAAAAACCTCCCTTGCCAACGACAAGCACACCCATAACATGATGCAGCCACCACCATGCTTGAAAATATGAAGAGTGGTACTCAGTGATGTGTTGTGTGGGATTTGCCCCAAACATAACGCTTTATATTCAGGACATAAAGTTAATTTCTTTGCCACATTTTACTTTAGTTGTTGCAAACAGGATGCATGTTTGAGATATTTTATATTTTTTTATGTACAGGCTAGTATTGTGGAGTAACTACAATGTTGTTCATCCATCTCCTATCACAGACAAACTCTGTAACTGTTTTAAAGTCACCATTGGCCTCAAGGTGAAATCCCTGAGCGGTTTCCTTCATCTCCAGCAACTGCATTAGGAAGGACGCCTGTATCTTTGTAGTGACGGAGTATATTGATATGCCATCCAAAGTGTAATTAGAACTTCACCGTGCTCATAGGGATATTCAATGTCTGCTTTTTAAAATTTCTACCAATAGGTGTCCTTCATTGCAAAGCATTGGAAAACCTCGCTGGTCTTTGTGGTTGAATCTGTGTTTGAAATTCCCTGCTCGACTGAGGGACCCTACTGATAACTTGAAGTATGTGTGGGGTACTGAGATGAGGTAGGCATTCAAAAATTAAACACCATTATTGCACACAGTCCATGAAGCCTATGTGACTTATTAAGCAAATGTGTACTCCTGAAATTTAGACTTGCCATAACAAAGGGTTGAATACAAGACATTTCAGCTTTTCATTTTTTAATAATTTTTAAAAAATTCTAAAAACAATTCCACTTTGACATTATATGGGGTATTGTGTGTAAGCCAGTGACACAACATCTCAAATGGATTAATTTCAGGCTGTAACAAAACAAAATGTGGAAAAGCTCAAGGGGTGTGAATACTTTCTGAAGGCACTGTAGATTATTATCATGCATTAGAAATTTCGCCTTGAGTGAAGAGATCACAGGAAAGACCATAGAGGAAAGAAGAGAATCCACAGTGACCTCCAGCAGAGACTCACAACAGTGACAATGCTGTTTACTGCCGGGACAAGGTCACTGAAGGAATTCAGAGAGGATTATGGACTGATGGACTTGGTTTGATACACTGCTACTGTTCTGACATCGAGTAAAGAAGAGAATGCCAGCCAGATAGTACTTATAGTAAAGCCTTCAAACTAGCCCTGAAAAATGACATGGTTTATCTCTCAGACGCCCTGAAAGATAAACGAGCACCCAGATAAGAACATTACTTCAGCTACAGGCGGAGTATGTCTTGACTGCGGACGGCTTTGTACTGATAAGAGCAGTGGAGTTGCACGTGTTAAAAAACTTATTTTTTTAAACATATTTTTGCAAGAAAAGAGAGTAGCCTACATGTTGAAACTCTTTCTAAAGCCCTCTACTGCAGGGTGTGTTTAACACTTGTCCATTTATCATAAGACCACAATGATGCCGGCATGCCATCTCATATGCAGAGGTAGTCTAAATGTCCTCATGTCTGGGGTGCATAACAGGCGTACGATCAATGGGAAGAGTGTGGCATTACTCATTATCAAAATGACAGCTTTACTTAGGCTTGCCATTTGCCAATACGATTGTGTCCAGTTTAAAACTGCTGCTGTTAGCAATACTACCAAAATCCCTTCTTTAATGACACTGTCAAAGACATGTCACCTTATACAGAAAGCATGTCCAGAGCATGGGCTTCAAAGGACTTTGGAATTCAAGGACTTTGGCATGGTCTTATAGATCCCACTGTGACACTGTGACAGGAGGGAAACGTGTTTTGTAGGGACCTATGTATAGATAACGTTGCTAGAGTCGGGGGGTTAAAGAACAATCACGCTTTTATCAATGACGGGGTGCAACCTTGAACTCACATCTGCGATAAAGAAAGGCCAGACACCCAGGCTAATAAATGCATCCTCCTCTCATTTATGATTATGGTGAAACTATTTATCAGAATGGTGTCACCATAATCTCAGGTGACAGGTTTAATATCACTGCATCCTTTATCAGAAGGTCGGCTGGACCTCTTAATTCCCGTAATTCACTTAATTTCTCCATTTCGTTTGCAAAGCTCTTCTGCACAAGCTTCCAACATCTCCTTTCTGTTAAACAGATACTTCAGGATTTTGGCAATGAGGCCCTTTATCTACGTCCCCAGAGTCTGATGAACTCGTGGATACCATTTTTATGTATCTGTGTCCCGTATGAAGGAAGTTATACGGGACACAGAAGTTAGAAGTTAGAGGTAGTAAAGTCATTGGTAGGGTGGCAGGTAGCCAAGCGGTTAGAGCGTTGGCTCAGTAACCGAAAGGTTGCTGGTTCAAATACCTGAGCCGACAAGTCGAAAAACCTGTTGATGTGTCCTTGAGCAAGGCACTTAAATCTTAATTCGCTCCAGGTGCTGACCCTGTTGGTAGAACGTCATTGTAAATAAGAATTTGTTCTTAACTGACTTGCCTAGTTAAATAAAAGGTTAAATAAATAAGTAAAAAGTCTATGGATATCTACTAGCATGCTAGCATTGAATTATCATGTTGTGAGTAGTTTGTTTTCAGTGCACCATTGTGAATGAAACCCTGGTCCAAATTGGTCTCCCATGAATAAATAAATAAAAGTTAAATAAATAATAATAACATAGTACTGTACAGGCTGTGGGTTGATTGATGAAGAAATGGCAAAATATTATAGGGTCCATATCTCACATTTGAAAAGGCTAGGGAGCAAAATAATAAGTGTCTAGTCTAATAATCAATTATTCATTGGAATCGTCCGCTTCATCGACCACACCAAAGACAGACTCACATGCGCATGGCTCCACATGAGGTTGGCTTTCAGAGGCACGGAACAAAACAGAGCCCCAAGCCCCCGGACAAGTGTGACACAAAGGACAAAAACTGTCAAACGGACACAGTTTCCTAGGGCTGCTCAGAGCAGAGAAAATAGGTTATGTAACCGTAGCAGATGTTGCATTGGGAATAGTGGGGAGAAAAGTCTAGATTGTAGAGCCGGGACGATACCAGTATCGCAATACTCGTTAGTATTGAGGTAAGGAAACAAAAACACAAAGCGGATTTAACTTCTTTAGGAAAAAAACAATGCTAATGTTGCAAACTAAATTGACTTTGACTCATACACAATTCTCTATTTTGTTGTACCCAAGTCAAGGGGTCATAACTATTTAACTAACTTTTTAACACTAAAGAGGGATTACATAGCGTAGCCTGGGGTCTCAGTTCCTGCTCTGCGATGGGACCCATTTATCCCATATTGTATGACAGCAACACATCAGTTTGGTGACTTAGCATTCAGTAATTGGAATCCGGTGACCTGCGCCGGTCAATTCTGTGTCCAAAGCTCCATCCTTTCACAGTGTGCCAAGGGTAAAACTGCTGTTTTGATAAGAAGGGAACAGTGATGCTATCTTTAATTGAGTCAATGTGCTATGAATGAGCGGACATGTCAAAAAACAGAAGGGGTATTAATGATTGGCCAGTTATGAATAGACAATGCTAGTCACTTTTTTCTCCATTATTGATGAACAAACCCTCAATGGTATGGGAGCCAGGAAAGAGTTAGACAAGCATGACAAAAACAAGTAAATCTAGGCTAATAAGCGATTAGGAAAGTATAAGGAACTTTTGGTCTACAGATAATTGAACGACACAGCTCACAGTTGTGAGTTACATTTGAGGAGTTGTTTATTCACACTAAACTACTGCTTGACTCTTCACTGACATGCGATTGGAATCATTTAAGCAAACTATTGTTTAGAAATATAAAATAGAGGAGGGCAATGTGTATCTAAGTATCCTATGCAACGTCTAAAGAGGGTGAACAAGTTCCAATCCTATGGCATCCACAATAGTTTCATGGTTGACGACACTGTCCTAATACCAATGTTTGAGACAGACAGAAAGTAATGAATCATTTATATACTATTTTGATGTGAGGTGTATCATAATTAGTTAGTCTAAATACAGCATCTATATGTAATTGTAACCAATGCTGACTATCAAATGCTGGACTAGGAACAAGCGGGCATGCTTGTCATATGATACACATCATCGCGACGAAGACACACAATACTGTCAGAAAGCGGACATAGGCCACAATAAACTTTCGTGGACAAACACACACAATAATTCCATATTATCTCATCAATTATTACATAGTCACTCACCATCGATGTCTCCCAGTGTAAATTCGTCCCCTAGTTCTGACAAAGTCGGATCCATATTTTCCATAGTCGAGATGTACTCCCCACTAGTAACGTTACTGTCCATCATGAAATTCAGAACTTCGCCTCCCCGGCTTTAACCGGAGGTTGATGAAGGAAAGAACCAAGATGTCCAGAGATCGAAGAGTGAACAGCGCATAAGGTATCTTTATTACACTATCTGAGGAAGAGTAACACTTCACCGACGCCCCAGAGAGGCCAATTTATATTTAGATAAACTCATTTACGATTAAACGTCGCCATCTTGTTTTCCACTACTTACGTCATTTACAAACAGCGTTTGTGAACCAGGACGAGTCCTGATTGGCTTAATCGTGGCTGTTGTTGTCATGAGACCAGGCACCATTGTCCAATAGAAATGTCACCCTTACCGTGGCCTGATAGTACGTCAACGATCAGAAGCTTTCTTGAAATTTACATTGACTCCGCCCAATAATTTCCTTAAAAAAAAAAAAAGATCCCATCCTAAGAGATTCACCCTAATAAATATTTAATAACATCTCTTGACTTTATGTATGAGCCCGCCCCGTCTGCACAGCATTATTCATGGTCTGGCTATGCCAAATGTTACGCAATACCTACCATCAGGATAAGAATGACACAATAACAATTTAAAAGTTCACTAATTACAAATATTCTCATGTTTGTGTGAATAAAATACCCAGTTGTTAGACGGTATGAAACTGACCTCAAGTATGAATACATTAGCTACATTTTGTATACACAAGTAATATTTTATACAGATTTTCTACAAAATCAAGAAATTCTGCCTTGTTTTATTTTTTAAAAAGTTACTTGTTGCATGACTGTTAGTATGTCAGTGACTGGAGTGACATATCAAAATAAATGAAATAGTAAGTTGTTATTCAGTACTGTGTGTGTGCCCAAAGTCTAATGTGTCACTTAGCTGAGGGTGACATACTACTTCTTAAAATCCACATCCTTGCATTAAAATCCCAGTGGCTTCTTTTTTATTCTGTGGACTCAATATGAATGTAGATCTATATAAAACAAAAAATGTCAAGGACAGGCATTTTTTTAAACTCAAATTTTATTTTATTTTTCATTTCAAATCTTCCCCCCTTCAAAAAAATACACAATACTGCAACCAAATACATCATGTGAAATGTGTGTTATACAATACAGTACATCATTTCAGTTGTGAATGAGATTGGGAAAGAAAATTGTAATACTGGATCGACTAAAAAGTTGATTATATATGTGGATTTATGAAAAACTGAATGCAGAAATAGATAAGAACTGTCTTTCATTTAAATAGTAACATTTTATTGAATACAATGGAAAACCATATTCTATAGTTAATTAAAAATAACTAAAAGGTTACAAGTAATCATGCAAATTGTGTAAGTGCAAACCAAAAAACACATAACCACGGGAAGTGCTTGAACAAAGCTAAGCTAAAACGATGGTTCAGTAATATTGTGGGAAGATACATCACTGCAGAAGAGCTATAGTTTATTAACAGTGAATAGAAAAAAATCACAGCATCCACCAACAAAGACTTGCTACATGTGCTTGTATTGATAATTGTGATAAGGTGCTTAATGATTGAACCAGAATCCACATTTTTAAAGGTCCTGAGAGTCTATGTCTTTTACTTCTGTGGTCTGGTGGTGTTGCAGGCCTAACTGTCCTTTATTTGTTCCAGTAGATCTCATAGGACTTCTTCTCTGTGTAGTTGGCGTCTGCTGAGCTGGTACTGTTCCTGACCCTCTCCTTCACCACCTTCACCACCAGCCCTCCTGCCAGGGCTGCAGCCTTGCCTATCTCTGCCACCGCTGTCATGATGCACGCTGTCGCTCTCATGGAGAAACAGGCACCAGAAACAATCTGCCCAGCAGATCCACACACCACACCGGCCTGAACCAGGGGCCCTTTCACAGCCACCCCATCTGCCACAGCGGCGGCTGCACACTGAACAGCTCCAGCTGCAACACTGCCCACTGCTTGTTGCCCAGCTGCTACTGAGCCAACTGCAGTAGCATTAGCCACACCTACTGCCCCTGTTGCGGTGCCCACCCGTCTGGGCAGTTGTGCTGACAGCTGCCCCCATGACAACACCCACCCCTGCTGTAACTCCCACTGCTGCAGTCCCGATCAGGCTCACCTGCCCCAGAGCATCCAGAGCAGCCACCCCAGGACTGGCAGCTTCTGCCCCAGCTAGGGTGCCCACAGATCCCCCCAGCACTCCTCCGGTCGCTGCCCCGAGAGCCATGGCTGTTTTCCCTGCGGCTGCTGCCACTATGGCGCCCACAGCTTTTCCCATCCCTGTGCCGGCTGCCACTGATATCTGCCTTGCAGCAAAGCCCACTGTGTTCCCCATGGTTGCAGCTCCCGCCGCTGCAGTTAGAGGGTCAGCCGCCCCGAACACTGCCCCTACGACCATGCCAGTGGCTGCAGCAGCCACAAGGATTTTCACTTTCTCTAGGACCTTTTCAGAGAGGGCGGCCTCCCTCTTGAACTGCCCCAGGGCAGAGAGGAAAGACTGCCTCTTGCTCACGGCCCTGTCGCTGCCCCGCCGCCTGGTCCTGAACAGCTCCCTCCACATGTCCCCTCTGTCACTCGGGAGGCTAAAGGCACTTCCTCTCCTTTCCTCTCCCCACCTCTCCATCCCTCCTCATTTGCTCCTCCTCTCTCCAGGTCTCTCTTCCTTAATCCTGAACCTCCCTCAGCTGCCCTCCTCCTCTCATCCCACTCCCACTCCGCTCTAGATCACACATCTTTTGGTTATCTTGGTCTCCCTGTCCGTCATCTCACTGCCCTCCCCTTCCTCCCCCTGGCCTCTCTCATCATCCTCTCCTGCTCCTCCCTGATGGCAGCCTCAGCCTCTCTGAACATGGTGTTGGAGTAGAAGCCTCCATAGTTCTCTTCCACAATCCTCTCCACCTTCTCCAGCAGCCCTACAACCTGGTGCAGGTCACTGGGGTCTCTGTTGTTGAGGATGTGGTACCTGCCCCCACACCTCTCTATCAGGGCCTTCAGCTCCACCGGGGCGCTGGCTCTGAGGTACCCCTCCATCCCGCTCCCTTCTAGGTCATCACCACGAGTGAACAGGACTAGTGTGTGGTCACGGACCGCCTCCTCCCCAAATATATGGACCATCTCCCTCACGGCTCGGTCCTCATCCTCAGTGTAGCGGCCCAGTGGGATCACCAGGAGGAATGCATGGGGGCCTGGGGCGGACAGTCCCACACACTTGGCTATTTCAGCATGAGTCTGCTCAGCATCGAAGCGTGTGTCTCCAAAACCAAGCATGTCTACCACCACCACCACTCTCGTCCTCTTCCTCCTTACACCTTGTCCTTCCTCCTCCTCAGTCAGGTCTGCACTGCCTTGATCACAGACTTGGGTGACTGAGCTGGCGCTGAGCTCCGACAGGAAGTGCCTGCGGCCCAGGATGGTGTTCCCAGAGGCACTCTTCCCTGATCCTCTCTTTCCGATTAGGACAAGACGGAGCTCTGTGGCTAAGGACACATCCTCTATTCCCTCCCCTCTTCCTGGATAGACATGAAAACACAGTTTAATTCCTAATGACACAAAACAGCTTCAAGTGCTATACAGTATTATTAGCTGCGGATTTAGCAAACAAATAGAAAATACACGCATCATATAAAATCACAATGTGTTGACATCAATGATGTATATAAACCCTGGATTGCTGATGCTATGTACTGGCCAATGAGAGGCTTTGAAGCCACCTGTCAGCCATATCGGCTCCCAAGTGGCACATCTGTCTAAGGCACTGCATCTCAGTTCTAGAGACGTCACTACAGACCCTAGTTCGATTCCAGGCTGTATCACAATCCGGCCGTGATTGGGAGTCGGCCCACCATTGGCCCAGCGTCTCCGGGTTTGGCAGCCATTGGAAAACGTGTTCTTAACTGACTTGCCTAGTTAAATAAACGTTAAATAAATACAAATACAATATTGGCACTCGCCATAAGAAGCAGTCCTCCATAGGAATGAATGGACTTCTACAGTATTTCAAATAAATGTTAAGGACAAAATTACATGTATTTAAGCATTTTTTGTTGTAGTGGGGACAGTAACCTTAGAACTTTCAAAATAATTATACTTTATAGGCATGTAGCAGCCATTTATCAATGCCAGAAACGCACATAATAGTGACTTTAGAGCACTCTAAGAAATGATGGCACAGATTTGGTTGACAGACAAGCAGCTGATTCTGACATCACTTAGGCTCGGTACACGTGCAGTTTTCAGCTAACAGTCTGCAGACTAGGCCTTTCTGTTACTATTTATACAGTTGTAATCCACTGTGCATCAACTAACTTGGTGCAGCCTGATCTCCCACCGTCGTGAAGAACAGTCAGGAATGTTCAGCTAATTTAGAGCAACTTTTTCAGCTTTGTTTGCCCTTGTCAAAAACAGCTAACTGTATACTAACAAACGTTAACTACAGGTAGCACAATCATTAACTAAGCATTGCCAAAATATCGAACTTCAAACAGCACGTTGGCTAATTCTGTCCTATTTTTTTTATGAATAATAAATAATAAATACTATAACTAGCTAGGTTAGTTTGCTAGCTTGCTCTGTTGTTGACAGAGTGTTAGCTAGCTAGATTTGCATTAGTATTCATATAGCAAAACAAGTATAACCTTGGCCTACCTGATTCCACGAAATGAGACATGATCTCGCAGTCTGAATAAGCTTGTGTTACATTGTTATGGCGGACATAACGGTTCTGTTCGGCAACAATCCAATGAGTTCAACCAAAAACAGTGGAGGAAAACGTGACTTCATGACTGTCGATTGCACAACGTTGGCGCCCTCTGGTGGCAGATGCATTCTGATTTAATTACATTGATTTATAATCTCCAGTGACAGTGATATATTTTTAATGATTCATAAAAACAAGTAGTATGATTCATAGTAATTTAATTGTATTAAACTTAACAAATGTTAAGTTTAAATCTACTCATGAAAGTAAGTTCTCAGTAGTGAGAAGCTTTCTCTGAACCAGAGGCGGCTGGTGGGAGGAGCTATTAAAAAGAGGACAGACTCATTGTAATGGCTGGAATGGAATAGTATCAAACACATGGAAACGCTGTTCCGTTAAATCCATTCCAGCCATTAAAATGAGCCCGTCCTCCTACAGCTCCTCCCACCAGCCTCCACTGCTCTGAACATACATAAATAACAGTCGCATTTACAAAACTAAAGCAAATCAGAAGTCAGTCAGTCAGTCATCACCTTGTATATTGAATATAAAACTTGTTATTTGCATTAAAATGTGCTAATTTTCTTCAAAATGGTCGGGAGGCAACAAAAAACTAGGGAAGAGCTCAATTGCATACTCAGCATCCTCTCTCTTCGTCTCCTTCTCAAAACCATTTGGAGGAGAAGGTCAGAGATGAGAGATTTCTGGTCTAATGGATTTTGAGGAGACAGGACAGGTATGGAATTGAGATCTTTTTTTATTTTTTATTTAACCTTTATTTTACTAGGCAAGTCAGTTAAGAACAAATTCTTATTTACAATGACGGTCTAGGAACAGTGGGTTAACTGCCTTGTTCCGGGGCAGAACGACAGACCTTGTCAGCTCGGGGATTCGATCCGGCAACCTTTCAGTTACGGGCCCAACACTCTAACCACTAGGCTACCTGCCGCCACAATCTTCCCTAGATAAGCCACAATATAGATGTTTTTTTAAAGACATTGTTCTTGGTGACTGCTGTTCTGACATGGCCATTGTGAGATTTCATTATGGCCATCAGATGGACATAAACAAATGTGATATGATACAGAAGTTGAAGCTGATGAGAGGTTGCCAAAAGACACAGCTCTAAGACATTATTCCTCACTAATTTTAGACAAATTAATATGTAAAACAACTTTATTTGAAATCATAACAAAAGTGACACCATTTAACACTCTTGTTGACAGTCACACAGACGGAGCTAAGAAAGCATTCAGCTCTAGGAAAGGAAGTGACAGACATGATGGAAAATGGTTCTGCACTCAAGATCAACACTTTTACCGCAAATCAACAGCATACACCTACAGTAAGAACATTCCACAACCTCATAAAACCATTATATTTATCGGCTAACTCCGGGGGAGGCGACAGGAAAACTTTAAACAAAACAAAATTAACATATTCAAGCTTTATATTTTAAACATTGTTGAATGGGAATGTAAACAACTCATATGTACAAATGTTGTAGTATGGTGAGGACAAAATTAGAATTAGCCTAAGACCAAATAGTACCATCATAAAGACAATAGTTTTTTTTTCTTCATGGTAGTAAATTGTATTCAATCTATTCACAAAAAGATAACATATTGGGTATTTGCTGTTTCTTCCAAAGTAGTTACGTAATCAAGTTATGAAAATTAGCTTTCCTTATTAAATCTTCATCATAGTGCTAGCTGTATTTTCTTTGTTTCATAATAACTGCAGGTTGTGCACAGTTACGTATACAGTAAGCCTGATTCCACAGAGACAGCTCATCTTCCTTTCCTTCTCTCCAGTTTGTTCCTGTGCCACATATAAACAGTTCCTAGTTCCCTCTCAAATGTTCTGCTGACACTTAATCCCTTTGACAGAACTCACTGGTTCCAAGACCCAACCTTTTAAATCACTGAACCTAGGAGTCAGGACATCCTCCTACATGTTCCTTCTCGTCTTCATTACTCTCCAAGAGTTAAGGTAGAATACTATAGTTCAGTACGGTAGCGGGAGATGCGGGGCCCCTTCCTAATCTCTTTCCTCTTGTCCTCTTTCCTCCTCCTCTTCTCCTCCTCCCTCAGGATCTTCTGAAAAGCCTCTGCAGTGTGAAGCACCTGCGTGTGTTTGAGGGGGGCGTTGTTGAATAACAGGTGTATGGAGTGTGGAGAATCAAACGGCAGAGGATGGGAAGGCAAAAAGGTGCAGTCAGTATGAGTTTTATTGATGTCGTGCTTGTCTCAAACAGTCAAGCTTACAAACATAGTCAAGCATTCAAACAGAGTCAAGCTTGTTTCTTAAACAAGCCTTAAAAGAACCTGCCTTCCTAGTCTGTCTGGTAGTATTCATTGTGATAATATACAATGTGGTTACAGAGGCTGAGAGCCACTGTGGGTGTTACTCACGTCGTCTCTCTCAGTGCGGTATGGGTTGGTGAAGTCTGGGGATTTCTCTATTATTCCCAACTCTTGCGACATCTGAGAGACAGGAAGGGAGAGTTATCTTTTTATTTTATTTAACTAGGCAAGTCAGTTAAGAACAAATTCTTATTTACAATGACGGCCTACCTACAGGGTCAGCCCCTGGAGCAAATTAGGGTTAAGTGCCTTGCTCAAGGACACAGACAGGTTTTTTCACCTTGTCGGCTCGGGTATTCAAACCAGCGACCTTTCGGTTACTGCCCCAACTAACCGCTCGGCTACCTGCCGCCATTTTGAATCCATAGAACAAAAAAAAAAGTTATTATAATGGTATGCTTACAACAAGCTTATGAAATTTAGTAATAAGGAGGTTATAATACATTACACCAGTTGGCTTTAAATAAACCATAAACATTTTCTCTATGCGCCAGAACTTCCTCCCAGTTTTACCCCAGTCTCACCAGTGAGAGAACATGCTGGTGTGCCCCCCCGGTGAACACCCCAGTGAGGTTGCAGAAGCGTAGCCCCCATCGCAGAAGGCCACCCCAGTCAGGGTTGTGGTCGTAGTAGTGGTGGACAATACGTGGGAAACGCAACGCCACGTCCCCAAAGAACGCCGTGTTCTCCACCACATGGGAGTAGGCTATAGAGAGAGAGAGAGGTCTACATTTCATTCTTCGGGAATAAACTAGACCCTAAATCACTGCATACTGACATACTAAAAGAGAGAATGAAAAAGGGAGGGACAGTGAGTAATGACAGTAAACATAAGAGGCGGAGAGAGGGAGAAAGAGAGGGAGGAGAGTGTAGTAAGGGTATAATGGTCCACAATCTGACCTTCTTTGATTTTGTCATCCATGGGGAAGGGATCATCAGCCTGCATGTTGGCTGCAATAAGGATGGCCCTCGAGTCCTCCAACACCTTCACAACACACACACACACACACACACGCGCTGACAATGTAGATTTATTTTATTTAACTAGGTAAGTCAGTTAAGAACAAATTATTATTTTCAATGACGGCCTACCCCGGCCAAACCCGGACTACGCAACTGTGCACCGCCCCATGTGACTCCCAATCACGGCCGGTTGTGATACAGTCTGGATTCGAACCAGGTTGTCTGTAGTGACTCCTCTAGCATTGAGATGCAGTGTCTTAGACGTCTGCGCCACTTGGGAGCCTTGTGCCCACTGTGGGTTGACTACACTAGTTGTCCTTGGGCAGAGAGCAGATATGTCCTCTGGGAATCAAACCGTATATATCTGGGAAGAATAAAGTTCATACAGTGATGCCTCAAACATATTAGGATGACTTGGAAGCTAAATCCGGGTTACTGTAGTCTTATTTGTGAGCAGATAAGACTTAGATACTGCTTAAAAAAAGTTGCCTTATTTGCCTACTCATGAGATGTTAATAATCTAAACATGCTAAGAAACTAACACTGCTATTACTTCCCACAACGTCCTGTTTCCAGCTAATGGTCAGCATGAAGGGAAGATAAACAGGAATGGAGCCATTGTACCTTAAACAGGCCCTTCAGCATGATGTCTATGATCTTATACTGCTGGTTGATGTCATTGAGCTCCACCAGGTTCTTCAGAGCGTTTAGCTGGTCTTTCCTCTTGGTCTCAAACAGACGCTTGTCTGAGAGGAGGGGGGGGGGGGGCGGTTCAGGAAGGAATGCTGACAGACATTTCAATACATACACACTAATCAAGGGTCCTCCAAGAGTATATCTTTTAATATTCTGAAAAAGAAAGCAGATGCAGACACACCCACACAGAAGGATACAGATCTCCAAGTTGGAGTCGTGTCTGTCGGAGTCTGCAGAGGAGAGGGCTGCAGCAGCAACCACCAAGAGGACTGTACACACACGGAGCATGGTCAAGAGGTGGCGATGGTGAGGCACTAACGTACACGGAGAGAAAAATCAGTTAAACGGTATTCTGAAATGTATAATACGTTTTTACTGAACTTGTAAAACCAACATTTACAGTAAGTCTCAGACTGATTGACACAAGAGCATATTATTGTATTTTGCATGTAAATGTACAGTTATGATCATATTTTTACTTTTCAAAAATCCAGTTTGGTCCAGTACTATAAATTACAGGTTCTAAAGAGGTTCCTTCAGTCAAACAACTTCTAAAAAGCCACTTGACATCTGTCACTTATCTAAACCCCAAAATAACTTTCACTGACTTTCCTCTGTCTTTCTCTCATACGCTCTCCATCCTCTAAGCTGTGGGCTGCCTCAACATTCTCTCAGTTCCAGCCTCCTCTCCCTTGGAGCATGATAATACATTTGAACTGGAGGGATGAAAGTCAAGATAAAAACAAAAACGCTGAGAGAGGGGGAGCTAACTGATTTCCTGCTGAATATTTGATTTCTCTTTTTCAAAGTTAGGCCTAAAGACAGGGATCTAATAGTGAGAGAAAGAGTCAGGGTTGTGAGTGAAAGAATGAGCACTTAGACTTGATCTCAACATATTTTTAGCTTTTTCCTCACAATGTTCTATCTCTATTCTGAACTCTTCAGTGGCATTCCCACTTCTCTCTAACACTTACAGCACCTCCTATGGTTAGACTATTTAATTAGAATACTGCCTGAAGATTCAAAGATTGGGTTATGCAAGCCGTGTGATTTGACATAGGCTATGACAGGGCATTTGCCCGAATCACCAACGACATACTTTGAGCAACTTTGCAATATCTGCTCTGTCAGCAAAAAATGGTTGCTGATGATACAGTTGGAACAGCAGAATACAGACAGTGTTTGAATAGGAGTAATTTGTGCATTCTGAGAACATTTTAGCTTTTTGTACTAAACATGCAAGTCAATAAGTCCAATATTTATATGACGGACAACCAGGGAAGAGGCTTACTAGACTACAATATCAACCCACCCACAGTTCACATCCGGCTTCTTCACCAGGGGGATCGTCTGAGACCAACCACTCGGACAGCTGATGAAACTGTGGGTCTGCACAAGCAAAGAATTTCTGCACAAACTGTCAGAAACCGTCTCAGGGAAGCTCACCTGCGTCCTCACCAGAGTCTTGACCTGACTGCAGTTTGGCGTCGTAAACAACTTCAGTGGGCAAATGCTCACCTTCGATGATCACTGGCACGCTGGAGAAGTGTGCTTTTCACGGATGAATCCCGGTTTCAACTATACCGGGCAGATGGTAGGCGTTGTGTGGTCGAGTGTGTGGTTGTGTGGTCGAGTTATCAAAGGCAATTTGAATGCACAGATACCATGACAAGATCCTGAGGCCCATTGTCGTGCCATTCATCCGTCACCATCATCTCGTTTCAGCATGATAACGCAAGGCCCCATGTCGCAAGGATCTGTACACAATTCCTGGAAGCTGAAAATGTCCCAGTTCTTCCATGGCCTGAATACGTACCAGACATGTCACCCATTGAGCATGTTTGGGACGCTCTAGATAGACGTGTACGAAAGCATGTTCCAGTTCCCGCCAATATCCAGCAACTTCATACAGACATTGAAGAGGAGTGGGACAACATTCCACAACCAAGTGCCTGATCAACTCTATGCGAAGGAGACGCGTTGCGCTGCATGAGGTAAAATGGTGGTCACAACAGACACTGACTGGTTTTCTGATCCACATTCCAACTTTGTTTTTTTCCCCCCAGGCATCTGTGACCAAGAGATGCGTATCTGTATTCCCAGTCATGTGAAATACATAGATCAGGGACCAATACATTATTTAAATTGACTGATTTCTTTATATGAACTGTAACTCAGTAAAATCTTTTAAATTGTTTGATGTTGCATTTATATTTTTGTTTTCAATAAACACTTGGGAGACAAAATATAGTTTACATGTTGTCAACAATCTAAGCCAACCCCTTCTGTTTTGCCCCATAGTTGCGCACGTGCCGGTTTTGTTGCTAAACAACCAACCCCTCTATACACTCGTCCCCTGGTGACCGGCTCATACATACAGCATCCTCATGTCAGGCTGCAAGGGCATCCATTTCCTCAACTAGTTGTAATGGAGCCGCTGGGAAAAAAAACATGCGTACTGTCTTAAAATAAAACGCTCCACCACCATGCTAAAGTGGCTAATGCTACCGCTGATGTTCAGCCAATCAGGTTGCAGCAGTCTGTTTACCGCTGGCTGAACGCCATGTGCAACATCAGGAAGTAGCATTAGCCACTCTAGCATGATGGTATTTTATTAAGACAGTGCGCATATTTTTAAAGCAAGTTGAGGAAATCGGCGCCCTTGCAGCCTGAAAGGAGGGTGTTTTATGTAGAGACGGTCGCCGGGGGACATAAGTAGAGTTGGATGCAGATGGAAAAATAGCAGCCAGTTGGGCTAGCAAAGATACAGATGAACATATTTAAGGTTATGATTCTATATACCAAAGTGGCAATTTAATGAAAAGTACAATTGAACAGGAAAATAGGTATGCTTAGATAACCTATATAGAAAAAGACATGTCTTTTACATACATGTCCCTATAAAATAATGGGTGCATGACGCCCCTGGTTGTCCATTATTAGATAATGGGCCATCAAACTCTGTGTATGTAGGCTGTGTTGTAGGACAATATTTTCTTACCACATAATGTGTGGGAGGTTTGAGGTTCGGGAGGATACATTACAATATCTGAACTCTGCATGATACATACAACCATTATTGGTAACGTTATGCTTTCAGAGAAGCACTGGGTATTGACTAAGTATTTTGTTGGCAATGAATGAAACTTCGAGGGAAATGTCATAAAATGTCAACTTAATTGTTGAGATAATAAAAAAGGCTAACATAAGGCCAATCAAAACGACCCCTTTCTGACCCCTCTTGGAAGCTGTTTTGCATACAGTGGACTTTAAATAGCCTTTCATTTCATTACAAATGTTTCCCATCATTAATATGTCAGATACCATTTTCAAGGAAGAGGCTCGAGCCACAATGATCTCTGTTGCATGGTTTTAGAAAACGTTAGCGAACTACTCACCACAAAAACGCGACCTTTGAAAACAATCAAGGCACATGAAATAGCAGGATTTCATTAACTGACGGGACTATTTGTGAATAAACCGATAATCGAGAAATTGAATCGCAATGTCAACCCATCTGTATTGCAATTCATGCAATTCGCTCGCTACTGTTCAGTTGTGGATACTAGACTTGGACATAATCAAAAACTCGCCATTCACTCACCTTGTAGTAAGAAATAGCACGATATAAAACGACAGCGAAACCAACTACTCTGTCTAGCTAGAATCAGTTTCCTCCTAAAGATGGAGACATCAGTTGCGGAGTATTTGCTACAATCCTCAGGTGACAATATCGTGTACATACAGCAGTCACTTGCTCCACTCCGCCAGTGCCACGATCGCACCGGCTGGCTCTGCTTGAACGAATGACAGCCAGCGATTACATGGAAGGAGGTGGTTTCAGGCGGACATTTTTCAGCTGCACACAGGCCGTGGTACGCGGTAAATCCCTCCCCCTCCCGCTTATCACTAAAGCATCCTGTCAAGTGAACCCATAGAGACAGATAGAGGACTCGTTTTAGCCCATTTTAGCATGGTCAGCACCATTGAGGACTTCCACCATTTGAAGTAGTCAAATTAGTGAGTCTTCCTATGGGTTATGAAGGATCACAAAGTAATTCCATCCAGGTCACCAGGAGGGATCAGCCAATGCAAAAAGTCCATAAATGCAGTTGGAAGTAAATAGCCAAACTGGGCTTTATACCTGTTCAAACAACACACACCAGGTGGCAGTATGCACCCTTTCAGTTTGCTTGCAAACTCACAAGTAGTAGAAGAAGAAAATGTACTACTTCAAAATGGAGATGGGCTCAATGGCGCTGCCCATGCTCTCACATATGCCATAATGGGCCAGATACTGTACAATGATGTGACGTCTATGTATGCCTATAGGTGAACCTGTGAGATCCAAATGGGTTGTGGCTAGACGGGATACAGCAAGGGTAGGCAACTCTGGTCCTGGAGTGCCACAGCCACTTCATGTTTTTGATTTAACCGACCTGGAAGACCAGGTGTGTTGAATTTAGGCAACTGAGCTGATCAATTAGCTCAGTTGGCCAGGTGTAGTGCCTAGTTGGGAACAAAAACCTGCAGCGCTCTAGCAACAGGGTTGCCTACCCCTGGCATACAGCTTATGTCAGAATTTACCAGAATGTACTTTTCATAGCAGGTTAGGAGAACTTACGCAGCAGGTTAGGATAATTAACGTAGAAAGTTAGGAGAATTAGGTTAATCTTAAAAATAGTTAGGGTTAGCTAAAATGCAAAAACAAAAACAGCGTCTGTATCTCATCTAGCCATGACCATCCATATGGGTGGCCTCAGATTGTCCTATATTTCCACTGAAATGACAAACTTGTATCATTGAAAGACCTCAAACCTAAAGGCATGTTAATGGATGCTCCCCCCTAGTTTTTATTTTATTGACGCAGTAAATCAGTAATAATATGACAGGACTCCTACCAGACACCTCTTCAGGATAAGGCTGTTTGGTTGCAAAAACAGCCATAAATAAATAAATCAAGTAAATCAATAATGTAGCCTCTCACAAAAAAAAAAGGTCTATAACTGCGAGCCAATGTGTCCGTCTGTCTTCACAGTGAAGTCGGACAGGCAGACCAACATTTCTCCAACACGCCTGAGAAAAGGGGGTTAAGGACAGATGCGAAAGAGAGCTCCTAGAATGAGCACTGTAATGGTATGTGTCTTTGATGACTAAAACAAGTTGGTCTACACCTCTGGCAGACAGAGATGTACTGAAACATGAGTGGAGACTCAGTATGTGGCGACAGCACATTTTCAAAGAGAGGAAGTAAAATGCATCACCTATGACAGAGATTTAGTCAATGGCCTGTAAAAATCAATAAAGACTGATGAGTACTGCTCTGTCGGCTTTTAAAAAACGAGGAGTATCTCTTTCACTAACTATCTTTCATGTTATAACTCTGTGTGAAGGATACAGAATGCCGGTGGGCAGGTTGTTGTTGGCTGTGGGAGGCAGGGAGTTCAGTGACTCCATCAGAGTATTGGATATTACCACACTGGAGCTGAGGAAGAGAGGGAAGAGAGAGGGGGAGAGGTCAGAAAGAGTCAGTGGGTGAAGGAGAGACAGCAAGAGACTAGAGAGAGAGAGAGACTACAAGAGATGAGAGACAGGAGTCTGGTGGAAACAGCTATAATACACCACAGGCTTTTTTCCCACCTGCCCTCTTTGCATGACTGATGTGGACTGCAGTGTGAGGGGTTGAGAGAGGCCCGCCTCGTAGGGGACGTTTCCTGACTACTACTGAGGTGTGTAGCTGCCGAAGCATCACCCAGGTGGGTGCTACACTTCAGTAGTGGACTATCCAGCCTACCTACGGAGGAGGAGGAGGAGACAACAAACAAGGTGCCTGATGAAGCGCTATGGGCCTGTCTAAGTAACTGACTGACGCTGCTCCCTCTTAGTGACGTCGAAGCTCCCACCGCTTACGGTACTGTCAGTGTGTTGCTGTGTGTGTTCCAGTCAGTGTGCTGCTGTATGTGTTCCAGTCAGTGTGCTGCTGTATGTGTTCCAGTCAGTGTGTTGCTGTATGTGTTCCAGTCAGTGTGTTGTGTACTGTACCTGTGTGAGCAGCTGTCTCAGGGCCTGTCTTGTGTTCTCTCCCAGCTCGTTCAGGCCTCTCTTCTCCACCGCCTCCACCCTTTGACACAAGTCTGGCTCCCACACCACCCCCCTGCTGCCACACCACAACAGCTGCATGGGAGGAGCTTGTGTTGGTATTCAAGGCTTCATCAGGGTGCTTACAATACAGAAGGCAAAGACATTTTAATACACTTCAAAATGGCCCCACACTGCTTCAAAGACCAACAATAGTGTGAGTGTGTCTGGGTGCATCTGCATGCTTCCCATCCGAAACAGTTCGGATTAGTTCATATATTATGATGCCATTTTGTGACGTTTTGGTCTTCGGCAAGGGTTTTTTCGGCTGTTTGTGCACACAAACATTTTCCTCGTGGCAAGCCGAAATTAGGTAGCCGAAGTCTACGTCCCTTCGTTGGTGATTGATCAACACTAGGGATTCTTCGATGAAGTGTTTGTTGTCATTCAACATTTTTTCACTTGAGAAATACTGAACCAAACATCTTAGTTAGATGTAAAATTGGGCGACTAAGATCTCCTCTGCAAAAACATCAAGCAAGTGGAAGCCTTTACCAGCGTGAGTAATGCAAGTGTGGTTGAGTGCAGTCTTACCAGTGTGAATAGTGTGTGTGTGGCTGGGTGCAGCAGGCAGCTCTCTCCAGAGTTGAGCAGAGAGTAAAACTGTGTGTTACTCCACACACAGAAACGCATACAAGGCCCTCACTCGCCCTCCCTTTGGCAAATCAGACCATAACTCTATCCTCCTCAAACAGGAAGTACCAGTAACGGACTCAATACACAAGTGGTCCGATGTAGCGTATGCTAAGCTACAGGACTGTTTTGCTAGCACAGACTGGAATAGGTTCCGAGATTCATCCGATAACATTCAGGAGTTTACCACATCAGGCATCGACAACGTTTTCCCAAAAGTGACCATACATACCCCAACCAGAAGCCATGGATTACAGGCAACACCCACACTGTGCTAAAGGCTAGAGCTGCTGCTTTCAAGGAGCGGGACACTAATCTGGACTCTTATAAGAAATCCCGCTACGACCGCTGACGAGCCATCAAACAAGCAAAGCGTCAATACAGAACTAAGATTGAATCCTACTACGCCGGCTGTGACGCTCATGTTATGTGGCAGGGCTTGCAAACTTTCACGGATTACAAAGGGAAACCCAGCCGCGAGCTGCCCCGCGACACGAGCCTACCAGACAAGCTAAATGCCTTCTATGTTCCCTTCGAGGCAAGCAGCACTGAACCATGTAATCTTGCTCTCCGTAGCCGATGTAAGACCTTTAAACAGGTTAACATTCGCAATGCCACGGGTCCAGACGGAATAGCAGGACGTGTACTCAGAGCATGTGCTGACCAGCTGGCAAGTGTCTTCACTGACATTTTCAAACTATCCCTGACCCGGTTTGTAATACCAACTTGTTTCAAGCAGACCACCATAGTCCCTGTGCCCAAGAATGCCAAGGTAACCTGCCTAAATAACTATGGTTCCGTAGCACTCAGATATATAGACATGAAATGCTTTGAAAGGCATCAAAACAATCATCCCAGACACCCTGGACCCACTCTAATCCACACCCACCTGGACAAAATTAATACCTATGTAAGAATGTTGTTCATGACTACAGCTCAGCATTCAACAACATAGTCCAAATAAACAAATAATCACCAAGCTCAGGACCCTGGGACTGAACACCTCTCTCTGCAACTGGATCTCCTGACATAACGCCCCCAGGCAGTGAGGGTGGGCAACAACACATCCGCCACGCTGATAGAACTGATCACCTATGAGAAACTATGAGAAAGCCTATAGGGAGGAAGTCAGAGACCTAGCTGTGTGGTGCCAGGACAACAACCTCTCACTCAACGTCAGCAAGACAAAGGAGCACACCCCCATTCACATTGATGGGGGTGTAGTGGAGCGGGTCGAGAGCGTTAAGTTTCTCAGTGTCCACATCACTAAGGAATTAACATGGTCCACACACACCCACACAGTTGTGAAGAGGGCACAACTTCGCCTCTTCAACCCTCAGGAGGCTGAAAAGATTTGACATGGGCCCTCAAATTCGCATGGGCCCTCAAATTGAAAACATCTTGACTAGCTGCATCACCGCTTGGTACGGCAACTGCAAGGCACCCGACCGCAAGGCGCTACAGAGGGTGGTGCGTACGGCCCAGTATATCGCTGCGGCCGAGCTCCCTGCCACCCAGGACCTCTATACTAGGCGGAGTCAGAGGAAGGCCCAAAAAATTGTCAAAGACTCCAGCAACTCAAACCGTAGATTGTTCTCTGTTTTATCTGCTACTGCACAGCAAGCGGTACCAGTGCACAGCTTCTAACCCCTAGCCATAAGACTGCTAAACAAGAATGCTAAATAGCTAATCAAATGGATACCCGGACTACCTGCATTGACCCTTTAAAAAAAAAAAAACGAAATCTCACAAACACTGGACTCTAACCACTCACTCACACATACTTACACTGACACCCCAACACACACACTAGATACGCTCACACTAGGGCTGGGCGATATGGCCAAAATATCATATCCCGGTATTTTTAAAATTTGTGATGATATAACGGTATTTTATGTTTTGAGATTGCTAGATAGCTAGAAACTTTATTTATTCGTCAAGCAGCTACGAAAAAACACAGGGCAGGTCCAAAATGCCAGAACGAAAATACACAAAAGACAGATACACGATACATGATACATAGTGCGGCAGTATAAAAAAGTATAAAAATACAAGATGTCTGGAGTGCAAAAAGCTATACAAAAAGGCATTGCATAGTATGGGTGGATGGCTGAATATGTACACTATACATTGTTATAGTGTTAGGTGATATTAATAAATAAGGAATATTTGCATGGTTAACTATACTATACAGGTCGATGGCAGAGAAATACTTAAATAGCTTTTAGATTCCGTCTCTCACAGTTGAAGTGTACCTATGATAAAAATTACAGACCTCTACATGCTTTGTAAGTAGGAAAACCTGCAAAATCGGCAGTGTATCAAATACTTGTTCTCCCCACTGTATATATATATATATATATATATATATATATATATATATATATATATATATATAAATAACAAAAAAAAAGATGGTATGACGGTATTTTATGTTTTTGAATAATAAATGTTCAACATTTTCTTTGAGTAGTGCGTGACCATAAATTCTAAGTGATTCTTTCTCCATTCTGACTGTTTTATACTGTTCAATTCCACAAAAAGTCCTTATTTTTAACCAAATGTTGCAATTGGGATTTGACTTGCGATTTAGAGCAAAACACTGTTGGTGAACTGTTGGAATCATGGAAATAGAATGATTATTATATTTCTATAGTTACAATATAATAGTGGTTGGGCTGTGTGGAAAGCGGCAAGGAGAGTGCTCCTATAGAAATGACTCAAGTAGCGAAGTAAACTATATAACTGGATGTTACACACAGCGTATCACATTTAACAAACAAATTATTAAAATACCGTTATAGAAGGTAAAGTAAAAACCCAAACCAGTCCGTGCATCAATACCGATATATCATAAAATCTGGTATACCGCCCAGCCCTAGCTCACACACACACACACACACACACATAACATGCGCATACAGGCATACTGATGCCACACACACTTTCACACTCGCCACATACGCTGCTGCTACTGTTTAATAACCTGCTGCCTAGTCACTTTACCTCTGCCTATATGTACATAGCTACCTCAATTACCTCGTACCCCTACACATCAACTCGGTACTGGAAACTCCCTGTATATAGAAAGGGTTTGCGCTCTGGCTAGAATGAAAGGCGTCCGGTGCGTGGGAGAGAAGACATCTGTAGAGTTCAAAAAGTACTCACACTCAAATCATAAAAATAAATAGCCCAAGGAGGCCGAGATGCAAAAAATAATATAATCAACTTAATCCATGCTGGAAAGAATACAAAAAGTGAAAGTTCAAGGTGTTATATCAAATTGTAGCGATGTACAGATTGTAATGATGTACAGTAGCTGTGTAGCCATGCAGCGATACTGGACACAGAAACCAGGCTAACCTTTCAAAGGAAGCTGACTAACTTTGAGCTCTAAAACTAACCACAATACCAATTATATTTGTATGTACTAAAATTCCAAATACTATACAACATGGAAGTTATGTACATGTAGTTGTTTTATTCCTTTTCATCATTTAACTGTAAGATGTAAATATTGTGTTTGTTGTTGTTCCTGGAGGCTGTTGCTATAGTGATAACCAAAAGGTACCTGTGTTGTTGTTATTTTTAACCCTTATTGTTATTCATTATTCAATGCGTATTTATTCCTTGTGTCACTATTACATTTTCATCTTTAACTCTGCATTGTTGGAAAAGGACCCATAAGCATTTCACTGTCAGTCTACACCTGTTGTTTACGAAGCATGTGACAAATACATTTTTTATTTTATTTGTCTAAGTCTGGTACCTGTAGATGGGCAGCAGACACCCCAGGCAGTTCACTGACACACTGAGCAACAGCTCAGCCCTCTGGAAGAGGGGGAGAACAGGAAAAAACAATTAGCAAGATGGAGGGATGAATAGAAGAGCGAGAGAGAAGATGCTAAGCCAAACAGAGGGATGGAGAAAAGAGAGACCCAGATAGAACGAGAGAACGAGAGAGAGTGAGGGATTATTTAATAATGCATTATCCTTCCCACTCCACATCCGCCCCTACTGAGGCAGTGACTAGTGATTAGTGTCCCAAAATAGTGTAGTCGGCCAGATGGCTATAGAGGAGGACCACAGAGAGCTCCACTCTAATGCTGGAAGCCAGTGCAGACTCATCATCATCAGCTTAGCGCACCGCAGCGGACCGAGGAGGAGCTACGCTCTACAGAGCAACCACTGATATGCAACTACTTATAGAAAAAGGGACACAGAGTTGAGCATTCTCCACTATACATACACAGCGTAGACTAAACTATGCTATAGAGACAGCGGGAGAGACAGGAGGAGTTGAAGATGCTTCATGTAGTTACTGTGAGCTCTGACTCAGTCATTGAGTGACAACAGTAATGACACTCTGTATTTATGAAGTGCGTTTATCCCCATGACACTGTTATTAACTGTAGCTGCACTGTAGCGGAAGAGACCGAGGGTAGAGAGGAAGGATACATTCGAGTGCTTTTACTGCATCAGCCTTGTGTTCTATCAGGGATGCTTTTCGAACAACAATGAAAACAATGAATCAATGGGAAATGGAGAAAAATAAACAGTATGGTGGAAGAACTCTGGGATGTTAACAGCCCTGCAGTGTGAGTGTGTGTATGAGTGTGTGTGGTGTGCCGGACCTGCAGCGGGAGGCCGTAGAGTGCGGCGATGAAGCAGTGGGCCTCGTAGGATCCCAGCGGGTACAGAGTGCTGTCCATGTCCCCCAGGGGCCTCTGTCCTGCCCCGGGGGCCAACACTCACACACAGAACTGGAGACGTCAGGTCAACATCTGCAGCAGCCTCTGTGAACTAGTTGTGTGGTGGAAGGCAAGGGAGGAGAGGCAGAATGAGGGAAGACAGAGGAACGAGAGGATGTGTAGGGGGAAGGGATGGGCAGAGGAGAGAGGTTGAAAGAGGATTGGCAGGTGACAAGGAGGAAGAGAAGACGACCAGAGAGAAAGAGTGTGGGTGGTAAGAGAGAGGAAGGGAGAGAAAGGGTTACAGGTCAATTGGAGATCTGATTAAACACACTGAGACACAGACCGGGAGCTGGTGGCCATTTGCACGGCCCTTTTGTCAAACACTCTCATGTACACTGAGATATTAGAACCCTCTAAGGGAGAGAACAGACAATTAGCGATAGCAGAAAGAGAGAGAGAGAGGGAGAGCGAGAGAGAGAAAAAAGAGACAGAGTGAGGAGGCGGCATTAGAGGACAGAGACCGTAGATCACCCTGGCCCTAACAGCCCACTCATACAACAGGGGGACAGAGATGCAGAACCAGCAGCCCATTTCTATTGGCTCCTCTGTTGTATGAAGACCACATAATGGAATTAAAGCCTGTGTAACAATGCTGCTTTGCTCTGCTTAGTGTGGTGTAGCGTTGTTACCCAGCAAGAGGCTGCCTGTCTTCCTCTTCCCAAAGACCAGGGCCTGCGCCATGCTTCCCAGGTTCAACTTGATGCTTCTATGGACCTTGGGATACAGAGAGGGAAGAAATGACAAGACATGAGAAGGCAACAACCCTAGAATTAGGAATGTGATTTAATAGGATCTCCATGGCAACAATGCTCTCCGTTCAACAACACACTGTTCTACAGCACAAGAAGACAAATGCATTGTCTAACAAGGTCTCTTTTTCTGCTTTGAGTGCTGTATTCAATGTCTGTGTTCCATTGTCAGCTGTAGAGTACAGTGCGTCTCCCCTGGTAAGTCCCCTGGTCCTGTCCTCACTAGAGTCTGTTTCGTTTTACATGGTGTACCCTGTGTAAAGGTCTTCACAAGGGTTAGCGTGACAGAACAACCTGAGCAGAATGAGTGTGCTGCAGGGTGATGAGGGAGGACAGGAGCAGCACAGCAGAGCAGACGCAGGAGACAGGGAAGGAGCGAGGGAGGAGGAGAGGTTCAGCGTAGCCGGCAGTTGGTCCATCAGCCCGGTGTTACACAGCAGCATGGACACAGCTGGGGAGGAGAAAACAAGACACAAAAAGAGCTGCCACTCAACATATTATCCAATATATACAACATACTACCAATGTAATGTGTGAGTGTGTTGTGTGCCCTTGTGAATGGCACTGGATGGTTCTGTACAAGTGTGTGCCTCTCTTACAGGCCATGCTGTGTGTCTGGGGGACTGTGTGTGTGAGAGAGGGGGAGAGAGAGAGGCAGGTGGCAGCGTGTATGAAGACTGCTCGCTGTGCTGCACTGAATGAGAAGGACAGGTTGGCAGACTGAGTTTGTCACCTCTGTCAGTGCAGTGAGGGGGGGCACAGACAGCAGTGAAGGTAGCTGAAGGCTGGCAGCAGACACTTTCAGTTTCCCTGCCAAGTGACTGACTGGAACACGGCCATAATAAGACAGGAGACAAAATAAGATCTCAGACAGAATACAAGATCATAATATCTATAGCCAGAAGAAGGCCCCCCGTGGTATTGACACTTAAATATTACTTTCATCTACAAATTCAGCTTACACTTTTATGTAATATGCTTTGCTTATGTGAGCAAAAACGCTAAGGCATTTAAATGTCGATTGAAATGATATTTAATGGAGATAGTGAGTACAGCGAAAAAATTGTGGATAGGTTATGATAGCTGTAGATCTGAGTGAATTATGCATGGCTGACTCCTTTTGACCCTGTGAGCGCACCGTGGTAGAGCAGTTTGAAGTGGATGCCGTCCATCTCCTTCTCAGTGGAGCCACTGGTCTGCATCAGGGCACAGCAACCTCAGGACCAGAGGGAGAGGGAGGGGGAGATGAGAGAGAAAGAAAGAAAGAGATAAGCACAAACAGACAGTGGGGATAAGGGGGAGAAATAAAGAGAGAGAGCGATGAAAGAGCAAGAAAGAGAGAGAGAGGCCAAAACAGTCATTTCCATTAGATAGTCACCCTACAGCATTATAAGTTCATGTAAAGTATATATTAATGCAAATGATATCGTGCAGCGTGTTCTAGTGGGTCAGCTGATTGTAACAAGTCAGTTCAACCCCCCCAGAGTGAACATATTGTTGTGGTGTGACCTTGAGCTACAGCAATTAACCTACACAACTTCAATGGGTATCCATCAGCCGGAATGGGTGGCAGGAGAGTGTATGCATGCAGTGTAACCCAGCCTTGATTAAAACTGTCTGGGATGCTGAGACACAGTTGAGGGGTGGGTGTGATGTGCTCGCTCTCGGCTGTTGTGAAGATGCTCTAGTTAAATTAAGTCTCTCAATTACTGCCTGCTCCTATAAGAGGAATGTCAAAGCACATTTTCTTCTATTGCACTTGACTTCACGCCACAGAGTGAAGCCGTTTTGTTCTCCCTGCGTGTTCTGACAACTACAACTACACTGAACAGAAATATAAACTGCACCATGTGAAGTGTTGGTTCCATGTTTCATGAGCTGAAATAAAAGGCCCCAGAAATGTTCCATACACACAAAAAGCTTATTTCTCTCAAATGTCTTACCTCCCCGTTAGTGAGCATTTCTCCTTTTCCAAAATTATCCATCCACCTGACAGGTGTGGCATATCAAGAAGCTGATTAAACAGCATGATCATTACACCGGTGCACCTTGTGCTGGGGCCAATAGAAGGCCACTTTAAAATGTGCAGTTGTGTCACACAACACAATGCCACAGATGTCTCAAGTTTTGAGGGAGCGTGAAATTGGCATGCTGACTGCAGGAATGTCCACCAGAGCTGTTGCCAGACAATTTATTGTTCATTTCTATACCATAAGCTGCCTCCAACGTCGTTTTAAAGAATTTGGTAGTACGTCCAACTGGCCTCACACCAGCAGATCACATGTAACAACGCCAGCCCAGGACCTCCACATCCGGCTTCTCCACCTGCGGGATCGTCTGAGACCAGCCACTCGGACAGCTGATTGAACTGAGGAGTATTTCTGTCTGTAATAAAGCCCTTTTGTGCAGACATACTCAGTCTGATTGGCTGAGCCTGGCTCCCCAGTAGGTGGGCTTGACTCCCAAGTGGGTCAGTCTATGCCCTCCCAGGCATAGAGAGGCTGGCTGCGCCCCGCCCAGTCATGTGAAATCCACTGATTTCCTTATATGAACTGTAACTCAGTAAAATAGTTTGAAATTGTTGCATGTTGCATTTATATTTTTGTATACAGGTCGTGGCCAAAAGTTTTGAGAATGACACAAGTATTGGTCTCCACAAAGTTTGCTGCTTCAGTGTTCTTAGATCTTTATGTCAGTAGTTACTATGGTACACTGAAGTATAATTACAAGTATTCCATAAGATTTTAACCATGCATCTCTCTCTTCAACGCTGCCCACGTTCAAACAGTCCGTGAAGTGTCCAACCAGGAATAATAAAACTCTGGACTTGTTATATGCTAATATGAAGGATGCATACAACTCCACTGCACTCCCTCCCCTCGGTAGATCGGAACACAACCTTGTCCACCTCACCCCACTCTACAGGCCTATGGTCCAACAGCAGCCTGCGACCACTAGGACCATTAGGAGATGGTCCCCGGAGGCAAATGAGGCCCTCAGGACTGCTTTGAAACAACAGACTGGGATGTGCTCTGTGAGGCTCATGGGGAAGACATTGATGGACTTACTGACTGAATAACGGACTATATCAATTTTTGTGTAGACATCACTGTACCCACCAGGAAGGTACGCTGTTTTCCAAATAATAAACCTGGGTCACCAGTGACCTGAAGGCCCTGCTGAATGAGAAGAAGAGGGCCTTCAAGGAGGGGGACAGGGACCAATTGAAATGCGTCCAGAGGGAGCTGAAGTTGCGGATTGCTGAGAGTAAGAGATGGTATAAGGTCCAGCTCCCCAGGCCACACACCCTCACGGATGTCCCACTTTGCTCACAACACCTCTGTTGAGACAATCAGCGACCCCCTCCCCACCTCCGCCCCCGCTGGACTGATCTGCAACACCTCCCTCCCCCCACCTCTGGACTGATCCTCAACACCTCCTCCCCCCCACCTCTGGACTGATCCTCAACACCCTCCTTCCCCCCACCTGGACTGGCTTTCACCACCAACCAAGTGAAGAGAGAGCTGGAGAGACTACATCAGTGGAAAGCGGCAGGTCCTGAAGGCATCAGCCCAGGGGTGCTTAGGTTCTGTGCTGACCAACTGTGTGGAATACTCCAGAGACGCTTCAACCTTAGCCTGAGCCTGGAAAGGGTCTCTGTGCTGTTGAAAACATCCTGCCTGGTCCCAGTGCCAAAGAAGGCACACCCCACTGTCCTGAATGACTTCAGACCTGTAGCGCTAAAATCCCACATCATGAAGACCCTGGAAAGGTTAGTCCTCGCTCACCTCAGACCCCTGGTGTGTACATACACCCCTGCAGTTCGCATATCAACACAACATTGGGGTGGATGATGCAATCATCTAGCTTCTGCAGAGGGCCTACTCTCACAACTCAGGTTGCACTATGAGGGTTATGTTTTTTTTACTTCTCCAGTGGCTTCAATACCATTCAGCCCCTGCTACTGGGTGAGAAGATGAAAAGGATGAAAGTGGAAGCACCCTTAGTCTCCTGGGTTACGGACTACCTGACCGGTAGGCCACAATTTCCGTGGCTACAGAGCTGTGTGTCAGAACGGGCAGTGAGCAACACAGGGGCCCACCAGGGAACGGTCCTGTCCCCCATCCTGTTCACCCTCTACACCTCGGACTTCAGATATAACGCTGAAACATGCCACCTACAGAAGTTCTCAGATGACTCCGCAATTGTAGGGTGCATCAGGGGTTGGCAGGAGGAGGAGTACAGGAGCACAATCAGTAACTTTGTGGTGTGGTGTGGTGTGGTGTGAGCAGAACTACCTTCAGCTCAACATCAGCAAAACAAAGGAGATGGTGGTGGACTTCAGGAGAACCAAGGCCCAACTGACTGCAGTCCCTATGTAATGATATGTAATCTTCACTTCAACACTATTGACAGATAAAGGTTACCCAATTTAACAAATCACACACACAAAAAAAAAAACTTGAAAATGTTAACAAAAAATAAAATATACAAAAATGCCTTTTCCTTTTATGTGATGGTAAATGTAGGGGTGTACTAACTTTTTCCCCATAAGGAAAAGGTATTTTAGTTTATTTTTAAATAAAAAAAAAATGTGTGATTGGCTTAACTTAACTTAACTGAAAAAGCGTGTGCGAGCAAGAGGCCTACAAACCTGACCTCAGTTACACCAGTTCTGTCAGGAGGAATGGGCCAAAATTGACTCAATTTATTGTGGGAAGCTTGTGGAAGGCTACCTGAAACGTTTGACCCAAGTTAAACAATTTAAAGGCAATGCTACCAAATACTAATTGAGTGTATGTAAACTTCTGGCCCACTGGGAATAAAATAATTCTCTCTACTATTATTCTGACATTTCACATTTTTAAAATAAAGTGGTGATCCTAACTGATCTAAAACAGGGAATTGGATTAAATGTCAAGAATTGTGAAAAACTGAGTTTAAATGTATTTGACTAAGGTGTATGTAAACTTCCGACTTCAACTGTATACACACACACACAAATGGCATACACTGTTGTTTTTCTCCTCACCTCCTGTCCCCTGGCTGCTCTCCTGGCCCAGTCTCTGGAGCACCTGCAGTGGAGTGGGTCTGAGTAGGGCACACAGGCCGGCCCTGCAGGAAACTCCCCAGCACCT
Source organism: Thymallus thymallus (assembly GCA_023634145.1). Classification (NCBI taxonomy): domain Eukaryota; kingdom Metazoa; phylum Chordata; class Actinopteri; order Salmoniformes; family Salmonidae; genus Thymallus; species Thymallus thymallus. The sequence continues at coordinate 27,440,549 of CM042398.1, read as the reverse complement.
CCACAGCACGTTCTGCCAGGGGAGCCTCCCTGGTACACACCATGCCCTAAAGACACAGAGAGGCAGGGGTTCATGCAGAGAGCTGGGGTTGGCAAAGGAACAGGCTTGTGCCCAGTCTCTGGACAGTACATGGGGTCTCCCTCCCTCACCAGCAAGGTCAGTATGACAGTGGGGCTCTTCTCCAGCGCAGCCAGCAGGGTTGTGGCGTCTGGGTCCTGGTTCTGCTCTGACGGGCCCTCTGTCTTCTTACTGTGTGTGTGTCTGACTGCGGTGTGGCCAAAGTGCTCTGCCAGCTCTGGGTAGCGGAAGAGGAAATGTAGGAGTGGAGGGTGGTGGGTGTAGAGGGAGGCGAAACTGGGGCTGGAGGACAGGACCTTACTGATGCAGTTTAGAGGAGCCTGGGTAAGGAGAAATAACTCTTACAGGTGCAAAACTCTGATTCTTAAGGCCATTTGTTGTGACTTGACAAACAAGAAACAGAGGAGCTACGGCTTTGTACATTCAACAACCACTTCATTCACCAATAAGGTGTTGAAGAATAATGGAGACTTGCAAAGCCATATCCTTAAGGACTAGAGTTGTGTTAGCTCTGTTGTGGAAGTAAAAGGAAAACTATTTCTCTTTGGGAATTGTTAATACCCAGTATTCAAAAAGAAAGGTATATGAAGTTGATGTAACACTATAACCAAGTTCCAAGAACAAAGAGTTAGTTAGAGCCTTTGCACCAAAGAGGGATTATATTGCATTGACTATAAAATTCAGTTAAATACTCCAAGGAATTAACAACCCTTCTGCAATTTATTAAATGTTGTTAGAGCGCCAGCACCCCACTATTATCATCGTACTGAAATAGGTTGACTTACCCAGTCCAGGGCGGGGCTCTTGTCCTGTGTGACAGACAGCAGGTAGAGGGCAGACCTGAAGCACACAGGGAGGCAGGGCCAAGTCTCCCTGCTCCTGGACCGAGCACAGCAGAGTCACCACACAGGAGAACACTGTGGAGTCAGAACAGCCTCAATTCATCGGGGCATGGACTCTACAAAGTGTCGAAAGCGTTCCACAGGGATGCTGGCCCATGTTGACTCCAATGCTTCCCACAAGTTGTGTCAAGTTGGCTGGATGTCCTTTGGGTAGTGGACCATTCTTGATACACACAGGAAACTGTTGTGTGAAAAACCCAGCAGCGTTGCAGTTCTTGACACACTCAAACCGGTGAGCCTGGCACCTACTACCATACCCCGTTTAAAGGCACTTTTTGTCTTGCCCAGTCACCCTCTGTGTCTACATGTCCCCAAGTGAACTGAGCCCTTGTTGAATGTGTGATAGTGGTTTGTGTGTGTGTTAGTATCTTTCTCCATGCTGCAGGGCCAGCTGCAGCATGTGAGCAGACAGTACTGAGTGGCTCTGGGGCCGGCAGGGTCACATTGAGGCCCTGGGACTCACAGAGGGGGCAGGCTGGACCTCAACACAGCCTCTATCTCATCACAGTCTGGGGAACAGACAGACAGACAGACAGACAGACAGACAGACAGACAGACAGACAGACAGACAGACAGACAGACAGACAGACAGACAGACAGACAGACAGACAGACAGAGAGTGAGAGACAGTAGAGAACACACTGACACCAGCTCTCAGTTGACCTTTTCATTATTTAATTGCATAACAGTCACACACAGGACATCCACACCACACGTTACCATGCATAATAGTCCAATAGCTCTCTCCACATGTTAAGTGCTACAAAGCGCTTTACTGTAACATGAAACCTTAATTCTACTGTATTTTTAGTGGTTAATGTGTTATGTCAGTACCTTGTGGGAGGATGCTAGCTGCAGGGTCTGGTTGGGACAGCAGACACACACTGAGCCTCTGCAAAAAACCACAGCAGGCTGCATTCAGAGCTGGGTTTCTACCATGAAATGAGAGAAAGAGCGAGTGAGTGTGAGAGAAAGAGAGAGAGGGGGACAACTAAGAAAGGTAGATGTTATACTGTATACAATATGTCTAATAATATTATTAAACCTACTCCTGTGTGCAGTAAATGTTCTGACCTAGCATTTTAACTGAGATAAAAAATATCCAAATGCACTGTGGACTCATTACAGCTCATAGAGTTACAGTTAGTGAACCTCAAACACAAGCACAAGCACATAGCCAGCTTGGACTGTGAGCTTCCTCTTATTATGCACACAGACAGACAAGACTGATACGCTGATGAGAAAACAGCTTTCATGGCCAGACTGAAACAAAGTGATGTAAAAGAAGCTTTTACGGGGACCACTCAATAATAACTCCCCACTATAACAGCGCCATTAACAATTACCTGTCTGGGGGGGTGATAGTGGTATCTCTCTCTGTGTGTGTGTGTATGTGTGTCTTCAGGTTCTCCTGTTACCTGTTTCCTGCACAGCTTTATGCTCCAGAGCCAGCCTGAAGAAACCAGAGGACGCTGGAAAGAGAGGGAGGAAGAATAGAGGAAGAGGGGGCGGTGTGATGGGAGGACAGAGACATGGGTCATTACACCTGGAGGTGAGAAAAAAAATGATGGAACAAAATGATCACCCTGACAACATGCCTCACCCAGTTTGGCAGCGAAGAAGGGCCTGAGGGAGGGTTGAAGGGAGAACTGGTACGACAGGATGGAGAAGAAGTGCTGGAGCACCTGGGCACAAAGCCTCTACACACACACACACACACACACACACACACACACACACGTGTGTATGTGTGTACACATGGTGCATGAACATGTGTGTGTGCGCTGGGGGCAGGTCTCACTGACAGTGGGAATGTAAACTGTGTCACAGCAGTGTGGGGGCGCTGGGGGCAGGTCTCACTGACAGTGGGAATGTAAACTGTGTCGCAGCAGTGTGGGGGCGCTGGGGGCAGGTCTCACTGACAGTGGGAATGTAAACTGTGTCGCAGCAGTGTGGGGGCGCTGGGGGCAGGTCTCACTGACGGTGGGAATGTAAACTGTGTCACAGCAGTGTGGGGGCGCTGGGGGCAGGTCTCACTGACAGTGGGAATGTAAACTGTGTCACAGCAGTGTGGGGGCGCTGGGGGCAGGTCTCACTGACAGTGGGAATGTAAACTGTGTCACAGCAGTGTGGCAGACCCAGACACAGAGACTCCAGCGGGTCCTGACCCTGAACCTGCTTGGACGGAGCTGTGAACACATTCTCCTTCAGTCCGGGCTCAGACCAACACTGCTCCACTAACCTGGATCACACAGACACACAAACAAAACATTAAACACACTGAACTGCCTGCCTGACCTGCAGGTGGCATGGAAACAGGGCTCAGCTCCTTTGAGGCCCACCTGGAAGAGAGAGTAACAGAGACTGACTAGCAGTCATGTTTTCCACCAGCTTCTCCGGCTCTTTGTATTGCACTGGGCTGGACCCAGTAGACAGAGAGGGAGATGGACATTCAACACGTGTCTTAAGCGCATGTTTGTGGTGACTTTCTAATAACATTGGTACGCTCACAGCCTGCACCACCTCGCCTGCATGCGTCTGTCTGTCTCTAGGGCTGGGCGATATGACCAAAGTCTCATATCCCGATATACAGTTGAAGTCGGAAGTTTACATACACCTTAGCCAAATACATTTAAACTCAGTTTCACAATTCCTGACATTTAATCCTAGTAAGAAGTCCCTGTCTTAGGTCAGTTAGGGTCACAACTATACAGAATATGAGTAGAGGTAATGATTTATTTCAGCTTTTATTTCTTTCATCACATTCCCAGTGGGTCAGAAGTTTACATACACTCAATTAGTATTTGGTAGCATTGCCTTTAAATTGTTTAACTTGGGTCAAACATTTCTGGGAGTCTTCCAGAAGCTTCCCACAATAAGTTAGGTGAATTTTGGCCCATTCCTCCTGACAGAACTGGTGTAACTGAGTCAGGTTTGTCATTGTCCATTTGGAAGACCCATTTGCGACCAAGCTTTATTTTGTGAAGTGCACCAGTCCCTCCTGCAGCAAAGCACCCCCACAACATGATGCTGCCACCCCCGTGCTTCACGGTTGGGATGATGTTCTTCGGTTTGCAAGCCTCCCCCTTTTTCCTACAAACATAATGATGGTCAATATGGCCAAACAGTTCTATTTTTGTTTCATCAGACCAGAGGACATCTCTCCAAAAAGTACGATCTTTGTCCCCATGTGCAGTTGCAAACCGTAGTCTGGCTTTTTTATGGCGGTTTTGGAGCAGTGGCCTTGCTGAGCGGCCTTTCAGGTTATGTCGATATAGGACTCGTTTTACTGTGGATATAGATACTTTTGTACCTGTTTCCTCCAGCATCTTCTTTGCTGATTTCTTTTGATTTTCTTTTGATTTTCCCATGATGTCGAGCAAAGAGGCACTGAGTTTGAAGGTAGGCCTTGAAATACATCAACAGGTACACCTCCAATTGACTCAAATTATGTCAATTAGCCTATCAGAAGCTTCTAAAGCCATGACATCATTTTCTGGAATTTTCCAAGCTGTTTAAAGGCACAGTCAACTTAGTGTATGTATATTTCTGACCCACTGGAATTGTGATATAGTGAATTATAAGTGAAATAATCTGTCTGTAAACAATTGTTGGAAGAATTACTTGTGTCATGCACAAAGTAGATGTCCTAACCGACTTGCCAAAACTATAGTTTGTTAACATGAAATCTGTGGAGTGGTTTAAAAATTAGTGTATGTAAACTTCCGACTTCAACTGTAGGTCATTTCATATCCCGATAATGACACATATCCCGATAATGACACATATCACGATAACGACACATATCCCGATAACGACACATATCACGATAACGACACATATCACGATAACGACACATATCACGATAACGACACATATCCCGATAACGACACATATCACGATAACAACACATATCCCGATAACGACACATATCCCGATAACGACACATATCACGATAACGACACATATCACGATAACGACACATATCACGATATCGAACATTTTCAGTAAATTCAATGAATTAATAGTTTATATAACATTACCATGTAAAGGCCTATTTCTTATTACATTTTGAATAAAAAGGTACTTACTCATATTTGATTATTTCTCCTTTTATTTAGAACCTTTGTGCAAATTTTGTATTTAGCATGTAACAAAATATAAAATATTAATGTATAAAATCTAAAAAGGTAAATAGAAAACACTTCAACTATAGTTGCAAACAAAATAAATATGGGCCTAAAATGTGAATATGGTCAAAAATATCAAAACCAAACATATAAAACTCTTAACAGTAGAACTGTTTGAATTGTAGCAGCAAACAAATTAATACAGGACTAACAAGTATTGGTTTATAAAACACCAAATATAAACACGGAAAACCTAAGTTTAAACTATAGCAGCAAAATAAGGCTCATAAATAAATATATAAAATATAACAAGTAAACAAAACACTCCTTCAAGTCTGAATTATAGCATTATATGACAACAACCAAAGTGCCGCAAACAAAATAGATATTTGGCAACAATGTCTCTTGCAGCGTCAGAGTCGGGGGTTTGTTTTGAGCACTCGACTGTACTTTATTTGGGTCACAACTCTCCGTACTGTTTCACATGATTCTTGTGTAGGTGGTAAAAGAGGTTAGTGGTGTTTCAGCCTGTTGTCGGGATATATTGTGGCATATTTTGCAAGGACGGTTTTCTGGTCCGTGTCAGACTTTTCATACCCAGACCACGTCCATGTGACCGAAGTACGAGTTTCGTGTCTCCGTGTATTGTGTCACGTTCACTCTCCTCCATGTTTGTTTGTGTTGCAAATTTCCTTCCAAACGGCCCGTGTGGAAGAACGCAAAGCGTCGTCCAATTGATGAAAAATATTGCCGTAAAGTGTGACTTGCGACACAACTAAATAAACAATAGAGCATAATATGAAACGATAGACGTTTCTCTATCGTCACGCGATATATATCGTCATCACGCAATATATATTGTCATATCGCCCAGCCCTACTCTGACCTACCGCTGTCTCAAAGCTCAACAGTGTATTTCTGATGTCAGTGACATGGCACCATAATAGATGTGGTCAGGCAGGCTGTTGCCACAACTGCCACTGGACAGCCCAGAGGAACCTGGAAAACACTCTATAAACTCTCACCTACATGCAACAACCCACAGTATACGAGATGCTGTGAATGAGATCAAATAACCCCCTCTCTCTCACGCCTTGCTCTCGTGCTTGTTCAGCACTTTGAGAACAGTCTTGTCACTTTCACTGAACGTAAAGGACAATTTGGGATATATTCACAAAATGTCAAATAGAATGCATGGGGTAGACGGCCCTGATGCCTGACCGCTCTAGTACCTCTGTGAACCGCAGCAGACCCCGTGTCTGAACCTCCACGTTAGTCAGCCTCAGGGACTCCTTCAGACTGCGTACCAAAGACTCAATACCTGACACACACACACACACTGTGACTTTTACGTCTCGCTCAGTAATCATACGATGCCATACAGTGATTGTGTGTGTCTGTTTGTGTGTGTCTGTAGACCATAGACAGAGTGACACTGGGAGAAGAAGAGCGGGTCCTCAGAGAGCAGCAGCAGACAGCTGTAGACGGACCACAGCAACACCTCACTGCCATTGCTCAGACGCTCAAACAGAAACTCTGGGACAGAGAGAATGGTGAGACACAGGAGAGAAAGATAACAGTAATGGAATGGGCAAGCAGACTTTCAAACAACTTCTCTCACCGGGTACGTCTGCCTGGATGAAGGAAGCACAGTACTGGCTGGGGGAGTGGAGCAGGCTATCAGCCATACACTGAGCACTGGCCACCTGCAATGTCTCATCCCCACTCAGCAACAGCTACACACACACACATTAGTCGTCATGACAATGTCTTCAAACACTACCCTTTTATAGACACGCAATGTAATCAGCCAGAGATAGCAACAGTAGAAGCAGTATAAGCTATCATATTTTAACAAAAAATGGTGATAGATTGGTGAAACCTTTTTCAGTATGAGTGGCAGTGGGCAGTGCTCCAGAGAGAGCTGGGTGCTGGACTGGGTCTCTTGGTCCTGGTTTAGCCTCTGATCCAGATCAGATCTGCACATGGGCTGTTCATCAGCACAGACACAACCTCACCCAGCTTCAACAGCTGCTTCAGGAAACCTGACACACAAACAGAAAACACACTTCCATATTCACTGATTCATGCTAAATGTAAGGTTACATGCACATATCATATGCTACTATCGCTTATTATATGGTAATAAGCACTGTCCACCTAAATATGATGGTTCTCACCCAGGCAGTTGGTGAGCTGAGGGGAGCAGGCGTGGGCCAGGTTCTGCAGCAGCAGCACGCACACCCTGTCTGAGGGGGGAGGGGAGGGACTGGGCCGCTCCCGCCACCCCCCACACCCTCTGCCACACGTAGGCCTTCAGACCCTCGTCTGGGTAGAGCAGCGTCGAGCACAACCTCTCCAACGGGGGCACTGGAGCGAGAGAGAGGGAGGGAGGAGGAGGGGAGAGAGGAAATGAGAGACACATACACACAAAGAAAATGAGGACAATGGCCGATGGATGGGAAAACAACAGCGAACAAAGCAGGAATTAAACCCCAGCTACACCCTTGGCTGAGAGTAGCGGAGAACACAGACAGTTGTGTGTATAAAGCATGCCAGGCTGATACTACACATGAGACTCAGTCAGCCATGTTGAATTAAGTTTGTTTAACTTTGCCGCAGCCAGCTAAAGCTGCTCGCGCAAGCCAGCCAGCCTGAGAGTTAGATGCCCCAGACACAGCTGCTCTGTGGAGCAGGTCCGACTCCAGAGGCAGCCAGCCAGGAGAGACTCCCAGTTCCAACCACGTCTGGTTACACCACAATAGGAACGGGAGGAGATGAGAGAAAGGAGAGAGAAAACACGTGTCTGCGTTTCAACACTATGCAAAGTAATGTCAAGGAAAAGAATGACAGAAATTCGACATATTTAGACAGATGGATATGTAATCTTCACTTCAACACTATTGACAGATAAAGGTTACCCAATTTAACAAATCACACACAAAAAAAACAATGAAAATGTTATGCAATTAAAATAAACTAAAATGCCTTTTCCTTATGGGGATAAAGTTAGTATCGTTGTGGTCAAACGTTTTGAGAATGACACAAGTATTGGTCTCCACAAAGTTTGCTGCTTCAGTGTTCTTATGTTAGTAGTTACTACAGTACACTGAAGTATAATTACAAGTATTCCATAAGTGTCAAAGGCTTTCATTGACAATGACATTCAGTTTATGCAAATCAATATTTGCAGTGTTGACCCTTCTTTTTCAAGACCTCTGCAATCTGCCCTGGCATGCTGTCAATTAACTTCTGGGCCACATCCTGACTGATGGCAGGCCATTCTTGCATAATCAATGCTTGGAGTTTGTCAGAAGTTGTGGGTTTTTGTTTGTCCACCTGCCTCTTGAGGATTGACCACAAGTTCTCAATGGGATTAAGGTCTGTGGAGTTTCCTGGCCATGGACCCAAAATGTCGATGTTTTGTTCCCCAAGCCACTCCATCATGCTTGAAAAGGCATTGGTCGTCACCAAACTGTTCTTCGATGTTTGGGAGAAGTTGCTCTCGGAGGATGTGTTGGTACCATTCTTTATTCATGACTGTGTTCTTAGGCAAAATTGTGAGTGAGCCCACTCCCTTGGCTGAGAAGCAACCCCACAAATGAATGGTCTCAGGATACTTTACTGTTGGCATGACACAGGACTGATGGTAGCGCTCACCTTGTCTTCTCCGGACAAGGTGTTTTCCGGATGGCCCAAACAATCGGAAAGGGGATTCATCAGAGAAAATGACTCTACCCCAGTCCTCAGCAGTCCAATCCCTGTGCCTTTTGCAGAATATCCTGGAGAGAAGTGGCTTCTTTGCTGCCCTTCTTGACACCAGGCCATCCTCCAAAAGTCTTCGCCTCACTGTGCGTGCAGATGCACTCACACCTGCCTGCTACCATTCCTGAGCAAGCTCTGCACTGGTGGTGCCCCGATCCCGCAGCTGAATCAACTTTAGGAGACGGTCCTGGCGCTTGCTGGACGCCTTCTTCACAACAATGGAACCTCTCTCCTTGAAGTTCTTGATGATCCGATAAATGGTTGATTTAGGTGCAATCTTACTAGCAGCAATATCCTTGCCTGTGAAGCCCCTTTTGTGCAAAGCAATGATGACGGCACGTGTTTCCTTGCAGGTAACCATGGTTGACAGAGGAAGAACAATGATTTCAAGCACCACCCTCCTTTTAAAGCTTCCAGTCTGTTATTCTGACTCAATCAGCATGACAGAGTGATCTCCAGCCTTGTGATCGTCAACACTCCCACCTGTGTTAACGAGACAATCACTGACATGATGGCAGCTGGTCCTTTTGTTGCAGGGCTAAAATGCAGTGGAAATGTTTTTGGGGGATTAAGTTCATTTTCATGGCAAAGAGGGACTTTGCAATTAATTGCAATTCATCTGATCACTCTTCATGACATTCTGGAGTATATGCAAATTGCTATCATCAACACTGAGGCAGCAAACTTTGTGGAGACCAATACTTGTGTCATTCTCAAAACTCCCACCAATGTCAGCCCAAGAGCTGACCGAAAGATGCTCCTAGAAGTCTCTAAGAACGCCAGGGTAACATCAAGGGATCTATAGGCCTACATGGGAGGTCAGGAAGGAAGAAGCCTCTGCTCTCAAAAATAATATTTTGACAACTGACTTTTGCCAGACAACACCTGGGTAAAGTCTCTTGATATTATTTTTTGAGAGCAGAGGCTTCTTCCTTCCTGACCTCCCATGTAGGCCAAGTTTGTGCAGTCTCTTTCTGACAGTGTACCTGTTCAAATCCCGCATTGTTTTTATTTCAGCCATTCAAAAATATGAGGCAGCGACATCGGCTACATCATCTTTCATAGGGTGAGTAAAGAGAGAAACTGAAGGGGGGTGGAATGTCAGCAGCAGCTGTAGATGTGTGTAAAATAACATGTGCAGATCCTTAGCTATGAGAAAGAGGTTTCCAGAGGGCCGGTGCAGGGGCGAAAATTCAGTATTAGCAGCCACGGCCAAACTATAAAAAGAGGACACACAAATTCACAATAACACACACAGCTCACCATCAAACAGGCTAAAATGATATGCCAGCCCCACCTGACATAAGTTTAGATACAGATGATTAATGGACCAAGTACCTGGTCATTACACAGGTAATAGTGGTAAAATATGGGGGTGAACGAAGGTAAACAATCAATGGGTAGCACAAAGCAGATTAAGAGTATTTTGATGTGAGCTTAGTGAGAGATGGTGGTGGTGTGGTACACTATCTCACCGTGGCTGGAGGCCAGGCTCTGTGGCAGGTGAGAGATAGTGAGAGATGGTGGTGGTGTGGTACACTATCTCACCGTGGCTGGAGGCCAGGCTCTGTGGCAGGTGAGAGATAGTGAGAGATGGTGGTGGTGTGGTACACTATCTCACCGTGGCTGGAGGCCAGGCTCTGTGGCAGGTGAGAGATAGTGAGAGATGGTGGTGGTGTGGTACACTATCTCACCGTGGCTGGAGGCCAGGCTCTGTGGCAGGTGAGAGATAGTGAGAGATGGTGGTGGTGTGGTACACTATCTCACCGTGGCTGGAGGCCAGGCTCTGTGGCAGGGAAGGAACAGCATCAACCAGCTTCCCCAAGAAGGTGAAGGTGGGCAGGAAACCCCTCACACTGGACTGGTCACACAGCTGGACATGGGGCAGAGAGGAGGCTCTAGAGAATCATTTCCACACACTTTTTGCATCTAAATTCATACCAACCAAATCAATCTATTCCTAGAGTACTGTATCACTTCATTCCTGTCAGTCTGTCAACAACAGTTAGTCCACAATCCACCGTTCCGTTCCCAGCAGTAACAAAGGTGCACCAACTTCTTTATTCAATCCTAATCAAGTTTATTTCTAAAGAGTGTGAGAGGACTTGTCCACACCTCAGCCCGCTGTTATCATCCCCCAGTCAACCCTACAGACAGCCCTTCCACCTGCTGTTTTCAGTAGTGTTTCCACTGTACCCCAAGGTGAAACAACAACACAGACTACAGAGACAACATTTAAACTGTTTACCAAACAAGCAGGCTTTACCCAACTGATTTTAGATTGAGTGTGTGTGTGTCTGGTAGTAGACCCAGTCAGCTGGTGTGAGTAAAGGAGGGTGTTGGACTGTGAGAAACATGTTGATATTAACAGAAAATAAAGTGATGACCAAAACTGTGGACAATCCAACTCGATCAATAAGCTTAGTTACCAAATGATGGGTAGGCATGAGATTCTATCTGGCATGTATTCCTGTCTCTGAATTTGGAACAGAGAGACAGATATAGACTTGTATGTGTGATATTACAGTTTTTTTCAATTGTTTACAGGCAATTTTGAAAACCGGGTTCTTTTTTTCAAAATATAATCACAATTATCCAAACAACACACTCAATTTGCATAATTCCTAGATTGTTTGCAAAATGACACACTTCAGTCAAAACATACACACTTCAGTCAAAACATACACACTTCAGTCAAAGCATACACACTTCAGTCAAAACATACACACTTCAGTCAAAACATACACACTTCAGTCAAAGCATACACACTTCAGTCAAAGCATACACACTTCAGTCAAAACATACACACTTCAGTCAAAACATACACACTTCAGTCAAAACATACACACTTCAGTCAAAACATACACACTTCAGTCAAAACATATACACATATTTGTGAAAATGCTATTAGTTTTCATTTAACCAACACAGTCCTCAATGATCAGACACTATTGCAGCCAGTTTCACACTGCTGTGATAAATAAAAAACTAGTTTTAGTAAATAGCATGTGCTAGATGTTTGGCCAGACATTGTTATGTAATAATGGGATAATGTAATAATAATGTAAGGGATAAAACCCACAACATTCCTCATGATTAGTTTGAGATATAGGGAGAATGTACACAAATAGGCCTACTATACACTTACCAAGCACTGCACAACACTGATGCTGCAGACTGAATATTTCAAGTATTTATTTCAATACTTACAGTATTTCTTACCATAATCAGTTACAGTAATCAACCAACAATGAAATCAATGAAACAAATAAAATCTGTAGACAAATTAAAATTACTGCATGAAGTACATACACTTTGACTCTGAAGAAAAACTACTGTAAAAGCAACAAGAATACTGTAACTATTCATCATCTCTCCGTCTGGCTGGATCAGGCCATAAGATTTCATCCACGTCACAGGCTATGTCTTCATTGGCAAGGCACCGTTGGAAGAATCGCCTCGTGTGACGAATCCACCCCTGCACAGAAGCTGCTTCGATATGATCACAGGCCTGCTCCATGGCCTGAATGAGGGGCAAACGGTCATAGGGCCGCAGGTCGTATACCTTCCACCGCCATGCTGAAAAAAACTATTCTATTGGATTCAGGAAGGGGGAGTACGGGGGAAGGTAGAAGACTTCAAATTCAGGTTGCTCATGGAACCAATTCTGGACCAGAGCAGCCCGATGGAATGAGACATTGTCCCAAACGACAATGTACCGCATCTGGTCCACTTGGTTTAATGCTGTGACAATCTCGTGCAATCTGTCAAGAAATGCAAGTATTAGATTTGCATTATAGGGTCCCAGATTTGCATGGTGGTGGAGGACCCCATTTTGTGTAATAGCAGCGCAAAGGGTGATGTTACCCCCTCGCTGCCCTGGCACATTGGTGATTGCCCTGTGTCCAATTACATTTCTCCCTCTTCTTCTTGTTTTCGCAAGGTTAAATCCAGCCTCATCCACATATATAAATTCATGTTTGTTTGTGTCAGAACATTACGAGCAGTGCACAATACCACACCATAGTAAGATGAACAATACATACCTCCAATACATACCTCCAATACATACCTCCAATACATATTATGGTACTCATACAATCTTACAGTGGAATTAAATCATGAAAATGACTAGAGAAAACTCAAATGTTTCTTTGGACAATATGTGAGACCTGTATGTAAGAACGTTAGTGTTTACTTGTAGTTTGTACTAAACTTTTATACAATTCCTCCTCTATCTCCTTCTTCTCCTCATCCTCTACCTGGGCCTCCTCCTCTACCTCCTCTTCCTCTACCTCCTTCATCTCCTCTTTGAGCTCCCCCTCTCATTCTCATTCTCATTCTCACTCTTCTTCTTCTTCTTCTTCTTCTAGCTCCTTCCATTTTTGTTGAAGACAGGTGAACTCACCTGCTGCCTTTTATAGCACACCTGAGTGCTGCGTTTTCAAATTAGCACATGTGTGCTTCCACACCTGGTGGATGTGATTATCCAATTCGTTCATTAGTGTGGTCATTGGCAATCCGGGGCTTTGTAATGACAAGGAAGTAACCTCACAATCCTTATCTGTGTCTAAGGTGTGAAAATGTGTGTAGAGTTTTACAAATCACTGTGTGTAATGTTTTGCAAAAAGGGTGAAGCAGACATTGTGTGTAATGTTGTGCAAATCTGTGGAGGTGTTTTGCTCATTGGAGTAGAATTTTGCAAATTGTGTGGACATTTTTATTTTAGTGTGTAAACAATCGTAAAAAACTGTAACTTGTCCAACAACCATTCATTGTTACAACTTCATTCATGAGATAAAGTCTAGCCAAGTAGCTAGAGAAGTCAGAGACTGAATCGTCTCTAGAGCTTTTCCCGGCAAAACTGTCAATTGTGAATCATGTGACAACAAGGCTCATTTCGGTCTCAACCAATGAAATCACTTCATTGATATTTCGACTGAAACAGTCAAAGAAAAAAATATAAAAATAAGAAGGAAAATAAATAATGGTTATATCTAACTCTAACCAGTAAGTGTATTATGCCCTTGATATATAGCCAACAGAAACGCTGCATTCGATTGTACTTCACATCCATTAAGGCAAGGAAAAGTCTGCATATGCCACAGAAAAAGGTATCTTTATTTCAAGCCGGATTTGAACCTGCGATCAAAAAAAAGTGTACTGCCTGTGGCAGCCTTGAGGCCAGGAATAAAATACATTTTTGGCCAACACAAGCCCACTGCACTGCTGGTGGCCTGTCATAATGGCAGGCTCAGCCACACGTAACGCCCTGGACCAGAGCTAGTTAGTTATCTAACTGCTGTCAAGGTGTTGGTGAGGGTGAGGGTGGGGGGTAGAGGGCCACCAGCAATCATAATCTCTCATTTGCTTTGATCTGTGCTCTGATCTGCACAGGTCAAGGTCTCAGAAGCTGGAGTCTGCATCTTTTCAGATGTTCATATCATCATTCATCTTCATATATAGGAGCCACAAGACTGATGTTGCTTAGAAGAGACTGACTGACTAATGTGGAGAGAGAGAGAGAGAGAGAGAGAGAGAGAGAGAGAGATGGGAGGGGCGAGACGTACCAAATGGTATGTTGAGCGTCCGATGCAGGTTCGCTTGACCGTGAGATGTGAAAATTCATGAAAGTGCGTTAACCGCACAGAGAGGAATAAGTGAATTCCGAACTTTACGGTGCATTTTTTTAAACTTTTAATTGACCCTTTCGTGGTGATCGTGGTGTAATATGTGACAAGGCAGAAGCAGGAGTTTACACATACGAAAGGTATTGCCTTGTATACTTTTAATCTAACATATTTACCTGGCTAATAATTAATAATGCAACACACAACAAGGTCGTTACAGAGGACATATGATGCGAGTGGATTATTGCAATAGGGTATAACATGTTTTTTATTTAACTTTTAATTCTTAAACTCATTTGTAATTTGACACTATTCTAACTTGGGATAATTTTATAAATGTACATGTTCTGTCCGTTCATGGGCTCAAAACAACGGTGTATTTATTACGTTGGCATAACTGTTGCGTTTGCACTTTGGCTGCTACCAGATGCTGCTGTAATGTTTTCAGGAATTTTTAATTAATGATCTGTATGTATACAAATTCTTCAAATGTTTTCTTATTTGGTTCACACACACTTATACATTATTGCGTTTCTTTCGAGTAACAGCATCACTTCCTGGTGCCAGGTATAAGTCATAGGATATTTCTGTATAGACTTACTGTAAAACACTGCTTTGTCTGCTATCAAGCAAATACCTAGGCCTATAAAAAAGGCACAACAGAATGAAATACATTTATAATAATGACATAATCTGCATAGCAATATGTTAATGCTACTTTTATAGAAGCATCAATATCAACTCAAATTACTGAATGTCAGTTCTTGTTTGAATGGAGTCTTCAGATTGGCACTTTCCATAAGAGATGTAAGCCACAATAAACAGACAATAGAACTGAATCTACCAATAACAATGAGGAGGTCTCACCCTTATCTTTGCCCTATGCATGAAAAGGCAGTGCAGGTGGAAAGAGGAGGGAATGGTTGTTATGTCATAAGTGGGCACACATAGGTACAGAATGCCAGCTGGGGACACCAGGCACCTTTGTGGATACAGGAAAGTGCCACAGAACCCAGTACAAGCTAAGAGAATATTAACTTTCTCTAGGAGACACAAAGGCCTGGAGTAGTTAGAGTCAGACAGACATGAAGATTGATATATGGCTTTCATTTCCATTAGAATGAGGGATAAGGTGAAATGGGTGAGGGGAAAGGAGAGAAGACAGAGAGATGGAGTCAGGGTATCTCTTGCCAGGGATGTATTTTGTGTCTGAATAATACTATGATGTAAATAGAAGGGGCATGGAAGTAAGTGGAAAGCTGAGGAGTTGAATAAAGGCAGAAGAAAGAGAGGGGAAGGATGGAAGAGAGTGTAGTGACTGAGGAGGGAAAAGAAAAGTGAAAGATGGCATTCTAGTCAAAGCAACAAAAAAGCGTCAGGGGGCTTTTGGAAGGAAAGTGAGCTTCTGGATTATGAAGACAGTGAACGGTGCAGGATACAATTCTGCTGGTTTTTCCTAGATGAAACGAGGTGAAGAAGAATAGACCATTATCCATCACTAATGTAAGACATGATAAAGGGAAATGTGAGGGCAGATAATTGGTTATATATGTATGGCGTGTTTGAGCTCAGGAGCACTGAATGTAATAGTTTTTACCGTGCACTCTGTAGACTTCCACTTTATCAGTTAATTAGATTGATGGTGAGATTGCTTTGTGCAGAGACTCCATTCAGTAGGACGAAAAGCCATAGTGCATCAGACTAGGAAGTGGGAACAAAAAGGAGAAGAGTGAGATGTTCTAACTTATGTGAGACATTTTCCGTCTGCTGTGCTCAGGCACTGTAACTTTGACCCACTTATCCACCCACACGCTGCTTCTCAGCTCAACCCAGCTCACCCTAAGTAGTGATAAATTGCTGCAACAGTTTTAACTGCTGGTAAGATGACAGTAAGACTTACTTTGTTCTGCTGATTTTGTAAAAAAAAAAAATCCCTTTCTCATCTTATTCCCACTGTATCACTCCATTCTAGTCCTCTAATGCACCTCTTCCTTCATCCTCCCTTCTTCCCCCTCTTCCTCCCTGTGTGCCATTCCTCTCTTCACTCAGTCTTTCTGTGACCTTTCCATCATCCATCCACCTTCTATTTTGTTCCAATCTCGTTCTCTGTAACTCCTGTATCCTGCTGTGCCCACTCTATACCAACTGTATCTTGCTGTGCCCACTCTCTACCAACTGTATCTTGCTGTGCCCACTCTCTACCAACTGTATCCTGCTGTGCCCACTCTATACCAACTGTATCCTGCTGTGCCCACTCTATACCAACTGTATCCTGCTGTGCCCACTCTCTACCAACTGTATCCTGCTGTGCCCACTCTATACCAACTGTATCCTGCTGTGCCCACTCTCTACCAACTGTATCCTGCTGTGCCCACTCTCTACCAACTGTATCCTGCTGTGCCCACTCTCTACCAACTGTATCCAGCTGTGCCCACTCTCTACCAACTGTATCCTGCTGTGCCCACTCTCTACCCACTGTATCCTGCTGTGCCCACTCTCTACCAACTGTATCCTGCTGAGCCCACTCTCTACCAACTGTATCCTGCTGTGCCCACTCTCTACCAACTGTATCCTGCTGTGCCCACTCTCTAACAACTGTATCCTGCTGTGCCCACTCTATACCAACTGTATCCTGCTGTGCCCACTCTATACCAACTGTATCCTGCTGTGCCCACTCTATACCAACTGTATCCTGCTGAGCCCACTCTCTACCAACTGTATCCTGCTGTGCCCACTCTCTACCAACTGTATCCTGCTGTGCCCACTCTATACCAACTGTATCCTGCTGTGCCCACTCTCTACCAACTGTATCCTGCTGTGCCCACTCTCTACCAACTGTATCCTGCTGTGCCCACTCTCTACCAACTGTATCCTGCTGTGCCCACTCTCTACCAACTGTATCCTGCTGTGCCCACTCTCTACCAACTGTATCCTGCTGAGCCCACTCTCTACCAACTGTGTGTGATCTATTGTATGTCTGTGTCGGTGAGAAACCCGCCACAGCGGCGACGCTCTCTGGTTCCCGTTTCGCCTAAACGCTTCTACAGGAACCTGTCGGTCAGGCTGAGGGGCGGAGAGTCGTCTGTAAGACATCCTGAGAGAAAGTGATTTATCTTTGCTTTTCTTAAATTGTCTTATATTGTTGTTCCATAGGATCATCTAAAGTAACCTTTTTTTCCTGCATTTTTCTTCCATGCGGATGCACCCTGTATCCCTCCACGTGTCTGTTTCCTTACCCTGTATCCCTCCACGTGTCTGTTTCCTTACCCTGTATCCCTCCACGTGTCTGTTTCCTTACCCTGTGTCCCTCCACGTGTCTGTTTCCTTACCCTGTATCCCTCCACGTGTCTGTTTCCTTACCCTGTATCCCTCCACGTGCCTGTTTCTCACTCAATCCCCCTCCCCTTTCCCTGTGTTAGTATAAGAACCTGTGGGAAGCAGTGGAGAATGAGGACGCCCTGGCGGTGCAGAGCCTGCTGTTCAGGGACAGAGTGTGTGGCGGAGGAAGAGGATGGAAGAAAGAGGAGAAGAAAGAGAAGGATTGGGAAAGAGAGAGGGAGAAAGGTGTAAACAGAGTGAGTGAGCAGGGCCTGGTACCTCTGGACGTGGCTGCTCTAACCCAGAACTCCCCTCTGCTGCACATGTTGACAAAGGCAGGAGCCAGACACAACCCCGTCTGTGAGTCTTACACAGTGATGTACATTGAATCAGTGCAACCAAGAGATGGTCAAGTAATAGTTGTACACATTTTACACAAACAATGGATCATCCCAGTACATTAAGACATGATTCTTTCTGGGGTAGTGACTACTAGTGATCATTTAAATGTAATGTTTACAGATATAGTTCTTCTCACTCTTTCCCTCTATCTTGTTCCCACACTGTGTAAACAATGCAAAACCTGTTTATTATCTCTCCCTCCTACTCTCTCTCTCTCTCTCTCTCTCTCTCCCTCCCTTTCTCTCAGTGTGTTGTCCGGCTGAGTGGTTGTGCAAGCTGGATGCCCTGGTGATGTTGGCTGGCAGGCAGGTGGAGGACAGGAGGGAGGAGCTACTGGGTGGAGCAGGGGCGGGACCACATGTTCAGGCCGACATCCAGAGACAGCTCCACCTCTGGACCCTGCGGCAGCAGCTGTTCTGCAGGATGAGGGAGAACTTCCACCACACAGGTCAGAGGCTAGGGGTCAGGGGAGATGAAGGACAAGTATGATGCACTCAACCCAGTCTCATTGATTTGTTTATGTTATGTACCTTTTGCTCCAAGTCTGTGTTTACTGTCTCTCCATCTCTCCGTGTCCCCTAGACCTCCCTGGCCCTCCTAGTAGTGTGTCACTGTTTGTGACCAGTGCCTCTTCCCTGTTTGTGTCCATTCGAGAGCCAACCGGTACCGCCACTGGATTGATCACACGCTACAGAGGTGGGGCTCTACTACTCCAACTCTATCATAGGCTCTAATCACTATTGCAATTACGACTCAGTACTCAATATCATAGATAGTACATCTCTGTCTCTGTCTCTGTCTCTGTCTCTGTCTCTGTCTCTGTCTCTGTTCCTGTCACCTACAGTGGGATGGAGCACCTCAGCCAACTTCAAGAGCATACTTGGCTCAGCCCAGGTGATCGACACTAAGACCCCCGTCCACAGCATCACAGAACTCACAACAGTAAGACACACACGACCCCGGTCACATCACCTGAGCCAGAACACCATGAGGCTAGGAGGCACTTAACCTCAACTGTCTCAGTCACCTGCATAAATTAACAACTACTATGTAAAGTTCTCTGTCCTGGTCTGCCTGTTTGTAAGGTTAAGTCATGATGATAATGTATTGGTGTCTTAGGGAGTGCACTACTTTGTGAGAGTGAGCGCCTACAATGTGAAGGGATGGGGCCCGGCTCAGAGCTCCAGCCCAGTCAGTGCTGTCCCCTCCAGTGAGTAAATGGAACTGCAGACAGCCAGACAAAAGAGCTTTCTGATATTCAATATTATCATCAATGCTCAGAGTAGAAGTTGCCCCTAATCACAGATCAAGAACCAGCTCCTCAAATGCCAACCTTAGCCATTTGTAGAAAACAACTGACCTTGGATCAGTGTCTAGGGGCAACTTCATATGACTCCACAATTAATATAATTGACCGCTGGTGGGCTCTGTCTCCCTCTGCAGGCTGGAGGGAGTGTATGGTGGTGAAAACTCCAAGCATGAACAAGGAGGCTCTAGTCAGAAGACTGTTGGAGCAGACCAGAGAGCCACACTACAGGGGATACTGTATAGGTAGTGTACTTCTTGAACTATAACATAGATACAGTATCTCAGTTCCACCTCTCATACAAGGGGACAGTATCAGTCACTCAAAATAGTACTCTGGCTCTTTCACATGGTCCACATGGTCCTTTATGTGGCCTATAGAGAGCTTGAAGCCCCAGAGCCCCAGTAAGCGCCTGTCTATGTCTCGCGGCCTGAAGCTGCTCTTCCAGTCAGCCACCAGGTTTGTCCGTGTCCTACAGAGGTGAGACAGCAATGCTCCTCACCCAACAACTCTGTATCTCTGACACTAACATCACCCATGGTTACATTTAGAGAAAGAGCACTCTCTGTTTCTGTCCCCTCAGTATATTGCATGTATTTCTTGCACCTACCTCTCTATTCAGTTTTTTTCTCTCTTCCCTCCTTAGGGTGAACCTAATCTTATTCTCTCCTCTGTTCTTTTTATTGTCTCATTGTTAGGGGTGTATACCTGGCAACTGTGTTCTACAAAAAGGAAAACATCCTGGTCACAGCAGATGACCAGCTCCCATTGGTGGAGATCCAGTGCTGCTCCACCTCCATCACTCAGGACTTCCTTTGGTTCGCCAAGGTTAGCGGTCAATCAAATTGAATACATTGGTATGTATAGCTGTGTGAAACATATGTTCCAAAGTTACATTGTCTCTTTTCTATCTTTCTATCCTGTGCGTGGCAACAGTTGTCCTGTGCGTGGCAACAGGTGCCCTGGCTCCAGCAGGCCCTCTCCTCCGCTCTCTCCTCCTCTTCATCCCTCCTTCAGAACAGGCACAATATCTTGCAGGCTGTAGCACAACTACTGGTGAAAAATATATATAATTTACACTGATAGGTCACTGTACAGTACATGGCCTTCTCATCAATCAAGCAAAGATGAAGACAATATTTTATTTCACTGCCTGTTTCTTGTTGACTTTCCTTTTCACGCTTTCTTTTTATTCTCATATTTCATTCTTTTCTCCCTCTCTCCCTCTCTCCTTCTCTCCCTCTCTCCTTCTCTACCTCTCTCTGAAGTCTTCTCTGGGGACAGTAGACTTGGGGCAGGTGTACTATGAGCCTCTGAAGGACAGTCAGGGTAACATCCTGCTGGTGACAGTGAGGGATTGTGCAGAGCCCACACCAAACCCCCGGACCCCCCTCTCCACTGGGTCCCCCTGACCTGGCTGGAGAAGAACCGGAGCAGGACCCCTCTACTCCCAGAGCCTACTGCCATGGACACCCTCACAGAGCAGCTCAAGGTGACCCTTCCTGGCTGGGCCACTATGTGCTTGTGTTTATATACAGTAGTAAGGCTTCTTATTGTGCTAATATAACAATGCCTTTCTCTGTGTCCCCTCACCAGGAGAAGCTGTCCTTCCACAGACGCAGTGTACAGTGGGCCCAGCCTGGCCTGTACCTGGGCATCTTGAAGCTGTGCAGCACAGTGAAGCAGATCAAGGTTCTAGTGCCCCAGAGGCTGCCAAACCTGCTATGCCATGCCAGAGTGCGCCACAATCCCCATGTGTCCCGGTAACACAAACACACTACCACTGAGCTTACCACTGAGTTTAGTATGCACTACAACTGTTCTGACCTGGTATAGCTGATGATGAAATGGAATACTGAATAATACTTGTAATGAAGTGTGTCCTCAATGTTTGACGAGTGAATTACTGACTGGTCAAATCAGATCATTGCTTATGATCGTTCCTTGTGATGACGCATTTTTGTTTTAGAGATGAATGGGCGTGGTTACAAAGCCACAACATGTTAACAGCCAATGAGGACACAGAGGGTGAGGATGAGACCTTGATGGAAAGCTCTGGGCTGGGGGAGGACCTCTGTCACTCTCTTGTTGACCAAGCTCAACATCCCCCTCTACAGGGTAACCATGGTTTCACTTACTCTCCAACATGCTTTTAGATGTAATTTAAACGATATACTGTATCATGTCAAACACCTCTTATCTTTTCTTGTCTTTCTCTCTCTCTCTCTCTCTCTCTTGTCCTCATCTTCTGATCATCACTTCTTTCACCCTGCTCTCCTCTCCTGCAGGCATATCAGTACGGTGTTTACACTCGGGAGCTGCTGCAGTTTGGGGATAAGATGTCCATGCTTCTCCTGCTGCCCCCCAGTGAGGACTTCAGCTCTAGCTACTGGCCCCTAGTGGACACCAAGGAGCCAGGCCTCACAATGCCACTGCAGATATTTGAGATGGGTAAGTATTGGAGCCAGTATTGGGTCAGTAGATATATACAGGGTCAGTTCCAGTGTCAGTAGCTATATACAGCGTCAGTTCCTGGGTCAGTAGATATATACAGGGTCAGTTCCAGGGTCAGTAGCTATATACAGCGTCAGTTCCTGGGTCAGTAGCTATATACAGGGTCAGTTCCAGGGTCAGTAGCTATATACAGGGTCAGTTCCTGGGTCAGTAGCTATATACAGGGTCAGTTCCTGGGTCAGTAGCTATATACAGGGTCAGTTCCTGGGTCAGTAGTTATATACAGGGTCAGTTCCTGGGTCAGTAGCTATATACAGGGTCAGTTCCTGGGTCAGTAGCTATATACAGGGTCAGTTCCTGGGTCAGTAGCTATATACAGGGTCAGTTCCTGGGTCAGTAGTTCTATACAGGGTCAGTATAGAGGTCCTGGGTGGCAGGGAGCTTGGCCCCAGTGATGTACTTGGCTGTACGCACCACCCTCTGTAGTGCCATGTGATTTAGGTGGTGCTGTTGCCATACCAAGCAGTGATGCAGCCAGTCAAGATGAGGGCCCATGCTTTTCCAACCTCCTGAGGGGGAAGAGGCGCTGTCGCGCCTTCTTCACGACTGTTTGTGTGTGTGTGGACCATTTTAAGTCCTTAGTGATTTGGACACTGAGGAACATAAAGCGCTCGACCCGCTCCACTGCAGCCCTGTCTCGATGTGCATGAGGGCGTGCTAATCGTGTAGCTCCTTGGTCTTATTGACGTTGAGGGAGAGGTTCATGGACAACATAGACAATATAGGATGTGTCATGCTATTTAGGTTTTTGCTCAGAGTAAACTGTCAGTGGTGGTAAGTTGATGTGCTTAGATTTTTCTCTTGATTTTCTATCTAATTCTCACGTCTCACAGTGCACTTCTGGACGTACGAGCAAGACTTCCTATCTCAGTACTGTCAGGTCTGGGTTCGGTTGGAGCTGGACGCCCATCTGTGCCGGCAGGCTTTGCGAGAAGCTCTGGACACTAAGGAGGTGCGGGAGGCCAGTGGCCGCCTTGGTCACATCACTCAGCTCTCACAGGTAGACTACCCATGGAGAATCATAAAATAGATATCAAAGGAGGACAGTGTGTATGAGTGGGAATGAGCCCTCTATTAGAACTCTCACCCTTGTGGCGCGAGGCCCGGTGGATCATGGATGTCCTGCAGTGTGTCCGCTCTAAACAGTGGGTGGGGGCGGTGCCTCTGGGCCTGGTCATGGGAGGAGACCCACCTGCCAGCCCAGACGATGAGGAGGATGACAGGCCTAGCACCAGAGTCTGGCCCCAGCGCATACTGTCTCAAAAGAAAATATCAGGTGACTTGTTAATGTAGTAGATGTAGCTGTTGAATTATTCAATGTATTTGACTGAACCATTAGAGAGTAGGCAGTGGTGAGAAGAAAATCATGTTATATTGTGATGCACTTAATTCCTCAGTTTCATATTCAGTCACTTCCTTTGTCCGTTTGAAGCAACGAACTCTCATTTCTGTTGGCTCCCTCCTCTCACTCCTTCTAGAGAGCATTACCGGTACTGTTACAGACATTGGTGTCAGCGGTGGGATCTCTGAGCCAATATGTATCCCGGGGGTCCATGAAGAGGCTGTATGTTTAATAGAGGGGGCTAGCAAAGGGGGGTACCCCGTGGACCTCAGTGCCCAACAGCCTGTTGTGGCGTTCAACAGCCTGGACCAATCAGAAGTGGTATATCATAACATAATGGCCCAATCAGAAGTGGTAGATCATGACATTGTGAACCTGGCAGCTGCCTATATTGGAGAACTGGAGTATCTTCGCAGTGATGTGATCGCGCCTCTACCAGAGCTGGACATCATCTTCCCCACACTGAGTCTGAGAGACGAAGAGACTGAGGAGGACCCTGTACCTGGGAGGATGGATATATTTGACAGCTTAAGTCTTGGAGTTGGTGAAAGCGAGACTGTCTTTGGACTAAACTCTGACTTGAAGGGTTGCTCTCTCTCTAATGTGCATCATGATACGAACACACTGACAGCAGGCCTTAGTTTAGGAGACAGAACCTGTGCAGATACACTGTTCTCAGGTCATTTAGATGTGAGGACCACACCTACCCAGAGCTGGGATTTACCTGCAGAGGACACTGTGATACACGCTGGCAACAGGGGGAGCAGCATGCCAGCCAGGAGCCAGGTGGAGTGGGTGAACTCCTGTAACCAGGCATCCTGATGTATCCAGATATTATTATGACTGAACGTTACACCAAAATACATTGTACTTACTCCTCATGCCTCTCGAAGAATTGGGACAACCAATTCTCAACAAATTCGTAATGTGCTTTCAGTGGCTTTAAGCGGTTATGGTAAACGGTGGGATGTTCATGGTTGTTTTCTCACCACATTATCTTACTCTCTGTAGTTGTTCCAATGGTGAAATCACTTCATGCACACCAACCACTACAATGTAGAATTAATTTCTAAATCTTTGCACAACATATTCCAACCATGGGGCAAGGATAAAACTCATAAATATTACCCAGTATCCCACAGCTGTAGACATTCCTAGCTGAATTGTTGTGTGTATTTGTAATGGGGAATTATATGATTAATTCCTTTCCTGTATTTGATTTACTGTAACTAAATACGGATGTTCCTACCTTTGACCTGTTTAACTGCCAGTATCAAATGTCTGCCAGTGTTGAATGTTATTGTTAAGGTTTGACACCACACTGAGCCGAGGGCACACTGATAATGTATCTGTAACACTGTGTGATTCTGAAGCTGCTGATGTTGTGTCAGGCTGGTGTTTACAGAACATTTGGTTCTGTCGGAGGCCCGCCATGTTCTGTGCTTCTGTACACGACATGTCTCCCTGTTGCAACTTGTATTAAACTGAATTGATTTATGACTGACTATATCCTTAACTGCTCTTGTCTTTTGTTAAACTGAAAATACTCTTTATAGTATTTTGCTCTATAAACCTGTTAACCTCTTTTAGCAAACAACTAGTTAGTCTTTAGCAAACAACTAGTTAGTCTTTAGCAAACAACTAGTTAGTCTTTAGCAAACAACTAGTTAGTCTTTAGCAAACAACTAGTTAGTCTACAGTAAAAGCAGTTGAATGGTTTATCTTTATGAAATTACCAAATAAAAATATTTTCAGCTGTATTTGTGCTGTTCCACTTTTGTTTTTAGACAAAGGGTTAGCTATCTTTTTTTTTTTTTTACATGATCTTTTTCAGAAACAGATGTGTATTTGAGAAGAATACACAGGCCAACTGGGTATTAAGGTGAGGATACATGTGAGGTCCAATGCAGCCGTTTTATCTTAATATGAAATCATTTATGGGTAACAATTAAGTACCTTACTGTGATATTTTTCAATTAAACGTTGCTCAACAAAATTGAATTAAAACCTTTAAAAATAATATTGGCATCAGTACATAGTAATGTATGCACTAGTGATGCTCGGGTCAGCTGTTTGTCCACCCGCTAATAACCCATCCACAACTGCCGGACTGTACACTGAGCATGAAAAACATTAAGAACACCTGCTCTTTCCATGACACACTGACCAGGTGAGTCCAGGTGAAAGCTATGATCCCTTATTGAGGTCACTGGTTAAATCCACTTCAATTAGTGTAGATGAAGGGGAGGAGACAGGTTAAAGAAGGATTTACAAGCCTTGAGACAATTGAGACATGGATTGTGTACGTGTGACATTCAGAGGGTGAATGGGCAAGACAAAAAAAATGTCAGTTTCTGTGGGTTATGAGTTAACCACAGGAGGTTGGTGGAACCTTAATTGGGGAGGGCGGGCTCGTGGTAATGGCTGGAGCAGAATAAGTGGAATGGTATCAAATACATGGTTTCTATGTGTTTGATGCCATTCCATTTGCTCCATTCCAGACATTATTATGAGCGCTCTCCCCTCAGCAGGGCTCCCGAGTGGTGCAAGAGGCGTCACTACAGTCCCTGGTTCGAATCCAAACTGTATCACATCCGGCAGTTATTGGGAGTCCCATAGGGCAGCGCACAATTGGCCCAGCGTCGTCTAGCTTTGGCCGGGGTAGGCCGTCACTGTAAATAAGAATTTGTTCTTAACTGACTTACCTAGTAAAATCAAGGTTAAATAAATAAAAAGCATCCTCCACTGGAGTCAACCAGGGCAGTACTAGTATGCACATTTACAATTTGTCACAGGTCATTATTTATGACAGGTTTGTAATCTTAACATCAAAACAGAAAAAAGTGATTTCACTGATCTTGTGTGTGCTTTGCGGTGTGAGCTTCCTGTTTAAAACTAGCTCTGCCCCCTCAATGATGTCACACAAATTAAGTGATGTGATTTTGATCCTTTGGTTTCTCTGCAAAAGGGATTAGTAACAATAGTTTAGATTTTCTCTTGTCAGACCAAGAAATAAAGACATCAGGACAAAGCCGTCCCAGTTTATAGGATATCCCACATTTTCCCGAATTCACCCTCTATATGCGAATAACAAAATGTAAACATGAATGGCAAGTTGACAGTGTAGGATCAAAGAACTGATCAGAGGTAGGTTTACAGTGCTAGTCAGTCAGCGCGGACTGTCTGGACGCGTGTGCGCATTATCACAATGACGTCATGGTTTGACTGCAGCATCGCATCACAGGTGCGGCATGTAAACGGGTTGAAAAGAAAAGGATACAAATATATTGAATTTCTCAATAAAAAAGACTCATAAGAATGATGAAGCGCTGGTATAATACGCAAGTAACGCAACCGAAGACAGGATCCTCTTATATCAGTGCATTTTAGGTATTCCGAGGATAATTCATAGTTGCAGCCGTGTTCGCCATGGCTAACTCATGTGGGACAGTGGAGATGGCGTCACTGGAATGTGCTGCCTCGAGTCTGGGTGAGAGACTATTGAAACAATTATAGCCTACTGTCGTTGTTGCTAGCGGGTAGATTTTCCATTCCATCATAAAATATGGTATTTGTATAGCATTTTTTACAGCATCCACCGAAAATGAACAGCAGCACTCAGAAATCTGTAATGTAGGCTAACCACATTTCCATCCCACAACCATTATAAATATAATAGTCATTTCAAGGTAGGTTACACTTCTAGATCAGTTCGGTCAGTATAAATTACTGTAATTTGTGTCACAGCATTACCGAAGCCAGACATTGGGGAGCTGAGGATGGTACTGGTGGGAAAGACTGGTGCAGGGAGAAGCTCCTCTGGGAACACCATCCTAGGGAGGCAGGCATTCCGGGTGGACATCTCTTCATGTTCTGTAACTGGTCAGTGTGACAGACAGAGTGGAGTTGTGGCTGGGAGGAACCTCACTGTGGTCGACACCCCAGGGCTCTTCGACACGCGCCTCTCCCCTCAGGAGTTGACAACTGAGGCAGGCCGCTGTGTGGTGCTGTCTGCCCCTGGCCCCCACTCCTTCCTGGTGACCCTTCAGCCTGGCAGGTTCACTCGGGAGGAGCGGGATGCCCTGGAGTGGGTCAGGGCCACTTTCGGACCAGGAGCCCTCAGATACACAGTAGTACTGTTCACCTGGGGCGACCAGCTTCAAGGTAAAAACATGGAAGACTTCCTGAAGGAGAGCCAGGAGCTTCAGGAGTTCGTGAGTAGCTGTCAGGGGGGTTACCATGTCTCTAACAACAGCAACAAGATAACAGACTGCACTCAGGTCACAGAGCTCCTGGAGAAGATAGATAAGATGGTGACGCAGAATGGAGGGGGCCTGCTACACCAACAAGATGTACCAGGAGGCAGAGAGTGCCATCAGAGAAGTGCTGGAGGGAATTCTGGGAGAAAGAGGGATGGCTCCATTGAAGCAGGAGGAGGAGGATGGAGTGAAGACAGGGCCAGAGCCGCAGGGACCGGAGGCAGAGAAAATGAGAAGGAGGGAAGAGGAGGAGAGGAGAAGAGAGGAAGAGGCATCCAGAAAGAAGGCAGAGAAGTTGTTGTGGTGTGAGCTGGTGTCTGCCCTGGGGAAGGGGGCGGCAGAGGGAGCTGGAGTAACAAGCAAAGGGAAAGCAGTGAAAAAGGTTAAGGCGATAGAGAGGGCAGCAGCTTTGGCTACCACACCGCTGTCAATCACATCAGCTGCCAAGGTGGTGGGAGGAGCTGTGAGAGAGGGGAGTAAAGTGCTTTACAAACACCGCAAAACTCTCTTACACTGACAGGGGGACTTGTAATATCCACTATTATTCACTGTATGGTGCTGTATTGTCAGGTAGAAGATGAGGGGACTTAGTTGTACACTCTTATTTATCACTCAACTGTGTTCTTTGAAAAATCATCACAATGACTTTTATAAGGCAGGCTTTCTAAAGAGCACAGATACACTTTCTTCTATTGTCAATCATAGTTGATGAAACTCTTAATGCAAAGTTAATAAGAGTTGACATAAAGCAATTGCAGTGTAATACCACTGTAATGGAACTGCAAACATATTCCTTAATAGAAGCCCCAGCCCTGACAGTTGAGGAAGTGATGCTATTTGTCCAGGTTGTCATGGTGCCACGGGAGTAAACAGGCATCCATTATTGAATACTCAATAGAAAAGTAAGAGTGGTGTGAATCACTTGTGTATGGTTTTGAGTGGTGTGAATCACTTGTGTGTGGTTTTGAGTGGTGTGAATCACTTGTATGTGGTTTTGAGTGGTGTGAATCACTTGTGTGTGGTTTTGAGTGGTGTGAATCACTTGTGTGTGGTTTTGAGTGGTGTGAATCACTTGTGTGTGGTTTTGAGTGGTGTGAATCACTTGTGTGTGGTTTTGAGTGGTGTGAATCACTTGTGTGTGGTTTTGAGTGGTGTGAATCACTTGTGTATGCGGTTTGGAATGGTGTGGATTGCCGGTGTGAGTATGTAGAAGGAGTAAACATCCTGGTGTGATGAAACACAATTTAAAGTAATCAACACGAAGAACCTGATGAACCAGTAAAGATGCCTTTTATTGACCTGATTTACAAATGATGAAGGTTCTTGGTATTCAAATGTTGATCATTACAACATGGGCACCACAGTGGTAAAGGTTTGGCACAAATATACAAATCTAGTTCATAGTATGAAGATACTTTGTGTAAGTACCTTTCCATTTTGTTGAACTATTAATCTGATTTTGCCAATGTAATCCTGGTACTCAATAAATGTTGAGATATGAATTAACTTTAGTTGGTGTGAAATAACTGTTGATAACTCATCAAATACAAAATATATTTGGTTTGAACTTTGACATCACAAAAATGTGTATTAGTTTTACTTAATAAAATGAATTAATATTAAAGGAATGGAAAATACAGCTAAAATCAAAGTACAGAATGCAAAGTATTTAAGAAGAATTTTGGTTCAGTCAAGAAGTGGACAGACATAATAGTTACATACATGGCAGTGCGTTCTGTATGGCGTCTCCATGGACTTTGTTTTCATAAAGGGAAGAACATGGCATAACTCATGACAAGGGTGACACATATCACCCAGCCTATATACAAGACCCCCAATACACTGCTTGGTGAAACAATGTAAGCCTTGAAGGTTGGTCACTGTTCTATGTAGAAAAGCAGAACAAATATCTCACAGATATACAATGTTGATGTAATAAGATGTTCAAAATATACCATTTACTAGAAAATTTAAATGAAGGCACAAACTCCATTGGACTAATTCAAGCGGGACACTATCTGCTTCTATGAAAGAAAAAATAATAATTCCCACAATACTCAACGTACTGAATTCCCAAATAACATTCATTTCCACACACACAAGCACAAAAAACACAGGACGACGTTCTTTGGTCACTTTAGTCTGGGGACACATTCACTAAAGGCTAGACAACAAACACACCAGGTACCAACAACACGACGGTCTGCAGACTGTAGTCCATTACTAAGTATGATTGGAGGAGGGCAGAGGTCGCTTTCAGTTACTGATCTGCTCAAGTGTCGCTTAAAACACCAGTGACTCTCTTTAGACGGGCATGGGCAGGGACATCTTTCCACTTCCTCTGAGCACTGGAGAGGGACAAAGGGAAAGACGGAAAGGTAAATGGGATGAAATATAATACAAAGTCAACATCACTCCCTGGCTCATACTTACCCCTGGTAATGTAAAGGTAGAAGAAGTCACAGTAGAAGATAGTCTGCACCACACCGGACACCACAGCAATCTGGTCAAAGAAGCTCTCTGTGTGGTAGCGCCACACCCAGTTGGCCAGGTACAGGACTCGGTAGAGACCCAGGAAGAACAGGTAGTGGGTGGTGATGGACTCTGCCTCGCCGGTCTTGGTGATCATGAAGAGCTGGGGCAAAATGGCCACTGACTCCAAGTAGATGGAGAAGGTCCACAGGATCTGTTCACCAAAGATAAGCATTCAATCAAGTATGAGGTCTTAAATGCACATGTACAAACACATCAAGGGACCCTCGACCAGTCAAGTTGAGACTTCTAGGTCAATATTCCCCAAAAGCAAATATACATTGACTATCTATACCATTATCTGATAGAATAGTTCATTATAATCTATAGCTAACTAACAAAATAAAGGAATGTGTAACCTTTATTTAACTAGGCATGTCTGTTAACATTGGTCTCAAAGGGGTATAAAGTGTGTGTGTGTGTGTGTGTGTGTGTCTCAGTCACCAGATCTCAACCCAATTGAACACTTATGGGAGATTCTGGAGCGCCGCCTGAGATGCATTTTCCACCACCATCAACAAAGCACCAAATGACAGCATTTCTTGTGGAAGACTGGCGTTGCATCCCTCCAATAGAGTTCCAGACACTTGTAGAATCTATGCCACAGCGCATTGAAGCAGTTCTGGCGGCTTGAGGTGCCCTATTAAGATATGTTGGTGTTTCCTATATTTAGTCAGTTACCTATATGTTCAATATCTACAGCATGTATTGAACCTGGCACATTTACCTCCAGTGGGGCAAATGCATAGTTTTCCAGGAAGGAAAGCCCAGCCACAGGCACAAGCAGGAACTCAACACGGAATGTGTCACTCTCTGAGTCGTAGGTCCTCTTGAAGTACATGTAGATCAGGAACACTGTGGCATATGCCAAACCCAGGAACACCACCTGAGCACACAAGACAGAGTTTAGGTTAGAACACAAATCATTGATTGGTTGGCTTCTATGTAGGATACTATCTGCTCCCTCACCTTCATAACTGTGTTGTAGATGGAGATGAAGCTCGTGAACAGGTCCAGGTATCTTGTAGTGAAGACTAATGCAAAAAGCACCTGAGACTTCCCAGAAATACCTGCAAAAACAAACAACAGTCATTAATCTCACTCATGTACACATACACTACCGGTCAAACGTTTTAGAACAACTCATTCAAGGGTTTTTCTTTATTTTTACTCCATTCTACATTGTAGAATAAAAGTGAAGACATCAAAACTATGACATAACACATATGGAATCATGTAGTAACCATAAAAGTGTTAAACAAATCTAAATATATTTTATATTTGAGACTCTTCAAAGTAGCCACCCTTTGCCTTGATGACAGCTTTGCACACTTGGCATTCTCTCAACCAGCTTAATGAGGTCGTCACTTGGAATGCATTTAAATTAACAGGTGTGCCTTCTTAAAAGTTAATTTATGGAATTTCCTTCCTTCTTAATGCATTTGAGCCAATCGGTTGTGTTGTGACCAGGTGTGTGTGGGGGGGGGGGGCAATTCCATATTATGTCAAGAACAGCTCAAATAAGCAAAGAGAAAGACAGTCCTTCAATACTTTAAGACATGAAGGTCAGTCAATACGTGCAGACGCAAAAATCCTCAAGCGCTATGATGAAACTGGCTCTCATGAGGACCGCCACAGGAAAGGAAGACCCAGAGTTACCTCTGCTGCAGAGGATAAGTTTATTAGAGTTACCAGCGTCAGAAATGGCAGCCCAAATAAATGCTTCACAGAGTTCAAGTAACAGACACATCTCAACATCAACTGTTCAGAGCAGAGCTGTGTGAATCAGGCTTTCATGGTCGAATTGCTGCAAAGAAACCACTACTAAAGGACACCAATAAGAAGAAGAGACTTGCTTGGGCCAAGAAACACGAGCAATATACATTAGACTGGTGGAAATTTGTCCTTTGGTCTGGAGTCCAAATTGGAGATTTTTGGTTCCAACCGCCGTGTCTTTGTGAGGGTGAACGGATGATCTCTGCATGTGTATTTCCCACCGTAAAGCATGGAGGAGGAGGTGTTATGGTGTGGAGGTGCTTGTCTGTGATTTATTTAGAATTCAAGGCACACCTAACCAGCATGGCTGCCACAGAATTCTGAAGCGAAACGCCATCCCATCTGGTTTGGGCTTAGTGGGACTATCATTTGTTTTTCAACAGGACAATGACCCAACACACCTCCAGGCGGTGTAAGGGCTATTTTACCAACAAGGAGAGGGATGGAGTGCTGCATCAGATGACCTGACCTCCATTATCCCCCAACCTCAACCAAATTTAGATGGTTTGGAATGAGTCGGACCGCAGCGTGTAGGAAAAGCAGCCAACAAGTGCTCAGCATATGATGGGTACTCCTTCAAGACTGTTGGAAACACATTCCAGGTGAAGCTGGATTAGAGAATGCCAAGAGTGTGCAAAGCTGTCATCAAGGCAAAGGTTGGCTATTTGAAGAATCTCAAACACAAAATACATTTTGATTTGTTTAACACTTTTATGGTTACTACATGATCCCCTATGTGTTCATTCATAGTTTTGATAGCTTCACTAATATTCTACGATGTAGAAAATCGTAAAAAGAATGAAAAACCCATGAATGAGTAGGTGTTCTAAAACTTTTGCCCGGTAGTGCATACGCAACAATTTAATTTCATGATGGCAAAACTTGGAGATGACAAAACATGATCATTGCGGATATGCTGAGGTAGAACGCAGGACTGGGTGCGACTCTCAAAGCAAATAAGGCTAGACTGAACTCCATGCCACGTTAACGTTCTTGTGCTTCGAAGTGGACAAGTCCAAATTATTTACTCTCTAACCACAAAATACTGCAACGTATTGTAACCAATTATAATTGAGGCGCGTTGTTACATTGTTGCAACAAAGTAACAACTGCACTGTCGAGTGTTCCATGGCATGACTTGATGTGAGCGTTGCAGACCAGTACTAGGAGTGTGAGGTCAATTTCCCAACTGAGATTTTCTCATTTCTTAATACCACGGACTTTAGTTTCTTCTCTGCATTGAAGTAGGTCTATGTATCGAACATAGAGCAGCGTAATAATTCAGTTTGAGTCGTCAGTGGGTTAAACAGATATTAGGCCTATGAATGAGCAAGTCAATAAATCATTAACAGCAAGACTTCCCTGTGAACAACTGCATATCGAACAGTCCCACTGTCAACATACCAGCACAGGATTTGGACCTCCATATCTTCATAAACAGAATGATGATAGCAACGAGATGCGACACGTCACCGGCTAGACGGAAGATATTCATAGTGTTGTTTTGGTATTCAAAAAAATAGAGCCGAAATATCAGTAAAAATGTGTAAGAATGAGGCCTCCAAGTAGTCTTCAGGCGAAGTCCAAACAATAATGTAAAATAAAAGGCCAAATAACTCCAATGTTCCCAAGTGTTATGTCCTCTTGTACTTCGGAAATCACTACAAATTCTCAGAAATGTTCGTTCTAGATATTCTGCATTTGGGATTCCTCTGCAGCAAAGGGCTGGGAAAAGTTGGTCAGATCTGTGGCGGTGACGTGGCTGACAGTTTCGGCAAAATCCGTATTGCCTCTCTGGCGCTCAAATTACAGAGACTGGGGCGTGAAAGCATGAGCATGACACTTAAGTGGGCTGTCACTAAGAAATAGTCCGTATATGACCTTCTTCAACAGCAGATGGAGACAAATAGCAGTAAGTAAACAGGGAAGTTATTTTACAGGACCATCTATTGATATAAAACGACATTATTATGTTG
Organism: Thymallus thymallus; assembly: GCA_023634145.1. NCBI lineage: Eukaryota > Metazoa > Chordata > Actinopteri > Salmoniformes > Salmonidae > Thymallus > Thymallus thymallus. The sequence goes on along the minus strand of CM042398.1, from coordinate 27,406,619 downwards.
TATAGGTTATGGCCAATAACTACATAATTATCCACCCCCATAGACTCATGAGAGTAGGCCTAAATGCTTGGGAAGTTTATATAAGGTACACCATCTGATTCAATGAAAGTAGTTCATACTTTAACGGGTTAAATAGTAGGCTGTGGTTACCATTATGTTTCTGCCTTTATAGTCTTGTTCACCATATATTGGCAGTAGAACGGAGAGCCAATGTGTAGAGCTTAGCGACTTTCAACGTGGCACCGTCATAGGAAGCCACCTTTCCATCCAGTCAGTTCTTCAAATTGCTGCCCTGGTAGAGCTGCCCCGGTCAACTGTAAGTGCTGTTATTGTGAAGTGGCGCAACATCGGCTCAGCGGCGAAGTGGTAGGCGACACAAGCTCACAGAACTGGACCCCTGAGTGCTGAATCACGTAGCATGTCTGTCCTCGCTTGCAACACTCACTACCGAGTTCCAAACTGCCTCTGGAAGCAACGTCAGCACCAGAACTGTTCGTCGGGAGCTTCATGAAATGGGTTCCCAAGGCCGAGCAGCCGCACACAAGCCTAAAATCACAATCTGGGTTTGTCAGTAGAACGCTACCTGCCCCAATGCATAGTACAAACTGTAAAGTTCGGTGGAGGAAGAATAATGGTCTGGGGCTGTTTTTCATGGTTCGGGCTAGTCCCCTTAGTTCCAGTGAAGGGAAATCTTAACGCTACAGCATACAGTGACATTCTAGATTATTCTGTGCTGCTGTGGCAACAGTTTGGTGAAGGATCTTTTCTGTTTCAGCATGATAATGCCGCTGTGCACAAAGCGTGGTCCATACAGAAGTGGTTTGTTGTGATCGGTGTGGAAGAACTTGACTGGCCTGCACAGAGCCCTGACCTCAACCCCAGTGAGCACCTTTGGGATTAATTGGAGTGCCGACTGCGAGCCAGGTCTAATCATCCATTTTCAGTGCCCGACATCACTAATGGTCCTTGCAGCAATGTTCCAACATGTAGTGGAAAGCCTTCCCAGAAGAGTGGAGGCTGTTATAGCAGCAAAGGGGGGGACCAACTCCATATTAATGCCCATGATTTTGGAATGAGATGTTCGACTAGCATATGTCCACATACTTTTGGTCATGTACTGTACTTTGTCTTACATTTTTTCACTTTTTTGTTAAATTTCTATACAAAACACACGGTTTGCAGAGTCTAGACAATGTTTAACCTTTTATTTTTAGCGTTCACCTGTTCAAAATGATAAGGTACAGGACAATACACATTATGACAAGTAAGGGCTCGTCGTTTTGTTTCCATGTTTTGTGTAGTGCTTTGAACTACTCACCATCTCCCTGGTTCAACTCTTCATCCCTCTATATTTACCTCGTCTACCTCCCTGCCTACCCTACAATCCTCTTAAATATCTGAATCATCGTCAAAACTAATCACCACCCTCTTCTTGCTTGGCACCCCTCACCCTCCCTTCCTGGTCCCCTGCTCCTAAATTATTGTTCCCGTGTCCAGCAATGTGATTATAATCCACTCCCTCGGTCTCTCCGCCTGTCGCAAGTCACTGCCCGACATCATTTCCCCGCGCCGAATGGAAAAACTTCCCCTGAACTAATAGCAGAGCAAAAAGAGACAATTGTGAGTGTATAGTTAGTTTAGCGTGTTCTAGTGTCTATATGGTCATATAGGCAGTGAACGTCGATGAGATTAAATAAATGCCAAATATATTACTCTGGTATTATTACCTCATTATGTTTGTTGTAAAGATAGACATTGAGCATACAGTATATGACCTGTTCATAAACATGTCCTACTGTCCTATTACAAGTATGAAGAGATAAGCATCATAGATAATATAAAGGTATGTCTAATGCTAATAAAAAAATAATTAGGAAAACCACTTCAAATTGATTTAGATGTTACTTTTCACCATTATACACCTGTCATGGTCTCTGGCTGCCAGAACGACAGTATAGAGGGTCAGACAGAGTGACCAGAGGCTACGGTAGGATCTGAGGAGAAGATGACCACAAGATGACTCCTCTGTGTGTGTATTATTAGCCAGTAATCAGCCCTGGGTGTCAGATTAGTCCCCATAACCTTTTGATAGGCACACCTTCCTTTATTACAGTATACAGGTCAGGTGAGTCATTGGCCAGCTCCATATCATGAGGAATATTTTGCATATTAAGCTCTGGATTTGATTAACACACCTCAAATGCTCATACTATGGTAACTTTTATACAAGCTCCTGTCGCCCCGCAAAACATTAATTCTCCATCTCTCCTCAGCCACTATTCAGTCTCTTCTTGGTACCTATCTCAGTCCACCCCCTCACTCCTCTTCTCTGAGCCTGTCATATGGGCAGATATACTCCCACCTACCTATTGAGGAGGAGAGCGTATTGAAAAGATGCCCCCTCTGCTTTAGGAGCAGAGACAAGGAAGAGAGAAGATTGTAAAAGGAAAAAACGGTTTCCATAGAAACTCCATCCATACTCGAGATCAGGAATACATTTTTGGGATTTTTCCATTTGGGTTAATTATCTGCCATTTATTTTCAATATTACAGCAAAAACATGTTATGATGAGATACTGACCATTACACTGACCATTACATCATATCTATGGGTGAACTTCAGACAAATCCCATATACACTGTCACGGAGTTGATCCGATTTTTTTTCTCATAAATACGGTACAAATCAAGAGAAAAAGAGAACAACTTTACAATAGTACACGTTATAAAGCATCCTCTTATGTAAAGGAGTGAAGATTACCACTCCAAGTGCACCAGGTCTGGCAGAGTGCCTTAGGGGAGAGTATGACTGTGGTTGGAGACTAACATGCATTGACAGTGAGACTGACTGCACTGGCAGAGATAATGGGCTGGAAACCAGCCTGAGTGCCACTGTGAGTGGGTACAAATTTAAAGGAACTGAAATGATGGTTTATTCTATACAGTTCAGTACGCGATATAGTGGCAAAATTCAGTCCAAGTAGCTGGGTAGTGTATTAACAAGGTTATAACAACTTTCATAACCATTCCTGCAACTACTTCATATTCATCTCACCACAATCATTCCAATGAGACATAGATTGGCGATGCAGTCATCAGTAAAACGAGAAAGGGACGCATCATTTAACGCCTACGCATATATATAAAGACGTGAGGGAGACATAATCGAACTGACAAGTACCCCCTCTCCCCCTCTAACCCACACACTTTTCACAGAGTACATTGACACAGCATTTGGAGACTCCAGTGCACAGAGTCTGTGGAGGAGAGCGCGCACTGACCGGATTACAGGAGACAGGAGGCAGTTAGTAGGTAGCAGAGGACAACAAAGGATTACAAAAAACAAAAGGAAAAAATACCCAATAAAGATATGCAAAAATGTGTGATTCATGTTAAAAGAATAAGAGAAACAGAACAGGGTAGGAAAACAGAGACTCTTGGGGTTACACATCCTTCATTCCAACGAGTGTGTGGACTATTAAGAATTGAGGTTACAATTCAGAAGTGGATCTAAACAACAAGCAAGCTGCACAACAAAATAACTTGTTGTTTTTAAGGTGAGTAAGCCTGGCCTATTTATCAATTATGCTAAATCATAACCTAAAATGCGTAAAGGTCCTCGGTGTCCAATGCACGTTACAATGTCAAGACGTTTGTGGTGGGAAACGGGATTCACAGACTTGACTAAGTGTAAATGTATTACTATTCACAGTCTTTAAGAATGTAATCAAGCCTCGTTCGGAACCCAGTGAGAATCAAATGCCTCTTCTATTTCATGGTTACGGTCTTTTCTCACCTGGATAATGCTACTATTGAAAAGATGCTTAACTGAGATTATTTTTTTTTTTTAACTAAACTGGGGTAATATTTTATCAAAGATACATTTAAATTGGTCAGAGCAATATTTGAATTTATAATAGTGAACTTATTCTTTGGATATCTCCTAATAAATACTTGACAATAATATCTGCTTAAAACATTTGCATGAGACACTTATACACTATCATTCCCCATTAACATTTGTCCTTCCATCAATCTAGTGCTCAATGAGGCACTGTGTCACCCAGTCCATAAACATAGACGTCAAGGAAACTGCTCAGTGGGATAGAGCAAACACTTTATTATACTGTTCAATCTTATTCCACCTCTAGGGCATCCAGGCATCGGTCATAGTCATCGGCTGTTATGACAGTAAGACCTGCTCCTCTGTAGGTTCATTGAGTCTGTGTTTGAGGTCATCTCAAAGTTTTGTTCACAAACTGGAGAGTGAACTAACCCAGGGTTTACAGGACCCATTCAGAATAATGGATGACATCCAAATGTCAAAGTTACAGTAAATGTGTAGAGAGGAAAATGTTGATAAGGGATGGATCTGTAGAGTAGCCTACAACACACCAGAGCAGTAAACAGGAGACGGGGACCGGCAGGGATATATAAATATACACAGGGGGCAGAAGCTCATGAAAATGAGAGGGAAGTTGATGTTGTAATGAAACGGATAATCCCACAGTTAACTCCGTGTGGCCAGGCGATCCTTACTGGTAAAACCCGGTTGTGATTCTGCATCTGTGTTCTAAAAACTGGGATTTAGCAAAGATGAAACAAGTTATTATCCTTTTCCACGTACAAAGCCAACACCACCTTACGTTTCCCATATAGTTCGAATAGTCAGCACATTTCTAAAACAACATTTATACAAGTTAAAATAATAGTACAATAGAAATAGCACTGCAATGAACAAAGCAGAGGATTCCACCCATTTAGCTTCAAAAAGAATGACATTGATCTACTTTGCTATTCATTATGTAACACTTTCCTTGTTTAAACACACAGTCCTCATTTGAAGCCATGCATGCAATGGTTGTGATGACTGTGGTTGATCAATCACTACTTAGTAGAGGGTTGTTGTTGGCTGACCTAATTAGGGTAAACAGACAGAGACGGTTCCAGATCGTTCAACATCATTGACACGCAGGGAGACAAGAATTGATCTGTTACAAGGAAAGGATGATGGGACTTTCTAGACTGTCAGATGTCAGTTGATCACATTTCTTTGACATTAGACAGTGGCTCATGGAAGATAAAAAATTATATAAATAAACCTACTTAGTGAAATCTCTGAGAGCCCAGACCGGATTGATCAACTGAATTCCTAGCTTGTTTGTGGAATTGACTAAATTAAAAGACTTCATTTTGATCATAATCTAATTTGACCAGACAAAGTTTCGCATCTGAATGGATTCAGGAAATGTACCAAAGCCAGAGAAACTAAAGGTCAACATAAAACAAACTCATTCACACTGTATCGCAACATTAATTACTGCAGTAACAGGCTCTTATTAACCACTTCATGTTGTATAATTCAATTATACAATCCCAAACCCTGAGTCTGGTATTAGAATGGCATTTTTTATTTAAAAAAAATACTTTTTTTTATTTTCACCCAGGATTGTGTGCGGGCTTTAACTGTAGCATATTGAGAACAAAAGGAACTTGTGGTTGGGTCCACCTTTGTTTTTTTAATGAGTTTCCTTGTAGGCCTACATCCTGTTTTTCTCACATCAACAAATACAAACCCTCCCCATTTAAAAAAAAAAAAATATGTGTACAGTTCCTTTTATACATCTCAGAGAGGACTGCTTGGGCTCACCTTATTATACTCCTATGTGTTCGAGATATGCCTGGATGTGCAATGAGGACCCGTATGCCACATATAATGTAATCCTGCTCCAGTGATTTGTCACGTCATATAGAAGATCGGGAGACAGGGGCAGGAATGCGTAATAGTGTTTTTTATTTCTACCCAAATTAAACCACGTATACAAAATACTAACAAAAGAAGGAGGAGTACCTCGAATAAATACACGGGACGAGACCCCGAAAACACAAGTGCACAAATGATACAACACGGGACGAGACCCGTAATCATACACGCACAATACCAGCGGCACGAAAGCCAAAACAACAAAGCACAGGTACTCATACGGCCAACGGACATGGGAACAACGGACATGGGAACAATAAACGACAACCCAATGGCGAAACAAAGGGCGCACTTACAACAATCTAATCAGGGGGAATGGGAGCCAGGTGTGTGTGAAGAGTTCAGTGACACATAAAAAACCGGTGACGTAGACCTCCGGAGCTGGTGCACAGATGGAGCAGCAGTACCGGGGGAATCCGTGACATGATACACAACCCTGTCAGCCACCAGCACCGTCTTCATTCCTTTTCTTCTCCTCCATATGGGATTAGCGTGAGGGAAATCTGAACGAGGTCACTCTACTTAGATCTACCTTTCATATCACTTGTTTGAAACTAGAGATTAGGAGATTATTAATCTGCAATTTAAGAGATTACGGGTTAAGAATGGCCTTGCCAGACAAGTACACATGAAGAAACAGTAAAGGAAGCCCCCCCCCCCATCCCCAGACAACACACACACACACACACGCACACACACCTGCTCGAGGGGGATTAAGTATCTGTCAGTGTTGCGTAACAAAGATTCTCATTCAGACGTTCTCTTCCCAAAGTTAAGTCCATGCACTCATCATCTCTTTACACTGTGATGATGAGTGACTGTTAGATGTCATTTTGTTCGTGAATCAGTTCAAGATGTGTTCTGTTTACTTTTCAATCTTTCCCTTCTCTGTGACTCATCCCGAAGAACTCTTACTATTACCCCTCCACCATGTCTCTAGTGGCTTTACCGTTTCCATCCATCACCCTCGCTTCACCACACAGTCACCTTCCAAATTCCACAATAAAGGCTTCCTATGGAAACCGCTCGCTGTTTGCCGCCTGCAGCACTGCATCTGTACCTGTCTCATTTCAACTCCCGTAACCAAAAAGTGATTTGATCTTCAGTGTTATCTTACGTTGCCCTTCTGAACCAGGAGTATCTATGGGAGAACACACTACATAAGACCACTGGGAAGTGTGAAAAACATTGATAACAATCCTAACAATGTCATTGTATTGTAAATTCAGTCAGTATATGTCAATGTTCTTCCAGACAATTCCATTGGCAACCATGTTTGGCTTTGTGGACTGTTATATAGATCCTCACATCTGTCAGGAAAACCGGCCCTGTCGTACGAAGGTCTCAAATTATTTAGTTTCACAATAACACAAAACCTTTGTATGTTTTCACAAAATAAAGCTACAACTACTACCTTGATCTTGGATTTCTAAGTGTTTTGTATTGTAGGTATTATGATGAAAGGATTATGGGAGGGATTTCTCTTATTTTGAGGCAGACAATTACGCAACGACAGGAATAACCCTGAGCCGGTTTCTAACGTTGTGGGATTATTGTTTAGTTTTGTTGAAGGCTTTATTTAGCGCTGACATGAAGTAATGGCAGGTGTGTTTCCAGTTGTGACATTGGCCTCTATAAAGAGACAAATAACACAACCAACCACAGAGATATTATTGTATTACCTCAGGACTGAACTCTTACTTGAAGATACAGTGGGGAGAACAAGTATTTGATACACTGCCGATTTTGCAGGTTTTCCCACTTACAAAGCATGTAGAAGTCTGTAATTTTTACCGTAGCTACTCTTCAACTGTGAGAGACGGAATCTAAAACAAAAATCCAGAAAATCACATTGTATGATTTTTAAATAATTCATTTGCATTTTATTGCATGACATAAGTATTTGATCACCTACCAACCAGTAAGAATTCCGGCTCTCACAGACCTGTTAGTTTTTCTTTAAGAAGCCCTCCTGTTCTCCACTCATTACCTGTATTAACTGCACCTGTTTGAACTCGTTACCTGTATAAAAGACACCTGTCCCACACACTCAATCAAACAGACTCCAACCTCTCCACAATGGCCAAGACCTTAGAGATGTGTAAGGACATCAGGGATAAAATTGTAGACCTGCACAAGGCTGGGATGGGCTACAGGACAATAGGCAAGCAGCTTGGTGAGAAGGCAACAAATGTTGGCGCAATTATTAGAAAATGGAAGAAGTTCAAGATGACGGTCAATCTCCCTCGGTCTGGAGCACCATGCAAGATCTCACCTCGTGGGGCATCAATGATCATGAGGAAGGTGAGGGATTAGCCCAGAACTACACGGCAGGACCTGGTCAATGAGCTGAAGAGAGCTGGGACCACAGTCTCAAAGAAAACCATTAGTAACACACTACGCCGTCATGGATTAAAATCCTGCAGCGCACACAAGGTCCCCCTGCTCAAGCCAGCGCATGTCCAGGCCTGTCTGAAATTTGCCAATGACCATCTGGATGATCCAGAGGAGGAATGGGAGAAGGTCATGTGGTCTGATGAGACAAAAATAGAGCTTTTTGGTCTAAACTCCACTCGCCGTGTTTGGAGGAAGAAGAAGGATGAGTACAACCCCAAGAACACCATCTCAACCGTGAAGCATGGAGGTGGAAACATCATTCTTTGGTGATGCTTTTCTGCAAAGGGGACAGGATGACTGCACCGTATTGAGGGGAGGATGGATGGGGCCATGTATCGCGAGATCTTGGCCAACAACCTCCTTCCCTCAGTAAGAGCATTGAAGATGGGTCGTGGCTGGGTCTTCCAGCATGACAACGACCCGAAACACACAGCCAGGGCAACTAAGGAGTGGCTCCGTAAGAAGCATCTCAAGGTCCTGGAGTGGCCTAGCCAGTCTCCAGACCTGAACCCAATAGAAAATCTTTGGAGGGAGCTGAAAGTCCGTATTGCCCAGCGACAGCCCCGAAACCTGAAGGATCTGGATGGAGGAGTGGGCCAAAATCCCTGCTGTAGTGTGTGCAAACCTGGTCAAGAACTACAGGAAACGTATGATCTCTGTAATTGCAAACAAAGGTTTCTGTATCAAATATTAAGTTCTGCTTTTCTGATGTATCAAATACTTATGTCATGCAATAAAATGCAAATTAATTACTTAAAAATCATACAATGTGATTTTCTGGATTTTTGTTTTAGATTCCGTCTCTCACAGTTGAAGTGTACCTATGATAAAAATTACAGACTTCTACATGCTTTGTAAGTGGGAAAACCTGCAAAATCGGCAGTGTATCAAATACTTGTTCTCCCCACTGTATATGTGTGTAACTAAAAACTGGGTCACATCGAATCATAGTTCTCTCAATAAAACAATCTGTTTTTGGGTGAGACTTTCCCTGAGACACAGGAAATAAAGATGAGCTTTGTGATTTCATGCATTCACTGAAAACCTTCACTAACACAGTTATATTAACAGTATTCCACTTTTCATGTAGTCTCATTCTGACCAGCTAATAGCCGAACCACCGATCAAGCAACATTATGGACTAAATGTTCTAATCCTTTTGCTGCAGGACTATTTTGCTGTGACTATATAGGTCAAATTAAGATCCTACACCTGTACTGTATTGGAATCTTGTCAAAAGGACACCATGACTGGAAGCTGTCATACCTGTGTCATACCCAGTTGTGTAAAGTACTTTAGTAAAAATTCAAATACTACTTAAGTCGTTTGGGGGGATATCTGTACTTTACTTTACCTATTTATAGTTTTGACAACTTTTACTTGTTGTTTCACTACATTTCTAAAGAAAATAATGTATTTTTTACTCCATAAATTTACCCTGACACCCAAAAGTACTCGTTATATTTTGAATGCTTAACAGGACAGGAAAATGGTCAAATTCACGCGCTTATCAAGAGAGCATCCCTGGTCATCCTACTGCCTCTGATCTGGTGAACTCACTAAACACACATGCTTGGTTTGTAAATTATGTCTGAGTGTTGGAGTGTGCCCCTGGCTATCCGTAAAAACGGTACCGCCTGGTTTGCTTAATATAAGGAATTTTGATACCTAAGTATATTTAAAACCAAATACTTTTAGACTTTTTCTCAAGTAGTATTTTACTGGGCGACTTTCACTTTTACTTGAATAATTTTTCTATTAAGGTATCTTGACTTTTACTCAAGTATGACAATTGGGTACTTTTTCACCACTAGTCATACCTTATGTCATACCTTATGTCATACCTTATGTACCTTATGTCATACCTTATGTCATACCTTATGTCATACCTTATGTCATACCTTATGTACCTTATGTCATACCTTATGTACCTTATGTACCTTATGTCATACCTTATGTCATACCTTATGTACCTTATGTCATACCTTATGTCATACCTTATGTCATACCTTATGTACCTTATGTCATACCTTATGTCATACCTTATGTCATACCTTATGTACCTTATGTCATACCTTATGTACCTTATGTCATACCTTATGTACCTTATGTCATACCTTATGTACCTTATGTCATACCTTATGTCATACCTTATGTACCTTATGTCATACCTTATGTCATACCTTATGTCATACCTTATGTACCTTATGTCATACCTTATGTCATACCTTATGTCATACCTTATGTACCTTATGTCATACCTTATGTCATACCTTATGTCATACCTTATGTCATACCTTATGTACCTTATGTCATACCTTATGTCATACCTTATGTCATACCTTATGTACCCTATGTCATACCTTATGTCATACCTTATGTCATACCTTATGTACCTTATGTCATACCTTATGTCATACCTTATGTCATACCTTATGTACCCTATGTCATACCTTATGTCATACCTTATGTCATACCTTATGTACCTTATGTCATACCTTATGTCATACCTTATGTCATACCTTATGTACCCTATGCTTCTCCTTATTTGTGTTATTACAGGGAAATGGACAACCTTAGCTCGCCAATGTACATAACATGAATATCAAATGAATGGAACCAAAACCATTAAAAATTCAATAAGTATATGGTTGAATATAGTTTCCTGATCAATGGAGCACTATAAATTGGTCTACATAATGTCTGCATGTCCCAGTCAACATAGGCTGTCAAGAGACTTGGCTCAAGTATAATCCCTAAACCCATGATGACCGCAATCCCTCTCACATAGCTAAACAAAACTCACCTTGCCAGGTTATGCTTTCCAAAGGAGAGAGACAGGTCAGTCTAATCAATATTAAAAGGTTATCAGAGGTAGGTCAAATGGTCTTGAGGAAAGTGAGCAAGCTACCTTTGTGCTCAGGAAGGATACCCTCATAGGACTGTACTGCATTTCTCATTCACAGCATATCCTGTCTAAGCGCGGTCTTAAGGCATGAGAGAATGTCTTACATCATGTTTCTCTCACTGTGCAGAGTTGGCAAGATATGCATAGTCACTGTGTCCTGCAGGGCACATAGTCCAATGAGATTATGGACACCGTATTAAAACCTCAACTCTTCCTGTTCTCTCAAACCACTCTCACATCCCTCTAGTCTATTTTCTTATTTACCCATACTTTCCCCGTTTGTTAACCCAACAGGTACAGCTTCGCAGCACCAGATGAGGAGGGCCTGAAAATCTCCACACTTGGGCTCCACAACGGCCACAGCTCGCCAAATAGCCGGTTCCACTCCCCTAGTGGCACATCCGGAGGATATAGGGTATCAGGAGCCATAGGTCATAGGATGAACAATTACAACGGAAAGATCTCTACTACAGGATCAAGCCAACTAAGAAGTCGCTTCGTCAAAAAAAATGGGCATTGCAATGTGGTATTCTCTAACATGGAGGAAAAATCACAACGTTACCTGGCCGACATCTTTACGACCTGTGTGGACATTCGCTGGAGATACTTACTACTCCTCTTCTGCTCAACCTTTCTGTCCTCCTGGATGTTTTTTGGAATAATCTTCTATGCAGTTTCCAGAGCCCATGGGGATTTTGAAGAGCACCCTGGAATGAGTTCCCCTTCAGGGTTGGAAGGGAATGGGCTTGGGGTTGGTGAAGTTGAAGGTGTGCAGAAACAGTGGCAGCCATGCCTCCTTCATGTGGAGGGCTTCGTCGGAGCCTTCCTATTCTCTGTCGAGACCCAGACCACCATTGGTTATGGGTGGCGATGTGTCACTGAGGAGTGCCCTGTGGCAGTGATCACAGTGGTGGTCCAGTCCATAGTGGGCTGCATCATTGACTCCTTCATGCTTGGCACAATCATGGTAAAAATGGCACGCCCTAAGAAGAGGAACCAGACCCTGCTGTTCTCTAAAAACGCTGTGATTTCCCTGCGCGATGGCAAGCTGTGCCTCATGTGGCGGGTGGGTAACCTGCGCAAGAGCCACATCGTGGAGGCCCATGTGCGGGCACAGCTCATTCGACCCTACGTCACGGCAGAGGGAGAGTTTATCCCTCTGGAGCAGAGGGATCTCAATGTAGGCTACGACGAAGGCATAGACAGACTCTTCCTAGTTTCTCCACTGGTTATCGTCCATGAGATCGACGAGGACAGCCCCCTTTATACTTTGAGCCGGGCTGACCTGGAGTCTGATGACTTTGAGATCGTAGTGATCTTGGAGGGTATGGTGGAGGCCACCGCCATGACCACCCAGGCCCGTAGCTCCTATCTGGCCAAGGAGATCCTATGGGGGCATAGGTTTGAGCCTGTGATCTTTGAGGACCGAACCAAGTATCAGGTGGACTATGCTCGCTTCCACAAGACCTACGAGGTGCCCTCCACACCCCACTGCAGCGCCAAGGAGCTCAGTGAGACGGCCAGCCGGCCTGCCTCATCCACCTCCTCCCACTCAGTATACCCAATCAGCCCAAGAATCACCCAGCACCTTGCAACCCCGCGCTCCCCCAGCGCCTTCTGCTATGAGAATGAGGTAGCACTGAGCTGCGGAGAGGACGAGGATGAACTGGATAGACAAAGGGGAAACGACAGGGAGAAGGAAAGGAAGAATTCAGTTTCTGTAGACTTTCATAATTTGTTTCAGGACACAGCCACTATGACATCCGGCAGCAACGTGCTGTGCGTTTTGGACATGGACAATCAGATGGATTTTGACATTCTACAGACTACCATTACTCGTGACCCACTGACATATAAAAGTGAGTCAGGAATCTGAAGCAAAGGGATGGCACCCTCAGACCCTTCCTAAACCCTCAGACCCTTCCTAAACCCTCAGACCCTTCCTAAACCCTCAGACCCTTCCTAAACCCTCAGACCCTTCCTAAAATCCTCCATTCATACATACCTAACAGTAGGTCTTGAAGAGAGATCTTCCTTTTGTATTTTGCACGTTTTGCTCTGGATTTAGAACTAGGTCTACTATTCCCCTTTCGCCTTGGCGGCATTATTTTGTATTTTTACCTGAGCCCATGTTTTTGTTCGTTTTGAGAACCAAATGGGAGGCTGAGGTAGTGGTTCTACTCTACACACCCCACCCATACGTGTACCTCAGTTGGGCTGTGGGACAGTCACCTAGAGAGATCATTACATATGAGATTGTATGAACGTGTGACTTTTATAATGGGGTAATAGGAAAGGAATACCAAGAAATGAATGGACAGTTCCAGTAGAGAGCTGAGGATGAGACAAATAACGACTTGTTGAGACGTGTGTAATGAAGGATAAACAGACATTTGACCAGAGGAGGACTTCTGCTTAAGAAACTGTCTCAGAAGGAAATGTGCAATGAAGATACCCTGAAAATGTGAGTGACATTCAAGTAGGTAGGTATGACGTTTATCTACATAGTCTCATTACATAGTTTGTTTAATTTGGACAATTGTACTTTTGATGTGTTATCAAACATAAAATGAATTGTGATATGAAATAAATATGTAATATAAATAATATATGGGTTATATATATATATATCAACTCTCAATTCAGGTGTGAAATATAACAGACAGGGATCATTTGCTGCTTTCTACTATTTGAACTATGTTTCCTCCGTTAACTTTTCATCTGAGCGTCTTTGCTCCCTAATTTACTGCTGTATTACACATAGAGTCTTTTAGCATAGACTCATTAATAACTTATCTGTTGTTACTGTGCGTAATAATAACAACAGTGCAATGACCCCAATGCAATCACTGAATGATCATAGCTAAGGGACTTATTGTCTGAAATCCAGTTCTTCATTTGCTGGAGAGAGAATTAGGTAGATTTTTCTCAAATTGTTATCAAAGTCCTGTTTTTGTTTTGCTAAATGAGCATGAATGTACCAATAATGGAAACTCCCTCTCTTCAGCGTATATTAGTTGAGAACTTATGATAAATTACTTGTCTGGTCTCATGTCACCTTTAAGATAGATACCTTTGGGGGGAATCATCTGAAAACAGTTCTCTTTAGAACTTGAGATCTCATAAAAGATAGATTTTTAGAGAGACTGAATACAGATACATATTTGTGTATTCCAAAGTTTCTATATTTCATATCTTTCCCACCAAGTCAAATATAAACAACATTGTCTTGTTTGTTGAGATTTGGTTTGTGTATGAAATTACTCAAATAGTTTTTTCTGACCCTTGAATCTCATTCACCTTTGCTCCTATTGTGTGTAGTTGTCTGAAATATGTACATGTACCTTGTCTGTTTCCTGCAATACACTGCACCTGTTTTTCCTGTTTCCAACAACATCTTGTTCTTGCATAACTTGACATTTTTACGTAAACTTGAATGTGTGTGTGTGTGTGTGTGTGTGAGTGTGAGTGTATGTGAGAGAGAGCACTGGGCAAATCAAAACTTGCACTTTTTCAAATACCCAGACCTTGGGACAGTTGAGGCACATGGGAAAAGTTGTTAACACAATGCAACTGGTACTTCATATTTTTATGTTAATCAAAATTCCACAATGAACGTACTGTATTTGACGGGTTGTGTGTACATTTCGATATGCTAGAACCTGCGTGGAGTAAATGCTGAGAGATAACGGTGAGGAATCTTTAAGCACAACAATGACCAGCTATTACGCTACCATATCTGGTTTACAATGTATGTTTGTAAAACAAACCAATTGTGTGATATTATTTCCTAACATAACTGTGTCATTTTATCTCTGGCGCTCAGTCTTCCTGCTTGCACACCTCTATTAACATGCATTAAGTATGATATTCAAAACCATGCGTGGAGAAACACAGAACAGAACAGACAAATGCCCCGACCAACACAAGCTTGAACTGTGAGTAAATAATATAATGCACTTTATTCCATGTGTATACCTTTTAATGTTGAAAATAAATATTTATAATGTATATTATTTGACTGTTTCTGTATATGTAGAATATGAACAATATTTCTTTGCACTAACAAACAATCACTTGAATCCAGATAAGGAAATCCAGTCAGTAAGGAGATTAAAGGGAAGGAATGCTGGGCTTGTTGTTCTCATGATGTGCCACTAGGTGGCTCTGAAGACTATTGCATCAGTGAGGTCACCAGCAGAGAATACTGAGACAAACGTTCCCTCTAGTGGTGGATTTGTTCCAGTGTGTTCACCACCAAGCTCCCTAGATCAACTATCAGACTGAGGCAGATATGTCTGATCATTCATGCTGTGTTAACGGGAGTCTTCAAAACAAGAATATCCAAATGTAAAATTAAAAGCCACAGTGTACGGCCGTGTTAACTAAATAAAGGATTCTCTGGAGCAGGAAATCAAGGACAGGACAGAGTCGTCTCTGGTAGTCGAATCGTCTGATGGGAAATAATGTCCAGAAAACAGTTGTAGCCTCCCGAGTGGTACAGCGGTCTAAGGCACTGTACCTCAGTGCTAGAGACGTCACTACAGACACCCTGGTTCGAATCCAGGCTGTATCACAACCGGCCGTGATTGGGAGTCCCATAGGGCGGCGCACAATTGGCCCAGCGTTGTCCGGGTTTGGCCGGTGTAGGCCGTTATTGTAAGTAAGAATTTGTTCTTAACTGACTTGCCTAGTTAAATAAAGGTTATATTACTTTATTTTTATTTTAATAAAACACAAGAGAGAAGAAAAACTGTTTCACTTGTTCAAAATAAAAATGTGATTTCTGTACCAGAGTCTGGCAACTAGGTTACAGAGACGGAAACCTCCAGAGCTACGCTCAAATAGTACCCAAGTAGTACCCAAGTAGTACACACCTGGTCTTGGTAGAATAGATAGGGAATCTGAATAGGGGTCACAGAGGTCAAATAGTGGTGCAGACAAACCCAGGCACATTGCCAGGTTCTTAGAACCCTGCCTCACTGAACACACTGCATATCTGATATGATCTCCAAATTAGCTGGGTCTTAGCCAGAGCAGGTGTGCATAGGTACTTAATATAATAAGCAACATACAATAATGCGTGCATACATTTTACGTATGTACATTTTTTACGTAAAACAACATTTTACTTCCCTTCTCCAAAGTCCCTGTCCCAATTTTGCATCAGCATGGACAGGTTTTTATTTATAAATCTGCGTTTGAGTCTTCCTCTGTCTTCATGAGATCATTCCTCTCTCTACGATTTAAATTCACTTAAAATCACCTTCCTCTTCAGGCTAATGAGGCACTTCCCCTTTCAACGTCTTCTTCATTAGTCGCCCCCAATCCCTGCTCTATTCTATTCTCTATCCTCTGCTCTTCTCAGACTACGCCGTCTCTTTACAGTATCTATACAAAAAAACGGGCACAATTTGGACCTCTTAACCTTTAGAGAAGTGGTCAGGCATTTTGCTCAGCAGATGAAAAGGAGGACTGGTTTGTAGCTTCAGGCCTTGAGGCAATACCTCTTTATTAGTTAGACAGTGTGTTCGGTGGGGTGGTAAAACAGAGAGAGGTGGGCTACATGCTGGCTTTTAGAGTGATTTGGGGCGATAGATACCAACTCTATTGTGCATTGTTTCCAAAGTGAAAAACTTGGACTCAACAGTGACCCATTGTGCAGCCTTTAACTACCCATTACCATGCTAATTATGGGATGTGTCTGCCTCCATCCTCCCCTCCTTTCTCATTTTCCATCTCTCCTTCCTGACCTTCCTCATCTCTTCTTCCTCTGTATTTCTTTCCGGATAACCTCCTTCCTCCCTCACCCATCACAACACGTCTTATCTTCATGACCCTATTCAAGCACTTCCTGCTGTTTCTCTCTTTCTTCACTTCTTTCCGGGTCGCTCTGTGCGTTCTCCTCTCTGTAAGAGTATTCTTGTCCCTCTCCAATCAGTATTTACATTTACATCTTCAAAACACAGTATTCTTGTTAGATCTTTAATCTGTCCGTTTATCGTAATCCTGCGTCATTCACTTTTCATATTCCCTCTTCCTCTCTCCCACACATTGTCTGAAAATGTCAAACTTCATCAAATGTATGTTCAGACATGCCTTTCACTAACAACTATTTCTGCATATTTCCAGTGTCTCAAACCTGCTATCCTCTTTCACTTGCCTCGTCCTTTTGTAAGGTAACAGATTCACAAAAATAATTCCTCCTAGGAAGAACTAGCTTATTTGCCGATGAAAATGACAACTCTAAAGCTTCACTTTGTCTTATTACTTAGTCACTAATACACTACTACTTGAACACTGAAGCTGCTGTTTACAAAACATATTTCAACCAACTGATGTGACTTAGACCTGGTGTGAAATCTAACCTATCCCCACTGTTTTCATTCCCACTGTGTTTCCTGCTCTAACACAATGTCACAGCCAGTTGGCAACCAACAAATCACTAATCTGTTTTCTCCATGATTCAACAAGAGACTGAGTCGAATAATAACCCCTCTCTTGGACATAATGACCAGGATGCACTGCTTTAAATGGTCTTGGACAAACTGTGTTGTTATTAAAATGTTATTTCAATGTCACAACACATTTGTTCACATTACATTGGGGTGTTACATGTTTCTGTCCCCAGTCTACATACAGAACAATGTCACATTTTGAAGACAGCCTGTGGTATAAATGTTACTACCCCAAGGAAATCAATCTAATATTGATTGATAATGAACACATACAGTTGAAGTCGGAAGTTTACATACACCATACGCCAAATACATTTAAACTCAGTTTTTCACAATTCCTGACATTTAATCCTGGTAAAGATTTCCTGTCATAGGTCAGTTAGGATCACCACTTTATTTTAAGAATGTGAAATGTCAGAATAATAGTAAAGAGAATTATTTATTTCAGCTTTTATATCTTTCATCACATTCCCAGTGGGCAGAAGTTTACATACACTCAATTAGTATTTGGTAGCATTGCCTTTAAATTGTTTAACTTGGGTCAAATGTTTCGGGTAGCCTTCCACAAGCTTCCCACACTAAGTTGGGTGAATTTTATCCCATTCCTCCTGACAGAACTGGTGTAACTGAGTCAGGTTTGTAGGCCTCCTTGCTCCCACACGCCTTTTCAGTTCTGCCCACATGTTTTCTATAGGATTGAGGTCAGGGCTTTGTGATGGCCACTCCAATACCTTGACTTTGTTGTCCTTAAGCCATTTTGCCATTTGGAAGTTTGGAAGTATGCTTGGGGTCATTGTCCATTTGGAAGACCCATTTGCGACCAAGCTTTAACTTCTTGACTGATGTCTTGAGATGTTACTTCAATATATCCACATAATTTTCCTTCCTCATGATGCCATCTATTTTGTGAAGTGCACCAGTCCCTCCTGCAGCAAAGCACCCCCACAACATGATGCTGCCACCCCCGTGCTTCACGTTGGGATGATGTTCTTTGGCTTGCAAGCATCCCCCTTTTTCCTCCAAACATAACGATGGTCATTATGGCCAAACAGTTCTATTTTTGTTTCATCAGACCAGAGGACATTTCTCCATTAAGTACGATCTTTGTCCCCATGTGCAGAAGCAAACCGTAGTCTGGCTTTTTTATGGCAGTTTAGGAGCAGTGGCTTCTTTCTTGCTGAGCGGCCTTTCAGGTTATGTCGCTATTGGACTCGTTTTACTGTGGATATAGATACTTTTGACCCTGGTTCCTCCAGCATCTTCACAAGGTCCTTTGCTGTTGTTCTGGGATTGATTTGCACTTTTCGCACCAAAGTATGTTAATCTCTAGGAGATAGAACGCGTCTCCTTCCTGAGCGGTATGACGGCTGCGTGGTCCCATGGTGTTTATACTTGCGTACTATTGTTTGTACAGATGAACGTAGTACTTGCAGCCATTTGGAAATTGCTCCCAAGAATAAACCAGACTTGTGGAGGTCTACAATTTTTTTTCTGAGGTCTTGGCTGATTTCTTTGGATTTTCCCATGATGTCGAGCAAAGAGGCACTGAGTTTGAAGGTAGGTCTTGAAATACATCCACAGGTACACCTACAATTGACTCAAATGATGTAAATTAGCCTATCAGAAGCTTCTAAAGCCATGACATCATTATGTGGAATTTTCCAAGCTGTTTAAAGGCACAGTCAACTTAGTGTATGTAAACTTATGACCCACTGGAATTGGGATATAGTGAATTATAAGTGAAATAATCTGTAAACAATTGTTGGAAGAATTACTTGTGTCATGCACAAAGTAGATGTCCTAACCGACTTGCCAAAACTATAGTTTGTTAACATGAAATCTATGGACTGGTTGAAAAATTAGTCTTAATGACTTCATTCTAAGTGTATGTAAACTTCAAACTTCAACTGTACAACCTGCAGTAGCAGCACATTTCTCCCTTTCCCTTGTACTGTTGTGTCCAGCATGCGTTCATCTAAATGGATTCATACTGATGTTGTTTAACTCCGGCTCCTGTCTGTTTACATGTAATGGGATTACATACACTGTGTCAATAACGGAACTCAAAACTGGCGAGATCTAAATCACACATCACTTAATCAATTAGCACAACTAATCACCTGTGAAACTGAGTGTTGCTGTTGGTCAACTGCTGTGTAAGTAGATCATCTGTATCTAGGTTACATCTTATGGAGACATTGTTTGGAGTGAGTCTAAGACTATGTCTGTCTGTGTCTGTGAGAACGTAGCTCTGCTGTGTATGTGGGTGTGTGTGTGTGTGTGTGTGTGTGTGAGTGAATCCCGTGTTTGAACCCGAGCTCACATGGGCAGAGTGAGGGAGGGCCGCAGGGTGAGGAGGCGATGGGAGAGGGGGCTGCTCCCCATCTCCCTCTCCTCTTTCATCTCTCTCTCCCGGGCCTCCAACAACGAAGTCTTTCATTCGGGCATCTCTATGGCCGCCCTCAGACCCCCCTGAGGCCCCCACCCTTTCACGCTGCTTAATTCAATGTTCCGAGAAAAACTCCTGATTGGAAAGTGACTCTCTTTTTTCTCTATCCACCCCACCACCATCTCCCCGCTCTTCTACTTGCTGTGTTTTCCCCATCAAAACAACATCTGCCCTGATGCACAGGAAGGAATGGGACACATCACCACCGGTGGAAACACTATTGTGATGTGGTCAGAGAGTGTGAGAGCATGGAGTGAATGAGACAAGGGTTAAGAATAGGTAACCGAAACACAGGTCAGGTATGTGTCTGAGGTGGGAGAGAGGGCCAAAGTGGAGGGGGAGGGAGAGATTGGCATCTACCCTCACTACCTGAGAATCTTTCAACATATCACGCAGTAGACCCAAGACCACTGCTCCTGGCACCACAGGCGATGCATGATCACATGAGCCAAAAACCTGGCTTCTGTCTGTGGGTTCTACACGTGATTTGCATTCAATATTCTTTGCAGTTGTTATTATGGTTTAAAAAAACATAACTTAGGACTGAAGAAGTGGGGTGGCGCCTATCCTCGTCCACCTCAGGCACTATGCTTTGGGTTTCTTTCAGTGATGATGCCCAAATATATTTCTAACTACACATGTAGTATGACCAAATAAGAGCAAAATAAGAACTTCAAAACAAAACTGATCAAGCCTATATCTCCAGCTGACCTAGATGAACCGGCAGTAGTGGTGCGTGGGTAAAATCACCGGGGAAGGACTAAGCTAAATATCATGTGGCTGTCCATGGTACTGATTTCTGTGTGTACAAAAAACATGTTGACTCAACGCCAATGCCATCCACCTCTCTATAACTCTGTCATACAGTACACGCTTTTAGTTTTTGTTGTCCTAGGCTACCTGGCTAAATAAAATGCTTGCTCGCTAGCCCAACTTCCTTTCATGGGCAACGTTAGCTAGTTAACAAAAGCCTACTACATCTAGCTACATATTGAACATCCATCCTCTCAGGCCAGAGGCACAATGTATGAATTTATGGTTGGATCAGAATCGCCATTATAATTATTGTCCAGTACAGAGAATTAAGTAAAACCACAAGTCCAAATCCCTATCTTTGTCCACGGCTAATTTAGGAAAGGGACAATTTTAGCTAGCTATCTAGCCACTGGAGGACAACAACACAAGGTGATGGAACAATAAAAAATGTTTTCTGTCAATGACCTTTGGATTGATGCGATGTGATTGGTGTGAAACCAAATCCAAACAGGCTTTTTTTTTTGGGGTGCGCCACCAGAACCATTCACAGTTGAGCTCACTCAGTTTAACTCAACGCTGATTGGCTATAATTGTATATTTTTTTTTATCATGGGAGCTCAAATGATCGCTGGCTTCTCTTGCATCCAATGCTACGGGTGGAAACAATTTCATACTCTTTTTGACCAGACAGCATCAGATAGATGGACTACACATACAGAGACAGTGGGGGCGCTGTTTCGGTTGATGCTTTCTCCGGTGAGATACATTCAGCCTCTTGTGAAATTAATGGAAAATTATGAAACACAGAGAGACGAAAGATACATTATTTCATGTTTTTTTTATTTTGTTCCTAGTACACACCATTGTGAACCTGAGCACATCTTAGGCCATAAAATATGTTGTTTGCCTACTGTCATGATTGATCGACTATTAACTACATTAACTTCAACTAATTGGGAATAAACGACTGCTTGAAAGTCATATTGTCAGAGTCATCTTAATTATCGTGTTAGAGCCTTTCGTGAAAGAGGTTGTTTCATCCCCACAATGTCAGAACAGTAGTCGTTCAAGGCGGAGACAGATGCAAACCCTGCCATTTGGGCATGGGCCACGGCAATCAAAGTTTCATTCCCTGCTCGAGGCGTGATAATTACGCGAGGATCACAGCAGGCGGCTAATTACCAAAAGGGATGTGAGACTTGCAGTCTAGGCAGAGGATGAGTCTAACACACAGACTTATTCTCACACAGTTTACATTCCCCCTCAAGACTCTATATATTCACCGCTGTCTCACACCCCTCTTCTTCTCCCTGGAGTCACAGTCACTTCGAAGCTGTCGCGGTGCTTGATGATTTGACTTTGACTTTTGACAATGAATAATGAGGATAAGCAGCCTT
The DNA here is from genome assembly GCA_023634145.1 of Thymallus thymallus. Taxonomy (NCBI): domain Eukaryota; kingdom Metazoa; phylum Chordata; class Actinopteri; order Salmoniformes; family Salmonidae; genus Thymallus; species Thymallus thymallus. The sequence goes on along the minus strand of CM042398.1, from coordinate 27,384,490 downwards.
ACTAACCGCTGCATCATAGCATGAGAATATAATCAGAGTTCTATTATCATTAACATTAGCCTTAAAAGTAAGTGTGAACTTCCTCCAACCAGGACATACAACAAATCAAACACACCTTTAAAAGCAAAATACCAGAAATCCATGAACTGCTATTGATTGAATACAGGCCTCAGTACCTCCAGAGGTAATTGCTCATTAACAGAAATAACTTCTGTAACAATATGACAGCTCATAGATGAGCAATTGCAGATTGATAATCACTTGTCTGTTCGCCAGCTTGTGTATGGTTTGTGATTTGCAGACAAAGGTAACAATTCAGCAAAACTGTTAACTTTTCCCCTGATACTCTCCTAGTCGTCTGGAAAATATGTGGTAGGAATATTGATCCTATATAGGTACCAAAAGGCCAGTCCTGAGGGAGGCCAGCACCATTGCACAACTGGATATTTTCAGTGATGCAAATGACTCAGTGACCACGTTCCAGCCAGCACCCAGACAGCAACATGGCAACAAAAGACACTTTTGTTCTCTTCCAAATTCTTGTGCATCATTTTCAGCAAATGACTGAATCTCCTCGTCCCTCCGCCTCTCATTCCCCCCCCCCCACTCAAGGATGGATACAACTTTTCCAAATCTTATCGCATAATACACATATTTAGGCAAAAGTCCTTGTAATTCCTATAGAAACGCACATGAACACACAAACACACACACACGTGCAAATACACACACACACTATGTTATGCGGCACTGAGAAGGTGACGCAGAGAGATGGAGATAGTAGTGACAGGAGGCAAAGAATCTGTGATTGGTTTTGCTCCAGGAGAGAGGGGGAATGGCTGGGAGGGACACAAGGCTCCATTGAATGCTTTCTCACTTGCTCCTCATGAGTCTCCCCCAGTTCCCTTCCATCTCCCCCTTTCTCCCACAGCTGCAGCAGTGCTCATGCATTTGTATTAGAGGAGTGGAGGGAGAGCACACCGACTGACAGAGAGAGAGGGAGTGAGACTGAAAGCAAGAGAGAGGGAGTGAGACTGAAAGCAAGAGAGAGGGAGTGAGACTGAAAGCAAGAGAGAGGGAGTGAGACTGAAAGCAAGAGAGAGGGAGTGAGACTGACAGAGAGAGAGGGAGTGAGACTGACAGAGAGAGAGGGAGTGAGACTGAAAGCAAGAGAGAGGGAGTGAGACTGACAGAGAGAGAGGGAGTGAGACTGACAGAGAGAGAGGGAGTGAGACTGAAAGCAAGAGAGAGGGAGCGATGAGGAACGGGATTGCAGCCGTGGAGTGAACTGAAATTCAAGAAATAAAGAAAGTAACAGTCTGTTGTTTGTAAAGATGTGCATAAAGTTCAAATTCAGATTTGATGTCATTGTTTTAGCACTATCCACTGAGTTTGTCAACTACGGTGCGTGACATGATTCAGCTTCAAGACGCTGGCAATTTGAAAAACCGAAAAGGTACACTGGGGGCCAAAAGTTTGGAATATTACTCATTCAAGGGTGTTTCTTTATTTGCACTATTTTTTACATTGGAGAATAAAAGTGAAGACATCAAAACTATGACATAACACATATGGAATCATGTAGTAACCAATTTTTTTTTAAACAAATCAAAATATATTTTATATTTCAGATTCTTCAAAGTAGCCACCCTTTGCTTTGATGACAACTTTGCACACTCATGGCATTCTCTCAACCAGCTTCATGAGGACCGCCACAGGAATGGAAGACCCAGAAATACCTCTGCTGCAGAGGATAAGTTCATTAGAGTTACCAGCCTCAGATTGCAGCCCAAATAAATGCTTTACAGAGTTCAAGTAACAGACACATCTCAACATCAACTGTTCAGAGGAGACCAATCAGGCCTTCATGGTTGAATTGCTGAAAAGAAACCACTACTAAAGGACACCAATAAGAAGAAGAGACTTGCTTGGGCCAAGAAACACGAGCAATGGACATTTGTCAGTCTCTGGCCATAGAGAAGCCTATTTGCTTCTCTATGTAGCCATGGTCAGAGTCTGATAGGTCTATTCTTTCTGTTTCTGGTGGTGGTTTGTGTTGGATCCCTAATTAGAGGCAGCTGCTGTGCAATGTCTCTAATTAGGGATCCTACATAGGTTTGTATGTTCCACACCGGGGTGTGGGTCATTATTTCGCAAGTCACGGTGACAGTAAGTGTGCTTCGTTTTTTCTTTTGTCATATCGTGTGTGTTGTTCGTGTAATTCGTACATATTAATTGAATATTCAGTAAATTAAAGAAAATGTCGAACTACAATCCCTGCGCTGCGTCTTGGTCTATGCATGCACCCTCTCGTGACAACATTAGACCGGTGGGAATTTGTCCTTTTGTCTGAAGTCCAAATTTGAGATTTTTGGTTCCAACCTCAACCAAATTTAGATGGTTTGGGATGAGTCGGACCGCAGTGAAAGAAAAGCAGGCAACAAGTGCTCAGCATATGTGGGAACTCCTCCAAGACTGATGGAAAAGCATCCAGGTGAAGCTGGTTGAGAGAATGCCAAGTGCAAAGCTGTCATCAAGGCAAAGGGTGGCTACTTTGAAGAATCTCAAATATAAAATATATTTTGATTTGTTTAATACTTTTTTGTTTCCATATGTGTTATGTCATAGTTTTGATGTCTTCACTTTTATTCTCCAACGTATGTCTTCACTCCAATTCTCCAAAAACAGTGTGAATAAAGAAAAGCCCTTGAATGAGTTATATTCCAAACTTTTGGCCCCCAGTGTACCTTTTCAGTTTTTAAAATTGTCGGCGTCTTGAAGCTAAAATTGGGATCATGTATACGGTGCTAACTACCAAAGACATAATAAAGGCACACCTGTGCATTACTGTTAAGTTATTTGCCTTATAATATTAGCCACAGGAAAAACAAGGATGGAAAAACATAGTTGCGTGCACATCATCATCATCAGGGTATTAATACTGGCAGGATTCTCAAAATGACATGCAATGGCAAATGCCACCGAAGATCAGGCAGGTAACTAAACTCTCGCTATTTTTACCTCAGACTCTAACTCCACAACCCCCTATCAATTTCCTTTAGATGTCCCCTCAAACAATTGAAGTAACTCGATTCTTCCCTTTGGCTGGCTAGTGTAGATATGAACCAGGACATACAATGGGCCATTCATGGTGCTTGCAATGCAGTGACCCACACCCCTTCCAACCACCACCACACCCCAACCCCTCTTGCCTCCTCGCCCCATCTCTTTCTACCATTTTCTCCTGCTAAACCCCCACGCCACCCCACCCCGCTCCCCAGCTGCATTGAAAGCCAGTCCAAGTTCTATCCCCCCACCACTATTACCACCCAACCAACCTACCCCTCCCCCCCATCACCACCAGCAACACCGAAAAAAATAACACACAGAATAAGAAATTCAGTATTAGGAACACAAAGACAGGATTCATGGCAAGCCACAGACACTCAAGAAGGGGACCTATTTAAGCGCTGCGCAGCTGCATCGATTTATTAAAAAGATGGGTGAAAGGAAAGGTCAAAAGGTCTCATGCTGAATTATTTTTATTAAACCTAAGATTGCCTGACTTTAATAATTATTTATCACAATCAGCAAGGCATTTCTGTGAAGAATTTCAGTCAGTCATTGGGAAATGGTAAATGTAAGGAATCAACTCTAGGGAGTGCTGAGTGTCTGTAAACTTTGGTTCTATGACACGTAAGTGTTAGATAGATAGATAGATAGATAGATAGATAGATAGGTACTTTATTGATCCCCCGGGGGGGAAATTTCATTATCAAGCAGCTACAACAAAAACACAGGGCAGGTGCAAAATGCCACAACGAAAGTACACAAAAGACAGATACACGGTACATGATACATAGAGCGGCAGTATGAAAAAGTATAGAAATACAGGATATCTGGAGTGCAAAAAAAAAAGCTATAAAAGGACATTGCGTAGTATGAGTGGTTGGCTGAATATGTACACTATACATTGGTGGATGTTGGATGGTTAACTATACTATACAGGTTGATGGCAGAGAAATACTTCAGTAGCTAATGCGTATGATATGAGCGAGGGTAATAATAGTTTACTTAATAGACAGAATGGGTAAATGAACAGGTAAGTGAAAATTTTGCATGGTTAAATTAGCTGTACAGTTAGGTATACCGTTATATTTACAGATAAGTGAATACTTGCATGTTTACACAAACTGTACAGGTAAATGACAGGAAGAGATACTTTAATAGCTAAATGTGTGTATGATATCATTGGGGTAATAATAGTAATTCCCTTAAAATACAGTCCTTAGTGCGCAGGGTTTAATTACAGACAACTGCACTTATTGCACATTTGATATACTAAAAGCAATGAGAAAAGGTGCAACTGGCAGGATACTAATATGCATTCCTGAGTGAATGCCAAGGTCCAATAATTACTTACAATATTGCATGTGATATAATATAACAACTGTACATGGGTATGTATATACAGACCTGTATGAATAAGTAGGTCCTTAGTGGATGAGTGCTGACGGAACAGAGTTACTCACGGATGGATGCATAATTGTTAAACTAGGTCCTAGCACCCCAACAGTTCCAGATCTATGTTGCCGACGGCACGGCACCCCGGTGAGGCATTATATAGTCTCATAGCCGCCGGCAGGAAGGACCTCCTGTGGCGCTCTCTGGCACACCGTGGTGGGATCAGTCTGTGACTGAAAGAGCTCCTCTGCGTCATAACCATAGCGTGCAGAGGGTGGGTGACGTTGTCCATGATGGCCAGCAGTTTGGCCAGGATCCGTCTCTCCGCCACCTCCTCTAGAGTGTCAAGGCTCATCCCCAGGACAGAGCTAGCCTTCCTGATCAGCTTATTTACCCGAGAAGCATCACCGGCTTTGATGTTTGCTCCCCAGCACACCACTGCAAAAAAGATGGCACTGGCCACCACAGACTGGTAGAAGGTATGCAGTAGTTTACTGCACACGTTGAAGGACCTGAGCCTCCTCAGAAAGTAGAGTCGGCTCTGGCCCTTTTTGTACAGGGCCCCGGTGTTACCAGCCCATTCCAGTCTGTTGTCCATATGGACCCCCAAGAACTTGTATGACTCAACCATTTCCACATCCATCCCCTTTATAGGGACTGCAGTCAGTTGTGCCTTGGTTCTCCTGAAGTCCACCACCATCTCCTTAGTTTTGCTGATGTTGAGCTGAAGGTGGTTCTGCTCACACCACAACACAAAGTCACTGATTGTGCTCCTGTACTCCTCCTCCTGCCCACCCCTGATGCACCCTACAATAGCAGAGTCATCCGAGAACTTCTGTAGGTGGCATGTTTCAGAGTTATATCTGAAGTCTGAGGTGTACAGGGTGAACAGGAAGGGGGACAGGACCGTACCCTGGGGGGCCCCTGTGTTGCTAACTGCCCGTTCTGACACACAGCTCTGTAGTCGCACAAATTGTGGCCTACCGGTCAGGTAGTCCGTGACCCAGGAGACTAAGGGTGCTTCCACTTCCATCCTCCTCATCTTCTCACCCAGTAGCAGGGGCTGAATGGTATTGAAGGCACTGGAGAAGTCAAAAAACATGACCCTCACAGTGCAACCTGCGTTGTCCAGGTGAGAGTAGGCCCTCTGCAGAAGGTAGATGATTGCATCATCCACCCCGATGTTGCGCTGGTATGCAAACTGCAGGGGGTCCATTGATGAACACACCAGGGGTCTGAGGTGAGCGAGGACTAACCTTTCCAGGGTCTTCATGATGTGGGATGTTAGCGCTACAGGTCTGAAGTCATTCAGGACAGTGGGGTGTGCCTTCTTGGGCACTGGGACGAGGCAGGATGTTTTCCACAGCACAGGGACCCTCTCTAGGCTCAGGCTAAGGTTGAAAAGACGCTGGAGTATTCCACACAGTTGGTCAGCACAGACCCTCAGCACCCTTGGGCTGATGCCATCGGGGCCCGCCGCTTTCCACTGGTGTAGTCTCTCCAGCTCTCTCTTCACTTGGTTGGTGGTGAAAGCCAGCCCAGGTAGGGAGGTGGGGGGAAGGGGGGTGTTGAGGATCAGTCCAGGGGGGGCAGGGGCGGAGGTGGGGTCACTGATTGTCTCAGCAGAGGTGCTGTGAGCAAAGTGGGGGTGGGATAGCCGTGAGGGTGTGTGGTCTGGGGAGCTGGAGGGGAGGTGGACAGGGCCAGTATCGAACCTGTTAAAAAATTGGTTCAGCTCATTGGCTCTGTCCTGGGTCCCCTCCGTCTGCCCACTGTTTGACTTTTTGAAGCCAGTGATATTTCTCATACCCTTCCACACCTCTCTCACCTGGCTCTGCCTCAGCTTGTCCTCCATCTTCTCCTTATACACTCTCTTCCCCTCAGCAATCCGCAACTTCAGCTCCCTCTGGACGCATTTCAATTTGTCCTTGTCCTTCTCCTTGAAGGCCCTCTTCTTCTCATTCAGCAGGGCCTTCAGGTCGCTGGTGACCCAGGGTTTATTGTTTGGGAAACAGCGTACCTTCCTGGTGGGTACAGTGTTGTCTACACAAAAATTAATATAGTCTGTTATGCAGTCAGTGAGTCCATCGATGTCCTCCCCATGAGCCTCACAGAACACATCCCAGTCTGTTGTTTCAAAGCAGTCCTGTAGGGCCTCATTCGCCTCCGGGGACCATCTCCTAATAGTCCTGGTGGTTGCAGGCTGCTGTTGGACCATAGGCCTGTAGAGTGGGGTGAGGTGGACAAGGTTGTGATCCGATCTACCGAGGGGAGGGAGTGCAGTGGAGTTGTATGCATCCTTCACATTAGCATATAACAAGTCCAGAGTTTTATTATTCCTGGTTGGGCACTTCACGAACTGTTTGAACGTGGGCAGCGTGGAAGAGAGAGATGCATGGTTAAAATCCCCCGAAATTGCAAAGAAAGCACTGGGATGCGCTGTCTGTAACCTCGCGATAACAGAGTGGATGACGTCACACGCTGCGTTTGCGTCAGCAGAGGGCGGGATGTAAACAATAACAGCAATGGCCGCCGTGAATTCCCTAGGTAGATAGTAGGGTCTCAGGCTAACGGCTAGCAGTTCAATGTCCGGGCTACAAAACTTTTCCTTAAGAGTAATATGGTTCGGATGACACCATCTGTTGTTAACTAATAAAGCCAGCCCACCACCCTTACTCTTACCGGAAGAGACGCGATCCCTGTCCGCTGTGATGGTCTGGAAACCGTCGATAGTGACGTTCTGTATGGGGATGTTGTCGTTCAGCCAAGTCTCAGTAAAACACATTAGGCTAGCTTCCCGATAAATCCTTTGTCCACGAACAAGTCCCGCCAACTCATCCATCTTGTTATGTAGACACCTCACATTGCCCATAATAATAGATGGTATAGCCGGCTTGTACTTGAACCTCCTCCGCTTTGCCTTGCATTTCAATCCCGCCCTGCATCCACGGCGTCGTCTTTTCAATTCGTCCGGAATATCAAACTTTTCCCTGGGGAGCAGCAGCGCTGCGTGGGCTAAATCCAGGAGCTGGGCTCTGCTGTAAACAATAACAGTTGACGACTCCTGTCGACGTTCAGCTGCGATAAAATCCATAAAATCCATAATCCTGAACTGTTATAGTTCGACTGTAGCAAAATAAAAAATAAAACTAAAGAAAATAGACGAAAGAAAACGAACTAAAACAACAATTAATGCACAGACAACGGGAGCTGCTTAAAAGGCGACCACTCAGGGCGGCGCCAAACACATTGCATGTGAAGTAGTGGACAACAGATACACTGGGAGTCTATGTTGCAAGTGAAGAGTGACTGTGTGATAGCCTTGTGCTCACCTGTCAATGACTACATACAGTGCCTTCGGAAAGTATTCAGACCCCTTACATTACAGCCTTATTCTAAAATGTTAAGAAATGTTGAGTCTTCTTGGGTATGACGCTACAAGCTTGGCACACCTGTATTTGTGGAGTTTCTCCCATTCTTCTCTGCAGATCCTCTCAAGCTCTGTCAGGTTGGATGGGGAGTGTTGCTGCACAGCTATTTTCAGGTCTCTCCAGATATGTTTGATCGGGTTCAAATCCGGGCTCTGGCTGGGCCACTCAAGGACATTCAGAAACTTGTCCCGAAGTCACTCCTGCGTTGTCTTGGCTGTGTGCTTAGGGCCGTTGTCCTGTTGGAAGGTGAACCTTCGCCGCCAGTCTGAGGTCCTGAGCGCTCTGGAGCAGGTTTTCATCAAGGATCTCTCTGTACTTTGCTCCGTTCATCTTTGGCTCGATCCTGACTAGTCTCCCTGCTGCTGATGGTGCCAGGTTTCCTCCAGACGTGACGCTAGGCATTCAGGCCAAAGAGTTCAATCTTGGTTTCATCAGACCAGAGAATCGGCAGGGTGCCTAGCGGTTAGAGCACTGGGCCAGTAACCGAAAGGTTGCTGGTTAGAATACCCGAGCCGACAAGATGAAAAACCTGTCGATGTGTCCTTGAGCAAGGCACTTAACCCTTATTTGCTCCAGGGGGCTGACTCTGTAGGTAGGCTGTCATTGTAAATAAGAATCAATCAAAAATAAATCAGGTTTCTTATTGTCTGAGAGTCTTTAGGTGCATTTTGGCAAACTCTAAGTGTGCTGTCATGTGCCTTTTACTAAAGAGTGGCTTCTGTCTGGCCACTCTACCATAAAGGCCTGATTGGTGGAGTGCTGCAGAGATGGTTGTCCTTCTGGAAGGTTCTGCCATCTCCACATTGGAACTCTAGAGCTCTGTCAGAGTGACCATCGAGTTCTTGGTCACCTCCCTGACCAAGGCCCTTCTCCCTTGATTGCTCAGTTTGGCCGCGCGGCCAGCTCTAGGAAGAGTCTTGGTGGTTCCAAACTTTTCCCATTTAAGAATGGAGGCCACTGTGTTCTTGGGGACCTTCAATGCTGCAGACATTTTTTGGTACCCTTTCCCAGATCTGTGCCTCGACACAATCCTGTCTTGGAGCTCCAAACATTCCTTCGACCTCATGGCTTGGTTTTTGCTCTGACATGCACTTTCAACCGTGGGACCTTATACAGACAGGTGCGTGCCTTCCCAAATCATGTCCAATCAATTGAATTTACCACAGGTGGACTCCAATCAAGTTGTAGAAACACCTCAAGGATGATCAATGGAAACAGGATGCACCTGAGCTCAATTTCGAGTCTCATATCAAAGGGTCTGAATACTTATGTGAATAAAGTTTTTATACATTTACAAGTGCTTTGTCATTATGGGGTATTGTGTGTAGATTAATGAGGAAAATATTTAATGTAATACATTTTAGAATAAGGCTGAAACGTAACAAAATGTGGAAAAAGTCAAAGGGTCTGAGTACTTTCCGAACGCACTGTACATTGTAATCAAAAAGGACTTGGGGGGCTCTCTAGCTCTTCAAATGGTCACAGCCCAAAGGATGATCGCAGCAGCTTTGACTGGTCACAGCCCACAGGATGATCGCAGCAGCTTTGACTGGTCACAGCCCACAGGATGATCGCAGCAGCTTTGACTGGTCACAGCCCACAGGATGATCGCAGCAGCTTTGACTGGTCACAGCCCACAGGATGATCGCAGCAGCTTTGACTGGTCACAGCCCACAGGATGATCGCAGCAGCTTTGACTGACCTGCTGCAATGGGAAATATTTGTGTACCCGTTTGATTGTGTGCAGGTGCAAAGTCAGTTACTGCCTAACAGCTTAGAGCACATCCCACATTTTAGAGTGGGTAAGCTGAATGTCTAGTCTGTGAGGCCTTATCAGACACGTAAATACATTTCAATCAAACCCCAAGAAGAGTATGGTACAGTTTGCAGTCTGTAACTTTTCAAGTGGATTCCAAAATACCCACAACAACGCCAGACACCAAAAAAATTGAGAGCTACATTTAAATTAAAGTAAATTACTTCATGTTCTGTAATGTACCTCTGCGTTGCTTTGCCTAGGCCATCTTGTCCACTGCAATGCATCTCAGCTGCCTTTGCTCAGTGACAGAATTAGGATTATGCGGAGGAAGGGTTTGCGTGTTTACTGGGCACCTAATTCAAGTGATGGATGGCAGCAGAATTCTCCCCATCCCACCAGAAATGATGAGATCATTACACTAAGTAGAGTCATTGGTGAACACTGACCTCTCTCTCCCTCTCCAACTCTTTCTCTCCCCTCTATCAGATTCTCTGCTTTGTGAGAATACAGGAATTTCCCAGGAATTTTCTCTGCCAGCACACAGACAAAAGGTCAAACTTTCCCTCACAAAATCATAAATACATTAGCTCTAGAACATTCTGGTCTTTCTTCTTCTTCTTCTTCTTCTTCTTCTTCTTCTTCTTCTTCTTCTTCTTCTTCTTCTTCTTCTTCTTCTTCTATTCTTTAATTGTTATTGGAATACAAATGATCCAGTCTAGTGTGCCACAGGATTCTCTGTCCCTGTTCTGACCAGGTTAATGGAAGAGCACCCTCAGGTAATGTCACAGTCACATTAGCAGTCTGCTTTGAGAGTGACCCCCCCTTAACCCCCTGGTCACGAGGCCTGAGTTCTAACTGTTAACCGTCACAACTGTCTATAGCTGCGCAACAAACAGCATCATCAGTGTCACATGTCAGGTCCCTGCCACCACAGCGGATTTATGGGAAACTCACACACTAAAGACACAGTTTCAACATGAATCACATGTATATGTTGAAGGAAACAATTAGCAACATAAGTCACAGTAAAAAGCACTAAGTTCAACATTTGTAGTTTCCATGTTATCGTACTTTCAGATTGTGATTTAAGATGATATGATGAAGGTTTGTGACTGGAAAATGTCCCAATATTGCTATATACTCCATTCTAAAAGTTAATCATAATTATGAATCAACATATAATAAATGAATATACAATAAGTAAGATAAGTCTCATTCTAATAAGTGTTCTTATTCCTTTGTCTCAATGTTTATTTCAATCAATACCATAATATTAATGATTTGTTCTATTGATAATTATATAATTGTACACTTCTTTTACTTCTCGACATCTATAAATGGCAAGACATTACAGTTCAGCACAATATTCAAATATTGGTTCTAAAGAAACCGAACAAATATAATCACTATTTTACATTTTTAAAAGGTTTTACCACAAAGTTGGACGCTGTTTTATTAAATAGAAAAAGCATGTTTATTAACAAGCGAAGTCAGAGGGTGAAGGAATGCGGCTTCTGTAACAAATATATATTTTTTAAATTTCTCTAACATTAACTTGTGTTATTTTGACAAAACAGTTATCCATCATAAGTTGACTTTCATTAGAACAGAATATTTGATGTAATAATGATCTGATACTAATTTGGGCTTTTTAACATAAATTACATTAGTCATTGTATGCAACCAACATTGAAAAGCCAAATTTGCATGGTTTTATAGAGATTTTTGTTACATCGATGCTTCCTATAATATTCTGATAGATTAGGCCTAATGTAAAATTGAGGAACATTTATTTTTCGTCTTATTCTGTCACGTTTGCTGCCGTTAACAAAAACAATAGTCATTTCGTCCTTCAACAAACTCAGAAAATGTAGGCTACAATAAGAAAGTATAAAGTACCATATCTCTGAACAAATCTAAAGCTAGAATCCTTCGTTGATCCATTTGTGGATGTAAATGAACTATATAAACCCATTGATTCTTGAAGAATATAACTTATAATATATAAGCTTGTTTTACTCCAATGTTTGTAATAATAATAATAACCATTTGTTGGATTTAAATAGTGTTTTTATACCAACTGAGGTATTCAACACGCTTTACATAGTAAGGGGGAAACTCTCCTCCTCCACCACCAATGTTCGGCACCAACTTGGGTGATGCACGAGGACCATTTCTGTGCCAAAACGCTCACCACACATCACCTTTCAGGTGGAGAGGTTAGGAGTGATACATGCCAATTGGGAGGTGGATTAGAAGCGGAGTTTTCACAAAAGTATCTAACGGTGAAATTACTTATTGTTAGGCCTAAAAGCAACACACAAAACACTAATAAAACGAATAATTCGCATTGACAATAGTTAACCTGACGTTATAAGCGAATCGATTATAACAATATAACCATGTCTAACTTTTGAGTTATGACCTTCTATTAACCTACACCAATCGCCTAGGTTACTAAGTGTTTAACAAATGAGAAACGACCTAAATTCACCAAATTGCATGGAATCATATTCTTTGTAAAATACCTAATTTAATAACTATTTCGTTTCAATAAAATATTATAATTTGCCTAGAGGAGAACATAAAATGTGAGGTCATAATGGTGCTGTTAAAAAAAAATATTTAAACAACAACGATTCGACACGAGACCCCAGTTATGTTCCTCTGGCTTTTCTCTCCCTCTTAATTAACTTTAATAAATCACAACATAATCACACAAAAAGGCTGGGTTCTTACATGATATTGATTTCGATAAAGAACCACTAACCACGTTCATGAAGTGTATCTTTCTGAACTTTTTGCATTACAATATCGTTAGCTTATAACAAAAAAACGTATACATAATAGACACCCCAAACACTGATGCTCAAAAATGACTATACGAGTCACACTTATTTCTCAAATATTCCATGTTACGTTGCGCCTTAAAAAACTTAGGCTATATACTGACATGAAAAGAGCAGTAATAGGTTAGTCAGTAATAGCCCCCCCCCCCCCCCAAACACCATTAATTAATTCCTGATATTCTCACAACCGCCTTTACTTCACAAAAACTCACTTCAATGTTGAGACCAGGCCACAAATCCTGAAGGACCAGCCAGTCCACCGGAGTTGCATTTTAAGTTCCCCCCTCTCAGGAGCTGGACAGTGCGACAGAGATCCATATGCAAAGTAGAGGTCTTGGAGCATTTCCCCCTATATGTTGAGCGTTTGCTGAGACCCAGACAAAAAGACGCACTAAAGGCAGACATGTATTTTTGTCTTTTCTTTTTTTATATACACAGAACAGTTTTTGTTCCTCATTTTTTCATTTAAGGGGATAATGGAAGGGGGGGGGGGTGTTCGTTTGATCACATGATTACAATTCACCTGAGATAAAACAAAGGGAGCAAAGAAAAGAGGAGAGGAGAAATGAAAGGGAGAGAGAGGGAGAGAGAGGGAGAGAGAATCAGACAGAGAGATTCACTCATGGTTAGGATTCCCTTATCACAGTCAACATTCATGGGTAATGAACAAATAAGTGATTTTTTTGGGATGAGGGGGTAGTGTCGGGAGAAAGAAATACAAGGGGTCATTGTTGAAAAGAACAGCGTGTGTATTTGTGTGCGTTCGGTCCATGATATTCCCCCCTATCTCTCCTTCCTATATTTTCTCAAAATGCTGTTTGGTTTTAAATGTGTGCTCTGTGTATCTAACTGACTGCGCACTGATGCAATTATAAAATTCACACATAAGATGAAGTAGCGCAGTGTTCGCCTTGGAATTATATTTAATTCCAACAGTCAGTGGCCTGCACTGGATAGTCTACTGTAGACCTACGTTGATGCTCTATCCAACAAACCAGTGTCAGTGCAATATAAATCAATCTACTACAGAATATCGAGAGATATGTTTTGTTGGTATGAAAATCTAAATACCTATGGGCCAACTGTTCACATAGCCTAGTTTGAATGCGTAAAACGTGCGTAAAATCTCTATCTAAAATTGAAAGAGACAAGAACGATGTCTGGTAGTTGCCCATAGCAGGTGCAGCACTATTACCCAAGAATATAGGGGATATCTAAGAATGTGGAGTTCTGTGCGTGCCCCCTAGTAAAACGACCTCTCGTCTCCAGGTGAGCGTGCGAAAACAAAGCATCCGTGTGTTATCCTAAAACCCCTCTGCTAATTTAGATGATGTCCCCGGACATCACTTCAAACAGGATAAAAAGAGACACATCAAAGTGCACTGTAGACGCGTGTATCCAGTGATGCGAGTGACAGTGTGTTGTGCAAGCTCCTGTGGGCCACACTACATCAAGTAGTCTATCATTCAAATCAAATACAAATTCCCACCACCAACAGGAAATGCAGAAACAGGCAACTAAATACAATTTGATAACATCAGAGAATATGCCTACGCTTCTTCGCTTTTGTTTTATAAAATAAAACAATATGGCTTATAATAATAATAAGAAGAAGAAGAATAACACTCAATTGGAACGCGTCAAGGATCTTGTGGACTATGGGTAAATATCAATGTTGTGATTGCGTTCACATTACGCAATGTTTACCTCATACGTAAAAGCACATAAGGCTAGTCGGTAGGCCTATTTATAATACAGGCCTTGTGAATTATTCAGAAACCCACATTTTCATTTGAAACTGAGTGGTTTTTTTAGGTCTCTTTTTGGGGTGGCCCTATAAACTTTTGCAAGTGAACATATCTCAGTAAAGGATTGAGCATTGCCGCTAATCTCCCTCTCTAATACATTTAACATGAAACATATCATAGTCAACATTGCTCTTTTATGCTATGAGCATTATATAGATATTTAGGCTATGCCTACATTTAGAGGTGGAAGCCCTAATTCTAAATTAATAATATAAAACATCCGGCACATTAAATCATTAACCCTAACCCTAACCCAATCTGTAATGGCTATGACGACTATGAGAATAACATGGATCTGAAAAGTCACAACGTAGAAAAAAATCTATTTCTTACTGAATTATAGTTTTTAATCTTAATAAATGTTAATAGAAAACTGATATTTTAGTGTTCCACATTGGAATTTTCCTACTCTGATCACCACAATAGTTTTACGTAGGCTAGATATTGCTTTTGAGAAGTCTGAAATACCCAAACCCAAATGCAACATCTCATTCCACAGAATCTGATGGCACTGTGGCCTATAAATATATCAGTAGCCTACCTAACCAAAAATAATCGAAGCGTCTCCACGTTCATCATAGGCATAATATTGACATACTATTGATGCTCATTTTGACAGTGTGATCCCGCCCTGCAGGAAACTGAGAAAAATAATCAACGTCCAATCACATTGATTGCCGGTTTTGCATGCGTGTAAGTTTGCTGCTCCTTTAAGATTTTTTTCCCCCCACTTTTTTCTCTTTCCTCACACAACGGAGCTCTTTAAGCCCCGGCGCGCGACACAGAGCAGGCATTCATAGATGGGCAGTGCGAGCGAGGGGGCTAGGGAGTGAGCGCGAGCGTCACTTTGGAAACTCGGGAACACACGGACTCTCGTGCTAAGCGGGCGACCTCATTTTTCATTACTGAAGTAAGGCGCTTAGCATTTGAAATACTTTTCTGTCTGTGCTGCTGCTCTCTCTCATTCTTTCATTTGTCAAATAATCAAGCCATAAAGTTAATGTAAATTGTGGCGTTAGAAATATATATTTTTTCTAAATCATTGTTTTATTTACATTTTTAGACTTTTATTATTATGCTATTATCATTATAACTATTAGCATATTATTATTGTTACGTTTAAACTCTTAGGATAATCCTGCTGTGTAAAGTGGGCATCATCTGCTCTGTTATAGCAGGAGATGATTATCGTGACTGGCAGGAGAAATACATTTTTAATACGCATCCCAGCGAGATATTATATATATGTTTTGCAAGTGTATGCTGCAGACTATATAGGCTAACACAAATAGGCCTACTGATGTACAATTTCAATTATGAACCAGCTTCAACGTTATGTATTATGTTTAGGTTTGCCTTGTCTTAAACGTTCCTTTCAAAGTTGTACAATTATTTATAGACCAGTGAAAAATATAGTTTTAGATATAACGTCAGGGATTTTAATTAAAGTTTAACTCAACGAAACCTTTCCCATTAACAGCAAACTTTGACTCCTTAATGAAATCTATAATGACTATGCCAACATTCATGACGCATGGAACTATTTTCAACGAGATTAGTCATTTGACAGTATTAGGCTTATTTATCCATGAATATTTACAGGTTGACTAATATACTCAATAACTGAGATAAAGTAAGTCAACAAGATCATCCATTTCATAATGCCTTAAAATAGCTGGATGTGTTATCGTCATCTTTGATCAGTGGTTAGTGCCAAAAACCTATTTCAATCCATACAATATTCTAGAACTGCATCAAAACTCAAGCTCAAATTACAAATTCACGATAAAAAACTAAAATGGTCTCGATAGGCTATGCCACATTTCTGGATATGTAAACGTTTTTTTTTTTAAATAAATTAACACTTTACAACTAACCAATGGAAAGAGTCTACAGAATCAATCATGGGAAAATATGTTCGTAAATTAAGGGCAATTTATTGTTAGGTCAAGCGATAAGAAGGGCTTTGGAGTCCACTTCTTTCATGTAAATTAATGACGGTTGCTAGAAAAAGACTAATTGATGGAAAGTTAGACATCAAAAACACAATTTAAGAGGAATGTAGAGAACAATCAATATACTGTATGCTACACAATATATATATATACAGTAGAGCCTATACTGACAATAAATTAGACAAGAGTTTTCAATGTGGATGAGCATAAATTGGCATTTAACTCCTGCTTTAATAATCACAGGACAGACAAAACGTGTCTTTCATAGTTCTGAACTAATCTGAAGGACAACCTGGTGAAAATACTTTATTTGTAAAGAAATGTGCTCATTGAAAATAAACTGTCGCGATTGAATCACATAGGAACTCTGTTCTGGCTGCAACCAACTCGAATGGGCGAGGGTACCAAGACCGGAGTTGTCATCAATTATTGTCGCCTTATATGACCATTACGAACACCTTTATTGGCCTATACATACACTACATGATCAAACGTATGTGTACACCTGCTCTTCGAATATCTCATTCCAAAAGCATGGCCATTAATATGGAGTTGGTCCCACCTTCACTGCTATAACAGCCTCCACTCTTCTGGGAAGGCTTCCCAATAGATGTTGGAACATTGCTACGGACCTTGCTTCCATTCACCCACAAGAGCATTAGTAAGGTTGGGCGATTAGGCCTGGCTCCCAATCTGCGTTCCAATTAATTCCAAAGGTGTTCAATGGGGTTGAGGTCAGGCCTCTGTGCATGCCAGTCAAGTTCTTCCACACCGATCTCGACAAACCATTTCTGTATGGACCTCGCTTTGTGCACAGGGCCATTGTCATGCTGAAACAGGAAAGGGCCTTCCCCAAACGGTTGCCACAAAGTTGGAAGCATAGAATCGTCTAGAATGTCATTGTATGCAGTAAAGTTAAGATTTCCCTTCACTGGAATTAAGGAGCCTAGCCCGAACCATTAAAAACAGCCCCAGGCCATTATTACTCCTCCACCAAACTTTACAGTTGGCTCTATGCATTCGGGCATCCCCCAAACCCAGTCCTTTGGACTACCATATGGTGAAGCGTGAAGCGTGATTCATCACTCCACTGCTCCAGAGTCTGATGGCTGCGATCTTTACATCACTCCATCCGATGCTTGGCATTGTGCATGGTGATCTTTGGCTTGTGTGCGGCTGCTCAGACATGGCAACCCATTTAATGAAGCTCCTAACAAACAGTCCTTGTGCTGACATTGCTTCCAGAGGCAGTTTGGAACTCCGTAGTGAGTGTTGCAACTGAGGACAAACGATTTTTATGTGCTATGTTCTTCAGCACTTGGCGGTCCCGTTCTGTGAGCTTGTGTGGCCTACCACTTCGTGAATTAGGCGTTGTTGCTCCTAGACGTTTCCACTTCACAATAACAGCACTTACAGTTGACAGAGCTAGCGGGGCAGAAATTTGAAGGACTGACTTGTTGGAAAGATGGTATCCTATGACCGTGCCACGTTGAAAGTCACTGAGCTCTTCAGTAAGGCGATTCTACCGCCAATGTTTGTCAATGGATATTGCATGGTTGTGTGCTCGATTTTATACACCTGTCAGAAACCGGTGTGGCGAAAATAGCCGAATCCACTAATTTGAAGGGATGTCCACATACCTGTGTATATATAGTGTATAAAGCTTCAATATTTGATTCTAAATAGCCTGAGTGGGTGTCCTCGTGTCATATGAAAAGTAGGCTCATAGCCTCATATTGACCATATGCGGAAGCGCAATTGGAGATTGTTGCGAGTGCAGTTACCCATACGGACATAGGCCTATTCAGATTAACATCGGTGCCAGAGACTTGTTAATAAACTTCAACATAACAGACATATTGCCCAGCTATTCGAGAAAATACTAGGAGGCGCGCTATTGCTGGATGCGAGCCATGAAGGGCAACGTCTAACCTGCATTTTGGTTTTAATCAAAACCTTATTGACTAAAACGCACTAGTCAAATCTCTTTGCAAGATCACGGCGTTGCAATGCGATCCATTAGGCCTAATACGGCTGTAATTAAACAGTGTTGGGCCTTGGCAGATGAAGCATCATCACCCCACCCCATGTTGAGGTGCAAGATGGCACAGTCCCGACAATGCTCTGATAATTCACCACCATGTCAGTGTACATGTCTGTGCAGTGGCATCCAAATGTTACACAGGATCAATTGGGCACTACAGAGAACAGCATTATGAATTTAACTTCTACAATATGACTGATTCAAAGAATAAATCAATTCCAAAACAAATAGCCTATAGTTAGTTATTAAAGTTCACAAGTGCCCAATTCACACACGCGCATACACACGTACCCACGCGGTTTATATTTCCAGCACCAGCCCATGTTTACCTAAGAGCTCCGAGGTATAAATCGAAGCCCTGTGATGGTGCGGGGTCATATTATTCCAACACTTTCTCTCAGGGGAGCTTGGAATAAGTGCCAAACCTTAAACAGTAGCTTGTTAGAAGGAGTCGAGGCCTTGGCTAGAATAACAGACCGACTGCACTAACTGTATAGGCTTCAGATTCGATATGATTGCAATTTTGCAATTTTCCTATTAATTTCTATTACATGCTTCATTATAACAAATTACATGTAGGCTAAACTTATTGACTATGATGTTTCACGTTGCCCATGACCGGTATATATTTTATATGCTAATTAAAATGAAAGTATTCTGAGTAAACAAGCTACAGCCTAGCCATATAGGCCTATAGCTACCTGCCTGTTCATAGCCCAGCCTACACAGGCATAGCAGCCTACAGGCTACAATTGAGCAATATCTTATGATGGGATGTGGTATATGGTCGATATACCACAGCTGTTCATGCACATGATTTAACGCGGAGTGTCTGGATACAGCCTTTAGCGTGGTATATTTGCCATGTACCACAAACCCAGATGTACCTTATTGATATTATAAACTGGTTACCAATGCAATTAGATCAGTAAAAATATATGTTTTGTCATACCTGTGGTGGTATATGGTCTGATACGCCAAGGCTGTCAGCCAATCAGCATTCAGGGCTCGAACCACACAGTTTATAATATGTTCTATATTTCACACACTCACAAGGGTATTGTTTTCTAATACATCATATACTTTGTTATGTCCTTTGCAGTACTTAGCTAAAGGCCTACAATTTCAGAGACTGCAAGGGAGAGGACACTGTTCTACTGGAGCAAGAGGTGGGAATCAGCAGGTAAACTGGGATCCACAATACGCGCTCAGCGTAAGATACCAACAACACGGATGGAAAGAACTTTGATGAGGAATCCTAACAGAATTTTAGAACGTAGACTGAGAGTTGAGACTGACTGGGAGTTTATATAAAGGAGACCTCGAGTGACAGAAGCAATCCTTTAGTTTTAAACAGGCATAGTTCATATTCCTGAAAAAACGTCTTCATTAGTTCAGACATAGGAATAGGCCTAGGCTTAGTAGTTGAACACCCATAGGCCAAGAAACTATACCCTGTACACTTTCTGTTACTCACCTGAGGGAGGAAGCTTTCTTGGAAGAGGGGAAACATGTCGGGAGAGGAGCAGAGTTTATCTGAGTTAGAAATTAGTCCGGGGGTCTCGGACGACGGTCACTCCTTGTCACCAGGTCACTCCTCCAGTGCCGCAGGCGGAGGAGACTCACCCCTTCCCGGTCCGCAGCCACAGCTGACAGGGGTCTGCGACGACGCCCTATCCGCTGTAGCTGGCGGGATTTCCATCAAGTCCGACGAAGACGACGATCGCTTTCCCATTGGTATCCGTGAGGCAGTGAGCCAGGTGCTGAACGGCTACGACTGGACACTCGTGCCTATGCCTGTGCGCGTAAACTCCGGCAGCAAAAGCAAGCCGCATGTGAAAAGGCCCATGAACGCCTTCATGGTGTGGGCACAGGCCGCAAGGAGAAAACTGGCAGACCAGTATCCCCACCTCCACAACGCTGAGCTCAGCAAAACCCTCGGGAAACTATGGAGGTAAGGGAAAGCGCGCATTTACAAAGTACAACATCCAGCGTTGCACAAGTTCAGATGTAGAAGCACACTTCATGCTACAGTAGACTTAAAATTATGAACCCATAAAACATAAAAAACAACTTCAAAAGTAGTCTTTGATTTTTTTTTATCAAAGACTACTTTTGAAGTCCCCCCCAGTCCCCCCCCCCCCCTTTACAACCATGAGATTCTCAGTCAAATTAGCTGAGATATGTTAAGATCATATTATAGCAGCTCAGAATAAAGCATGTAAGAGAGTTGTCCCAGCAAGGAATGTTGATTAAAGCCCTACAACCTAAAAATATTGAGAAATAATTATGTTGACTATTGTAGCATACAGAAAAAAACAAAAACATGCAGTGACGTGTCTTTTTTTTTTTTTGTATTCACATTATAGTGGTCATATATGGCCCGATTTCATAACCCACTTAATTCATGGTGGTTTAGGAGGGAGATGGCAGTTTTTGTAATCCCCTCATCTATGTCTTTTAAAGCACAGACCATTATGACAGATATAAACTTTTACAGCCACCTCATTTGTGATTTAGATCGCCCAATATTAAAGAGCTTAAAATGTAAACAGCTTAAGTCAACAGGCTGAATGACTCTAGTTCGGTCAGCCTTTAAAACACAGATATGGAGGTCTGTTGCTAGGTCAGACGAGTGCTTGCTGATGGCAATGCCCAGAGAGGCTAATTAATTAAACCTTATAAGGACGCAACATTAATTAGATAAAGACTTGACCTTGAGCCCGCGCATGATTGTATAATTGGCCAAGAAACATGCTAAACTGGGAGTCTCAAAGGTCAGTGTTTTCTCATGCCAGTCCCCCTGACTCCACCATCAGTAATATGGATTTCTGTTACGTGCACAGGATGCATCTTTAGCCTGTGTCTTAATTGCATTACAGTCCAGCAGAAAATCCCCTAGCGTGGGTAAGTTTTCTCATGCAGTTGTGCAGATGGCGGATCCAATGTAGAATCAGATGAAAAGCAAGTGAATGGTTCAGAGACAAAATTGACGGTATAAATAATCTCCATAATAGAAATATTGTCAATTGTTGTTTTTCTAAAAATGTTTTAATGCTAAACAAGGGGAATAGCAACATTTCCTATGAGTGTGTTGACATAACTCCAGCTAGACGTTTTTTTAAAAGCAAGAATACTTAGTAGATTGAAAATAAAAGGTGATATTGTCGCAGTTGACACAGACCACCTGGTAAATATCATTAGGTTATTGACCTCTGGGATGTTGAGGTGACAAAAGAACCAGCACTGTGTCGCTGTTATCTTAACACACATTATGGTCGTCATGTTATCAAAATACATGCTGTAAAATGTTCTTAGACTACTATAATTTCCCCATTCAAACAGAATGTCTGACTGCATTAGAGGTTTACACACGCATCAAATCAGCAGCAAAAAACACCTCTACTTTAAAATCATTCTGGTTGAAATTAAAATGTTCTATCCTTGTTATTAAAAAATAGGCTCTTGAATGAGAGTGATAAGAAGCCGTTCATCGAAGAGGCAGAGAGGCTGAGGAAGCAGCACAAGAAAGACTACCCGGAGTACAAGTACCAGCCGCGCCGCCGCAAGAATGGCAAACCCGGCTCGGGCTCTGAGGCTGACGGCCACTCGGAGGGTGAGGTCAGCCATAGCCAATCGCACTACAAGAGCCTCCACCTGGATGTGGCTGCCCACATCAGGGGGGCGGGGTCTCCTCTGACCGATGGACACCACCCACATGCTGCAGGTGGGCCACAGGCTCTGTCCAGCCCTACCGATGCAGTCTGTCACACACCCGCACATTCCCATTCTAAATAATATACCACAAGCCAGACTGACAGTAACTCTGACATCTTTGCTTTGTGTTCTGTCTCCCCACAGGCCAGAGCCACAGCCCTCCAACACCACCCACCACCCCCAAGACGGAGCTCCAGTCTGGGAAGTCGGGCGATGGGAAGCGGGAGGGCGGTGGAGCAGGGGGCTCCCGTGGGGGAATGGGGGTAGGAGCGGAGGGCTCTGGCAAACCCCACATTGATTTCGGCAACATGGACATCGGTGAGATCAGCCACGAGGTGATGGCCAACATGGAGCCCTTTGATGTGAACGAGTTTGACCAGTACCTGCCCCCCAACGGGCACCCGGGGGTTGGACAGAGTGCTGGGTCAGCGGCAGCAGCAGGGTCCTCTGCCTCTCCCTATGCCTACGGTATCTCCTCTGCCCTGGCCGCAGCCAGTGGACACTCCGCAGCGTGGCTATCCAAGCAGCACCAGCAGCATCATGCCTCATCTCTGGGCTCTGACCCCTCCAAGGGCCAGATTAAGAGTGAGGCCGGCTCGGGGGGACACTTTGCCGAAGCCTCCTCAGGGGGTTCCCATGTCACCTACACTCCCCTCAGCCTGCCCCACTACAGCTCTGCTTTCCCCTCGCTGGCCTCCAGGGCCCAGTTTGCAGAGTATGCTGACCACCAGGCCTCAGGATCCTACTACGCCCACTCCAGCCAGGCCTCAGGGCTTTACTCTGCCTTCTCCTACATGGGGCCCTCCCAGAGGCCCCTGTACACTGCCATCACTGACCCGTCCAGCGTGCCACAGTCACACAGCCCCACGCACTGGGAGCAGCCTGTCTACACCACCCTGTCGCGGCCCTGACAAAGACCGGGAGCAGAGGGCACTGGTGCAGATTTGACCCCAACGGCAGACCCACAGAGCGGAGGAGACCTGGGTTGGGTGCAATGGGGAGGCGGAATCCCCTTCTGGTCTGGCCCAGATGGAGGAAGGCCAGTAGGGTCCAAGGAGGAATGGAGATCAGATGATTTTATGGAGTAACGTGTGGTGTATAACTTCAATGTTGAGTACTCAGAGGGTTGGATCCTAGTTTTTAGGGTCAGAAAAGAAAGAGAGAATTAATCAAATCTGTAGCTAAATCTAGAGGCTTATCATTGAAGAGAGTGCCAAGAGGCATATTTCTTACAATTTCTAGTTTCTACAGAATCGTGCGCATGCGTGAATACATGCGTCAAATGTATGCTCGCATGACTGTAAGTTGCTTTGGATAAATGACTAAATGACATACAGAATGTGTCTTTAAGTTGCCTCTGTTGTAATTGGAATACACTGTATATCTATAACAAAAGGCATACAGTCCAGAAAATCTGTTTCTACAGATGTTTTCTAAATTAAAATGACCAAAGTTTTGAAACCAAAACTTTAAAGACAGAGAAAAATAATATTTTAAGTTGTTTCTCTCCATATGACACTGTATCTCAGTACTACACTGATGTTGAATTATGTACAACACATCTTTTCTGACCTGATTACAGCTCTTTGGTGCCATACACTCAACACTATTGTAGATACATATTTTTTTTTTGATTGAACCTTTATTTAACAGGGCAAGTCAGTTAAGAACAAATTCTTATTTACAATGACGGCCTGCCTACAGGGTCAGCCCCTGGAGTAAATTAGGGTTAAGTGCCTTGCTCAAGGACACATCGGCAGGTTTGTTTCACCTTGTCGGCTTAGGTATTCGAAACCAGTGACCTTTTGGAACCTCAATTCAATAGTTGTATTCATGGCACTGACTATTATGTTGATTCAGCATTGTCTCCTTAACACAGAACATTTCAAAACTGAATAGCAAATAAGAAGACAATACAACATAATGATTTTATATAATAATATGTTATTAACCAAAATTGAGGTCTTTAAGTATGTATCTTCAGTAGACATAATACACTATTTTCATTGTTATAAAGTTTACTATTAATGTCATTATATTGTCAATGTTTTGCCATTACTACACTGAAAAGTCTGCACCACTGCCCTCACATTTTTCTTAATTGTTTGACATTCAAAATGTGTAAAAACACTGAGTATACAAAACATTAGGAACACTCTTTCCATGACAGGCTGACCAGGTGAAAGCTATGATCCCTTATTGTTGTCACCTGTTAAATCCACTTCAATCAGTGTAGATGAAGGGAAGGAGACGGGTTAAAGAAGGATTTTTAAGCCTTGAGACAATTGAGACATGGGCTCGTTAACTGGCCTGATTAAACTGGGGCGCTTGCCCATTCAGAGGGTGAATGGGCAAGACAAAAGATTTAAGTGCCTTTGAACGGGGTATGGTAGTACGTGCCAGGCACCTCAGTTTGAGTGTGTCAAGAACTGCAACGCTGCTGGGTTTTTCATGCTTAACAGATTCAGTTTCCTTTGTGTATCAAGAATGGTCCACCACCCAAAGGAATCCAGCCAACTTTCAACACTTTGTAGTCCATGCCCTGACGAATTGAGGTTGTTCTGAGGGAAGCAAGGGGGTGCAACTCTACATTAGGAAGGTGTTCCTAATGTTTTGTACACTCAGTGTACAGTACTCAGAGTAAAATATTAGATTTGTAAATAGTTGTTGTGACATTTTTGCTACCTGTTTATGGCTTTCCTGAAATGCCATCATAGAAACACAGTTGCCTGAGATTGAATGAGCAATAGAATGCATGAATGGGTTAACGAGCCTTTGTGTAATGAAATACCCATCCCATGTTTGAAACAGAATAGCAACAATCCAAGGGGTTATTTTCTAAAGAGCGGTACCAAGAGAATACTCAAAAATAACAGTACTTGTAGTTCAAGATGGATGCCCTTCATCTTGTATTGTGAAATAATACCTATGCATGTTTACTTTATTCTAATATATGTGATTTCAATATTATTATTTTAAATAATGGTAGTGCCTCCTTTTGGCCCAGCACTACTTTTGATACCTTTTGGGCAGTTTTAATTTTATTTTTTACATTATTCCTTGAGTGTAAGAAGCACATGACATTTCATTTTAAATCCTACATCTTGCTTTAGGAATTGCTTGTTCTTATGAATATCACAATTATTATTTATATGTGCTGGTATTATGTTTTTATGCGCTGTTAACAGGTTGAAAACTCTTGACTGTTATTATTGTTTAGGTCTTTTGTGTTTTCTCAGTAAGTGTTGCCAGCAGAACAAAACAACCTGTAAATACTAGCGGAAACAAAACCTTAGCGACGTGATGACTAATGAATTTCTCTCACACTAAATAAATCTGTATTCTTTCTGCTTTTGTAAAAGTCTGTCTCTACAAATGTTTTTATACCGGCTGGCTTGAGAAAGGTAAGATGACATTGGACAACAAACTGCGAATTACAATGTACCATAAATGCTACTTATTTTCCTCACATGACATAATTACGCTAGGGCTGAGGGATGCAACAACAGCAGTTATGCATCATCTCCCAGTGACTCATTCATTGTTTCATACACTTAACAAAAGCAATTTCAACTAATGGATAATGGCTAATTCAGTTAGGCTGAGTATGATTACAGAATATTGAAAACAATGGCAGCCCTCATCCATGAGCTCTAGGCACAGAACCCTTTCACTACTATACAGCACACAGCACCGTACAGACAACACTGAACCCCACTATGGTCCACTGTTCTGACTGGTCCCACTGCATGCACTTCAGCAGTTCAAATCATGTGTGTATATGCCCATGTCCTTGCTTGTGTGTGTGTGTGTGTTGCGGGTTAAGCCTGACTCTAATTCCCTCTATTTAATCGGCTGTGTGATACTTTGGTAAGACAAAGAGAGCCATTGAGAGGGAGCAGGGGGAGGAGGGAAATGGGCAATGAGGGAGCCATACCCATAACTGCCTGGCCTGTAGCTTCACTGGGATACAAAGGGACTCTCATTCTGGCTACACAGTCTCTGCACCCCCACCCATCCCCAAACTCCCCTCCCTGCTCAGGTTGGGACTGTAAAGGGATCAAAACATTCCAAAACCGGAGAAAGAAAGAGATAGAGATGTGGACAAAATGCTTGTATGATGGAAGTAAAGAGGAGGATGCAGGAGATTCAAATAGTGTAGTTTCGTGGAATAGGTACAAACATCGACAGAAGTTGCCAAGCAGAGGTGAACGGGGGGACAAGAGAACCCAGAAGGAGGGTGGTGTAGGCCCAGGGCAGAGGACAGACACTATGCTCGCACACCATCATCAGATTGGATCTACCCTAGTGATGCCCCATTTTATGTGGTTGAGGAAATGGCCATGTGAAGATCTTGTGCCCATATGAAAGGAATGCCATTCCATCCTCAGGCAGCAAGTCTTCCAAATTCGCTGCGACCCAAAAAAACAAGCAAAAAAAAAAGATACTGCCAATGCCATTCCCCATTGCGGACCTGTTAAATCAAGCTAAGTATAGCTAGGAAATTAAATGTGGAGCGGCCTACATAACATTTGTCTGGTGCACCATCCTGTCCCCTGCGCTCTCGTTTAGTTTCACAGGATGGTTGAACGAGGCTAAAATAAAATGTTTTCCTATAAAAAACATCACAGGCCAGAAACTGCACGGCACTGGTTGACTAAGTCAGAGTTCTATTTTCTTCCTGCTTGACCAGGACACAACCCTCATCCTCTTTCCAACAGCTTTCCTTCTTTCTACTCCTTCAGCCTGTAGTAGAATGTAGGCCCACTGTAATGAGTAGAGTAAAACTAGACTGGGGTGTCACGGTCACTTACACCAAATCTGCTAATTGGGCAAGGGTCCCTCTTCTGCCCCCTCTCCCAACTTGGGTAGGGTTCGCTGCCTCAGTAAAAACCCATTTCCACTAAAACAATGAACGGACTGTGCTTGTCTGTTTGATTGTATGTAGATAGAACAAGTGAGAGGGTGAGAGCTATGCCAGTTTCAGCATCTGTCCATTATTGGGAAATGGGTAGAACTTTCATGATAATATAGAACTTTCATGATAATATAGAAAGAGCTGTTCGACTGTTGATGTCAAACTAGAGAAAACACACCGATTCTGTTGCGCTGTAAAAACATATCTATGCGATTTGGGGTGTTGGGTTGGATAGGTGTTTTATCTCTACTAAGTGTAGAATTCAGAGGAACCAGGTGCAAGAGCTTTGTACAGTACAGAGTAAAGGAACACTGACGCAGTAAAATGCAGCTCTACATTGTGTTTGGGTCAAGTCAGTGTGACTCAGTACTTCAGCCAGCCTCCAAGAAAAACATATGAAGTTGATAATTAAGATATATGACAAAGAACTCTTAGAAATATTAGTTCTTGGGAGGATTTTTAAAGGCGTTTTGAACATTCTTTCAGCAAGTTATTCCCTCAAAATAATTTGTGAGTTCCCCCGTTTGTATCAGATATTTAATTACAATGTTTTGTCATTAACCCTTCATGGACACATGTACATATAGTTTTTTTTTTGCTCTAAACCTAAAAACAGTCACATATTGAGACCTGCAATTAATAAAGTCAATTGTGTTGGTAAGACAAATAATACATAAGTACTTTCTTACAAAACAATTTAATCACAACAATAAAACAAAGAGCTCTTTCACAGCAACTGCTCTTCCCCATCACAAAACTACTCATAATCACAATAAAACATTATCCTAACACAAAGTAAATGTAGACATGAGTTACAATTCCCCCTTGTGAATGTACATAGCTCTTAGTAGCCCTAATTTCACTTCATAGAGTGTCTATGCTCCAATGCTTTCCCTCTCCAGATTACCCGTGTCTGTGGAGCAGGTTGGCCCAGTGCAGGGGTGATTGATGTTAAAGTAAAGAACCAGTATCTATGCAGGCATTTGTTCCAGCCAAGCAGTAACACACAAGATTAGACTTATCAATGAATCATAGTCTTAAATAGACCCTGATAAGAAGAATAAGGTGTGTTAATGCTTTGTTTGAACAAAAGCTTGCACTCACACCAGCCTAGTGGGTTGCGAGGTGGTCTGGCCCTGCCTCTGGCAGTCCTGTTTGGTCTGGCTCAGTCTGTGATGATGAGCTCGTCACAGCCCCAATCTTCATAACTGCCATCAGGAAGGTACCGCCGGATGATGATGGGAATCTTCCTGCACCTGTAACGGTAACAGAAAAAACACACTCATCATACAGACATTCTCCAAGTATCAAACTGTATAGACTCCTTCCATCATAAACTAGATATAAAAAACTATGATATTAAGGATAGCTTACTTCAGCTCTTTCATAGCAATTTGTAGAGGGTCTGTCTCTCCCTCCAGCTCCACCATGACTGGGGCACACATCCTATATCACAGAGAAAGGTATGAATAGTGACAGAGACAACATGTCAGAGATATCAGACTTACTCAGCAGGACACCCGTCAACAACTAAACCTGCAGTTTACACCTGAGGTAGAGAATACGGCAAGAGCACAAGGTGAGTGGTACCCGTAGTAGTGGCAAAAAAATACATCCGTTGTAATACGCTGGGAACGTGGCGGCCATTTATCTTCCATGTCCACTGCTGTAATTGGTTCCCTTCGTTGTACATGTTTTCAGCCATGCTGTAGGGCCTTTCTGTACGGTGGAATGTTGTGATTCACGGTGGAATGTTGTGATTCACGGTGGAATGTTGTGATTCACGGTGGAATGTTGTGATTCACGGTGGAATGTTGTGATTCACGGTGGAATTTTGTGATTCACGTTGGTCTTGGGAATGATTATTTTTATTTTTGGGTAATTCTTTAACAAAATATCTAGCTTTATCTTTGATCGTTTTAGGATGCAGTCAGTTGTCACGTGTATTATGGTAATTTTTTACCTAGTTGAGTCCTAGTTTCTCTGTTTCTATACTGATATTCACCTTTAGACAAATTATTGTCTTGAGTAAAGGCAAGACATGGATGGAATCATACATATGCATTTCAGCCATGTAAGAGATAAAGGTAATCTCTGTATCGTATTTTAATTAACTTCCAAAATGCTCAATTGAGAAACCCATAGATGGTTACTAACTCCCAGCTAACAGTCTGGGCACATCCTATTTTTTTATTGACCATATTCACAGGGACTCAAGTGCAGAAAGACATTTCTGGAAAGAAGTGGGAGTTTCACTTTCCTAGCGTATTGCAACACTGCTGAGGTGTACTCACGCTATCTGGAGGGCGCGTGTCCCCAGCACCCTGGCTCTCTCATATTTGGTCATGTATTGGGTTGTGATCCTCTTCTGATTGGCCTGTGACCCCTCCCCTGCAGGCAGGATCTTCACATTCTCCTGGTCCTCCTAGTAACAGGTCAGGACAACAAGAAACAGATGGAGAGAGCAAAGAGGAGGAAGAGGGTGGGAGAATGGATTGATTATAGTCAAATAAAAATAATCAGGTAGTTTTGACTAGCCACTGTGCTTCTACATCTGCATTGCTTGCTGTTTGGGGTTTTAGGCTGGGTTTCTGTATAGCACTTTGTGACATCGGCTGATGTAAAAAGGGCTTTATAAACACATTTGATTGATCACAAGAGATGACTAAAACACTATAAATATGTCCAGATACAATGACGCTTAGCATATATAACGTTAAGAGTTAAAAACTAGCTAACAAGAACAAATAGGTGGCAAACTCACATCTTCAACGTTTTCCAGGTCATCCAATCCCTCATCCTCTTCAGCGTCATCAAAGTCGCCATCATCAAAACTGCAGACGTGATAAGAATAAAGTGTAAGGAATAATACACGAAAAAGAGAACAGTGGAGCGTGGAGGCAAAGCGAGATAACTTAGCCAGTTAAATTGATTAAGTACAATAATGTGTGTCGCATGTCTTTTTAGACTCTCAACGTGGGAACCTTGTTGTTCTTCCAGTGAGAACATGAAACGTGCCCAGGTTGAGTCTAAAAAGACATGCGACACACATTATGGTACTTAACCAATTTACAAGTTATCTCGCGTTTTTTTAGGTAGCAATATGCTATAAACTTACTCTCCTTCGTTGTCGGACATGTTCCCTTTCTTTAGTTTGGTAAAAACAAAAACGAGTGTTTTCAAAGATAAGGAATTTCAAGACGTTGTTGTCAACAGTTTGATATAATTCCTTTAACCGACTACCGGTCGCGTGGTGCGTCGACTTAATTGGTAAACTAACAACTGCACCACGGTATATGGTTCCGCATAGCGACTCATCTCATCACAAGAACAACATATTTGTGTATCGTTTTAAAAATATATTTAGGCTTATGTTTCCAAATGTATTATACTGGCTAAAGATGTATTTTCAGATCGTATAATGTATCTTTGAGCATGATAAAATACCTATCATCAAGAAGTATACATTAGGCATGTGTATTAGTTACATTTTTAAAAAAAACACACATTAAAAGAACATTTAAAATCTAAACATTATCAAAAGATTATGATCATACAAATGCATTCTGTTCATACAAAGTACAATGTTTTATTGAATATAATTTAATAAAGTTGAACTGAAAAAATAAATGTTCCAAGGAGTCATCCAATTATTGAATGATTCTATGCAGCAACTCATAGTAGGCTGACTAAGGATTTACTGAATGCAGGAGCAAGCACATCTTGTCCAAAAAGTGCAGTGTAATGGGGATATTTTTGTTTACTTGGGAAGAAAATCCATATACTCTGCATCAGAGGCTTGTCTTCATTCTTATCCACTCTTATCCACAGTCCAAGAGTCTCCATCTCTTACCCGTAATCTTCATTAATTTCTTTGTACAATTATGAGGCATTCCAATATATTTGTTAACAAATATAGACCGGTTTGTTCCTTCCTTATAGGGTGAGTCCAACTCCAACTCAGTTCTTCTTCTTTTGAGAGCCTTTACTCTTGGAGTCTTTATGACTCAGCATCTTCAGCACCTTCATGGGCTTGCACTTTGCTCTTAACGTCTTCAGGTCTTTCCCATACTCTTTTTATGAATCTGAGGATGGAGAAATAGTGATACCATGTTCAAATTCTGAGAAATTAAGGATCCTGAGGTGTAGTGTTGAGGGAAACGGAACGAAAGACAGTGTGAACAGACACAGGAAAACAGGAAAGACAACAACACAATTAACCCTCTTGGAAAACACTTTCCCCTCACCTTTCGTCTTGATCATGGAAAACAGCACATCTTCTTTTTCCCTGAAAAAGACAAACCATTGGTAGGTATGAGCAACAGCATCAATGATCTTCCTTATGAACTTTGTCTGAACCAATGGCCCTCAGTATTAATCTATGAGTTTTTCATGCACCTTTGCCTGTCCTGATCCAAGCTGTTGATTATGTGGTTCCTCTGTTCAATGATGGTGGCAAGCTCCTCCATCAACTGCTGGTCCCTACTACGGTCATCCTTACTCCACTCACACTCTGGGGGGATGATGATGGAGGAGGAGAGACAAACCATTAGATCAGTCAAAGAACAACACATAACACATTATTAATAATAGCAGAATGATAATTGTTGAGGAGTAGTAGATCATTGAGGATGGGTTGTGTGAAGACTGGCCACTCACCTGGTTTGTTGAGGAGACATCTCAGTTCTTATTCCACGTCTGCCTGTCTCTCCTCTAAATTCTGTTGCTTGACCCTTGGAGTGCATACACAAACACATCAGGTCCATAAATATTTCATTTACAACACACACTTATGTCTGAGACAGCGTCCATATGTTGGGAATGATAAAAGAAGCAGAGATAATAAAGGTGTTATAAAGGTTCTGTCTTGCTATGAAATAATTTCAGGTCAGTGCACTTACATGTATAACAGCTCTGCGTACCTGAGCACAAGCATGTGTTTCTCATGTATTAGAGTGAACCAGTCCACCAACATGTCCTCCTCTTTCTGGTCTGAAACAAACAGGTGGACGACACTAGTCTTACTAATAACAATTAATCTCTCACAACAACACGTTATATGATAACCTGAAGAATTACTTGTTAATAATAAGTACAATCCATTAGTTATAAAAAATAATATTGGATTGCCGTGTACACTACAGACACTTACAACTACAGACACTCACCATTCTGGCAGTCTCTCAAGCTTCTCTCCATCTCCACCCCTCTCAGCTCCAGCCTCTCCACTCGTTTCTCCAGCTCCCCCAGCTCCACCTGCAGCTCCTCCACTGGGACATAGTTGTCTGTCTGCTGCACCTGAGGAGACATGCATGTGTACTAGGGGACTGTTCTGATTTGGAGAAAACACTGGATAATGGGTTAATTGCCCCTGGAAGCCATGTCCAGGGGCAGGCTTGGATTTGGGGAACTCAGAGGGGGAAACTTTACGATTGCCAGGGTTCTCCTTACACACCTGCTAAATTGGATATTGAAGGCGTTTCTGTGAAATGCACAATTGTAATATTCAAACACACAGTACAAGCAGCTATCTTGACTAGGCTACAACCTACAGTATAGAGAAGATGTTGTTATGCAGGAATCTTAGAAACACATGTTGTTTTTATGATAAACATGTTGGAAAGTAATTTCAAAGCTTATAAGGTCTGTATTTTAGGCAGGTTGAGCTTTGACATAGATATCAATGGAGACTAAAGAGCAGCATTGGATCTTACCTTACTGTGAGAGGAGGTGGGCACCTGGCCAGAGTAACTCACTTCAGACACACTTGGGAACGATGGGAGTCTAAGCAGGGAGAAACTGGCTGCTGCTCCATTGGTTGACAAGGTTGGTGGGGGGTAGCTTTGAGTACATTCAGAACTAAGACTAGTGGAGATTGCTGGCACAGACACACTCTTGGGCAAAAAGAGGCTCTGGGCTATATCTGATTTGCCAAGAGCACTCGGTGCTCCAGTTACACTGCATATGCCATCAGCTCCAGCTAAATTAGACACACTAAGTGAACCGGCAGAAGCTTCAGAAACACCATACGAACTACCTTCTTCAGTTAGACTAGATATGTTAGGTGCGCTAAATGCTCCAACTAAACATCCTAACCCACCATCTCCAGCTAGATCAGATACACCAAGTGAACTGGCTACTTCAGCTAGATTAGATACATCAAGTGAACTAGCTGCCTCAGCCATGTTAGCTATCCAACCAACATCAGCTGACTCAGATATACCAATTGAACCAGCTTCTTCAGCTAAATTAGATACAGGAAGTGAGCATCCTGCTTCAGCTAAACTGTCTACTTTTGGTGCATAAGCATTTTCAGGTAAATGTACTGTGTCATCCGCTCCAGCAAGATTAGACCTGTAAACTTCTCTGGGTGTGTCGTCTAAATTAGCTTGGCAACTTGAGCTGGCTGCTTCAGTTAACTGACTGGTACCACACCATGTCTGGCTGGTTACCAATGAGGGCTGACCTTGACCTTCAGCACCTTGACCTTCAGCACCTCTCATTGTGTCCTCTTCCCCTGTGTAATCATCATCAGCCTCCCCAAAGGGGTTGGGAGGGGGTTCTCTCGCTCTGTACCAACTCCCTCTGAGGGAGGGTATTGAGCCAGAGAGTGGGGGCTTGGGCATACTAGGGGGCGGGGCAGGGGGCAGCTTGGGCCAGGGCCCTGGCTGGATAAGCTCCAGCCACGGTGGGTCTTTGGGTTTACAGGGCCCACCTGATGTCAAAAGTTAAAGAAATAAATTGGCATTAATTGGACTATTCAACTCAAAGTTACATAATATGTTATGTCTGATGAACAAACTCACCTGCGAGAGGGATTGGGTAAAGTTTTACTATCAACTGGGTAACCTGCAGAGAGAGGGAGACGGACAGAGAAACATTTAGTGGATATGTTTCAAATGAGGAGGAGATGGGGAGTCTACACAGAATTGAGTGTACTTAAATATTCTGATAACAACAAAATACTCTTCATAAAATCGTAAAGTGAGGTCAGAATTGAGATGCTGGAGTGGGTAGTTAGTCTTACTCACCAGAAACAGGGGAGCTGTCCATGGCTTTAGGTGGACGGGTTCTGGGAGCAGGACGAGAAAGGGTTGAGTCTAACATCCGTCTGGGTGCAGGAATTGGCCGTCCAGGGCTTCCAGAAGCCAAATCGCTGTCTGGTGTTAGAGTGAGCCCACAGGGATCTGGGCTCTTTGTTTATTTTGTCTGAATGGGCCGTGTCCCTGCTTCTTCAAGCTTTCCCTCTTGGGCTTTGGAGGACACGGTGGCCTTGGCTTCTTGAGTGTGTCTTGCCTCGTCTTTCTCTCACCTCCCTCCGTCTCTGTTTTTCCTCTTCCACAAATAACTGTCTCACCTGAGTCTGTTTTTCCAATAAAATGAGGGAGATCGGGGTTGTCTGTAAGTCCACCCTGAGATAGTGTCACCTCCTGCTCATCTAATTTGTGCTGATTCTCTGTTGATCCAGTTTGTTTACTGTAGTCGGGGCGGGCATTTTGACTGGCTGTCAAGTGGTGGGTGCAGACCAAGGAGCCAACTTCACTCCCCTCTTTGTAAGACCCTGGTAAGAGAGTGCTGCTGCACACACTGCACCTGAAAGAGAAACACAGGAAGACATGAGAGGGACACGAATCACAGATTATATTTCACTTTCTGCAGATAAGGATAAGCTAGTGTTGCCTTCTGGGCAATGACGTTAACCTGAAGCAGCTGCGGTGGTAGAGTTTTCCCTCAGTCAGATGTCTCTGCACCAGGTGGACGTGCTTCGTGCAGGAGGCACATATGCTGCATGGCCTGCCTCTGATGGATCGCTCCACTGTCCTTGACTGAGGGAGGGTATTGAGCCAAAGGTGAGGTCAGCCAAAGGCAACAATAAAGAATTTGGGAAAGGAAGAGGAGATTGAGATAGATAACTTTGTGGACAGAGTTGAGATTAAGTAATAAAAAAAAAACCCAGATTCAAATAAAAATGTCTTTATTAAGACTATATTACATTACCTTGGATGGCTCCAAACCTCTAGGAGAGTCAGGTTGTGTATTGGAGTGACTGGAGCACTCTGCGACACATGGCGTCTTCAAACTGGCTGGACTGGCTGCTTAGTAAAGATGCGCATTTTAAATATACACACATTTGACAAACAAAGACAGGTGGAACCCACCAAGAATGTGTTGTTTTCCCACTTTGACTACGACACAATTAACCACACACCACGAGACTTCTTGTTGAAGCAGTGGTAGTAATGGGAGAGGTAAGTGATGACGCTTAGGCGGTCTGGCACCTCCGTGGACACCATGTCCTTAGCATCCAGCAATGCAGGGGTGCCAAGCTTTGACTGTGCGACCTCAAATGCCTGGTAGGAGACAGGGAGCAATAATTGAATGCTAGACAGATAGGACAATGTAAACTGATGTAGTGCAATGTATGAGCATAAAGATGCGTTGAGAAAGTTAGGCATGCATGCAGGTAAAAAAAACATTACATAAAACTCACCAGATGGTTGTTTTCATAAACATTATCTTTGGAGAGGGAGTTGAAGTCTCTGGGGCAAAAGTAGAATAGAATTGAGACAAATGATGGGAGGGATTGGGTATTTTATTTGTGGCTACTCTTCCTGGGGTCCACACAAAACATGAAACATTACATAATACAGAACATTAATAGACAACAGCTCAAGGACAGAACTAAATAAATGTAAAACGTCACACACAGCCTACATAACAACACATACACACAAAATATCTAAGTCAAATAGGAGTTTCTTTTTTCAAACCAGGTTTGCTGTTCACTTGAGCAATCTGTGATGGAAGGGAGTTCCATGCAATCATGTCTCTACATAATACTGTACATTTTATTGAATTTGTTCTGGATTTGGGGATTG
This sequence comes from Thymallus thymallus, assembly GCA_023634145.1. Classification (NCBI taxonomy): domain Eukaryota; kingdom Metazoa; phylum Chordata; class Actinopteri; order Salmoniformes; family Salmonidae; genus Thymallus; species Thymallus thymallus. The sequence goes on along the minus strand of CM042398.1, from coordinate 27,348,666 downwards.
TAAAAAGACCCCTCGTGGCATGTCTGGTGGGGTAAGTGTGTGTGTCAGTGTTGTGTGTAAGTCTATTATGCAAACACTTTTGAATTTTCAATACAATGCTTCTTATGAATACAAGAAGTGTATCTGCTCTTCTTTTAGCCAAGAGAGACTGGCAGGCGTAGTATTGATATTATCCCTCTGACTACAGTTTAGAGCGAGACGTAGCGCTCTGTTCTGGGTTTCTAGGTCCCTCTTTGCAGCACTTGACCACATGACTGGACAATAATCAAGATGAGATAAAACCAGAGCCTGCAGGACTTGCTTTGTGGAGTGTGGTGTCAAAAAAGCAGAACATCTCTTTATCACGGACAGACCTCTCCCCCATCTTCACATCCATTGAATCAATATGTTTTTACCATGACAGTTTACAATCCAAGGTAACACCAAGTAATCGAGTCTCCTCAACAGCCACATGATTCATTACTGCAGCCCTCATCCTCCACATACAACACCCAGTAGAGGGCCAAGAGACCTGCCCTGCGGTATACCACACTTTACATGTTTAACATTAGAGACTTTTCCATTAATGAATGGAGGGGGGGGGGGGGGGGGATGATAGTGAGAGTGGAAGATTAAGGTTTGTTAACTTGGAGCTTAGGCCATGCTGTTGTTCTGTGTGTTAGGACAGACAAATCCAAAGTGACAGGATTCAGGTCCTTGCTACAGCTACAGATTAGAGTTTGCCAGCCGCTCTGTATCAGGAACTGAGTCTGACTGTGCGTCCTATAGGCCTACTGTCAACAATGTACTCACATACAACACACACACTGACTGGGGCAGAGCTACAGGTGTAGGATTGTGTGGGAGACTGGGTGACAGTGATGGCCCAGAGTAGTAGAGGATGGGAAGCTCACAGGAGAGTTCACATTCCTATTCTAATTTATTTTATATACTTACATCAAATCAGGTCGGTGTTTATGGATTATGGCACAAAACGCCAGTCCATCTCTGAATGAAAAAGACATGTTCCTTATCTCCACATTTGGGTAATTTTCGCATTTTATGCGACACCATTCTTGTAAAGCATTCAATGACCCCATTATATAATTTCATCCTCCCATGTTAAATTGAGAAAGTCAACAACCACTTCAACCTCAACCTGTCAGATCCTGGATCTTCAATGCTATGTTGCACATCCACTAGCTACGTTAGCTTGTTGGCTATATTTGTCGACCAACTCAAACAAGTTCAACATTGTTTTTACTGAGAAAAACCTGTGTGCCTTGACTTGTAACTTGCTTCCAAAGTGTTCCCCCAAATTCTCTCAGCGGTGTAGATACTTGAAGTAAAAAATCCACTTCCGCGGCTTGATTTGCTGTGCAATGTTGCCACAACAATTACATCTTTTCACTGAAGTATTGTTTCGTTCGAATCCGTCTTTGGTTACATTTTCATAAAGGTGTTACTTTGTTTCGCGCTCGTGGTTTTCCAAGATAATGTACTACCACGAAGAGTCGATCACAGAATAAACACAGAAACAAACCCGTTAACGTACAACACGGTAACTGTATATACACACACGTACAGCAGTACACATGTGTGCCGCTAGAGGGCAGACAAACACAGGTAGAAATCTGAAACTGGTTGCGCTGTCTGCACAGGTTGACAATAAACAACTGCAGTATGATCGAGAAGGTACATTAGAAAGTATGATAACCTTCCCCCCCCTCTGTGTTATGTATTGTTATGGGCAAGTACCAGGTGCCATTGCGTTCATCATCCATCACTGTTGACGAGGTGAGAAGGGACAAATGTGTTCCTCGCGAGACTGTTTTACGGTAAATAATTCCCGTAGTGATGGAGGCGACGCCTGCCACGGAGAGTTTAGAGTCACGTATCAGTAAGTATTTTCCAAAGTTATTGAGGCTGTAGAGAGAGCTATTGAAGCATGCATTCTTGGAAAATAAGCGTGTCTCAGTCGACCCAGATGACAGTTTAAGGGAAATCAAGGTGCAAACTGGGCGGGACTAGCTAGCTAGCTAGGTGTTTGACTGTAAAGCTAACGTGAGCTAGCTAGCTAGCTTCCCAGTCTAGAGAGAATGCATCAAACTCTTGTTAGATACGGGAAGCAGAAAGTTATATCCTACCAGTGACTACAAGCTTAGCTTTATGACAGTGTGCTGTCAAATGCAGGAAGCCTAGCCCACTCGATCAGTGGGGGAACTAGAGTTGGAGTCCCTTGGAAATTCGTGTCCAAAGTACTGCAGTACATCTAAAGTACTTGCTATTATCTGTTTTAAAACAGTTCTGCAACATAATTTATTGATGTTCGTCATAATTTTTTGACAATTCCTGGAATTAAACTGACTATCGAAAAATATGCCGATAACCTTTGCTTCCCCATTTCCTAATAACCTTAATTCTCCCATTAGACAAGGCCACAAACCCACTAAACAGAGACACAGATTGGGACAGCATCCAGGCTTTCTGTGATCAGCTCAACAATGATTTGGAGGGGTATGTAAATGTCAGTGTCTCATAACATGTACACGTTTTAGCACTTGTTTTCACCGCTCAGGAGTAGCTGTACTGAGTGCATTCTTGTTACTTAAAGCTGCAATATGTAACTTTTTGGGCTACTGACCAAATTCACATAGGAATGTGAGTTATAGATCTGTCATTCTCATTGAAAGCAAGTCTAAGAAGCGGTAGATCTGTTCTATGTGCGTTATGTCTATGCTTCCCATTCTTAAGTTTCGTTTTTTGTGTCTTTTACTTTATGTTTTGTACACCACTTCCAAACAGCTGAGAATACGATATTTGTCATTATTGAAAATATATTTCACAGCAGTTTAGATGGTACAATGATTCTCTACACTACATTGCTCGTTTTGCCACATACACTGGAATTAGGCAAACTAGAATTTTTGCAACCAGGAAATGAGGGAGCGATTGTTGCATATTTGCACCTTTTTTTTTTTTTAAGATTTCTGACACTGACCCTGTGCTGACATCTGTGGCATTCAATTCAAAAACATGGTGTTGTCTAGAGTAGAGGGAGATTCAAGATTGTGTTTCGTACAATAGTCGATTGTAGATATATCTGCTGCCAACTTCAGCCCCATCAAACTCTTTATGTAACATTTCAGACCCCAGCTGGCCACCAGGCTACTGGCTCACAAGATCCAGTCACCTCAGGAGTGGGAGGCCATGCAGGCTCTCGTGGTGAGTTGAGTGATGGCAATTGGCAGCCTTCTCTCTCTCTCTGTGTGTGTGTGTGTGTGTGTGTGCCTACATTCATATTGAAGGAAATAATTGTGTGACTATCTTGTGATGTGTGTACAACCAGGTGCTGGAGACTTGCATGAAGAGCTGTGGGGAAAGGTTCCACAGTGAGGTGGGCAAGTTTCGCTTCCTCAACGAGCTCATCAAAGTGGTCTCTCCAAAGGTAATGATTGGCTCTGTCTGTGCCTTTCACTGAGCAAGTACGTTAAGATTGGATAAGCGCTATCACTCAGCATGCGCCTGCTCTCTCCCTCAGTACCTCGGGACCCGGGCTCCAGAGCCAGTGAAGAAGAAGGTGTTGGAGCTCATCTATAGTTGGACACTGGTGCTTCCTGACGAGGCAAAGATCGCTGATGCCTACCAGATGCTTAAAAAACAAGGTGAGTTGTAGCTATGATATTGATGGATGCACTGTTGTTGTTTAGGTAATTGTTAATGTTATGTTTACCTTGGTTTATGTCGTTTTTGTAACCAGGCATTGTCAAACAAGACCCAGTTCTTCCAGCTGACAAACTCCTTCCGCTTCCACCTCCCAGACCAAAGAATGCCGTATTTGAGGATGAGGAGAAGTCCAAGGTAAGGAATTGTTCAACAAAAGAAACATAAAGCAATTTTTTTGTTCAAATTTTGTATTACAAATGTGATTCACCATGCGCTCTCCACTCCATTTACCAGCCCTCTCCCTAACTTTAATGTTCTTCCTTCCTCCTCCCTGGTGTCTTGGTAGACACTGGCTCGCCTGTTGAACAGCACTCACCCTGAGGACCTGAAAGCAGCCAACAAACTGATCAAGGAAATGGTGCAGGAGGTACAGTCTCTTTTCTCAAGCTCACGTAAATATATGATTAAAGTAGATATGTAGGCTGTTTTTATTTTACAGCAGTAGAGATATGAACTGTATTATCTGGTCTATGTGTGTTTAGTATGGGAGAGAAAGTGAATGCCCACTGTCGTGTAAGGGGACTGAGTGAGCAGCACTAGCTGAGTGATAAAGTGTGTGATCCTGCCCTGAGGGGTTGGTCTCCTCGTCAGAATCATTCAATGCTTTCATGGCTCTGTCCTTAGTTTAGGGACAAAGGATACTTTTCTTATCTGTCCTTGGTTTCTTCTTCCTGACCCGTGTGTGTGTGTCTCTCAGGACCAGAAGCGGGCGGAGAAGGTGTCCAAGCGTGTGAACGCCATCCAGGACGTGAACGAGAGTGTCAGCCTACTGACTCAGCTGCTGGAGGACTACGACAGGACCACCAACCCACAGAGCAATGCAGAGCTCATCCAGGTCTGTCACTGAACACCCAGTGAGCCACCATACACAAGCAAGCAAAGACACAAGCAAAGACTCCTCCCACACTGCCATAACAGCATCACTTATATATGATGTATACAAAGCACTGCATGCAGATACAGACATTTTGATAATGTATATTTGTGTGTTTAGGACTTGTACCAGCGCTGTGAGAAGATGAGACCCACATTATTCAGACTGGCCAGTGATACAGAGGACAATGATGAGGCTCTGGGTGAGGTTTCAGACACTACTCATTGTAGGACTCGGGAATGTGTATAAGTGTAGGATACAGAGAGAGAAGAATATGTGGGTGATGATCCACAGTATATAACAATGGTTTCTCCTTGTGTGTGTGTGGGCAGCGGAGATCCTCCAGGCCAACGACAGTCTGACTCAGGTCATCAACCTGTACAGGCAGCAGGTGAAGGGAGAGGTGGTGAACGGAAACAATTCAGCTAATACACCAAGACTCACAGGTGAGCAGCAATGGGTCAATGAGAAATACATCCATAGAGACGATAGGGTCACTTGACTGAAGCTTGGTAGGAGTGGAGTGGAGTATATGATTACATGCATGGGCTAAAGATGAGCTCATTCTAGAATTCCTCTCACTGCACGCTTATCTCTTAAAGGACGTAGTACGGCGCTGCTTGATCTATCGGGATTGGACACGTCACCTCCTTCCTACCCAGAATTCCCCACTCCTCCCTCTCACGAGATGGTCATCAGTCTCCTTGACGATGAGCTAATGTCACTAGGTAAGGGCAGACAGCATATTACATCGTCTTCCAAGACCTCTGCTACTTCCATGTTGTGTGTGTTAACTGTGGGTCACTTTGTGCCTATTTTTCCCAGGTTTGAGTGAGGGGACCCATACCTCCAACCCGGCTTCCCAGCCTGAGGACTCTACCACCTGGGACTCTTTCCAGGTGAGGGGGAGAACTTCACACAGAGAGACATGATGCGAGACTATGCATAATATTCACAGTTAACACCAAATCCATTGAGTCCCTTTTAGCTTGATAGATTGCCATTACTTGGGCAGTTTCATGATTATACCTCAAAACAAGTGTAATGTCTTTGTGTTTTACACATGGTGTCGCTTTCT